>CM059572.1:5195504-5358536 GCA_030386875.1 Morinoia aosen | reverse complement strand
TGGCATCAATAATGGAGTATATGCCAAGTTTAAAGAACAAAATTTATATTTAATATTGATGAGATGTGTATGCCACTCGTTTCAACTTGCTATGTCCCATGCTTCTGGTAAATGTGTACCAAGGAATGTTGAATTTTTGATTGCAGAAACTCAAACTGGTTTGCAAAATCATCTTCGATCATGCCATTGCAATTAACTTGGTGAATCAATTAATATCGGTTCACATCCATTGAAAATTCCTTCGGCTTGCAATATTAGATGGTGGGCTTACACGCCGACCACCTAATCCAATGGCGAGTGACACACTAAGTCACTAACCTCCCACCTCCTCGGCAACCCCCTCAAACTCACCCGCAGCAGCCGTTCTGCGCATGCGCAGCCTGTCCGACGCTTCCGAACCTTCGGAAAACATATCTTTCAAAGAATTCTGAGGCAGTTCGGTTCCGATCTGAAGCTTCGCTTCGGTTCTGATCTGAGGCAGTGAGCGTTGCCAGGTACGAATGTTCGTTTTCGATTTCTGTCAGACATTTCGTTTCTGATCTGACGCGTCGGTTCTGAGACAGTGTGCGGCATGCTTTATAGGAATACCACTAACATAAAACACCGCCCCGGGTCTGCTCTGCTCTGCCCTGCTCCACTGCTGTTTGTCTGGCCGCGGCCTAAAACGCGGACTTAGCACGCAGCGCAGCAAGTTTGGGAAACACTGCTTTAGAAGTTGATGACAATTATTCATGTTGGAGCTGCGAAAATGAGGTAGTGTGTTAAGTATATTTACTTATTTTTTCTCAAAAAATCAGATTATCAACTGAATCGGATATGATTTGCATTGGTCACTTGTCATTTGACCAATTTCAATGAAGTAAATTGTTAAAGGTTCATAATCAAGAACTTAAATTTAGTGTAACTTGCGTCCCACTGCAGTGTAAGTAGCTATGGATGAATAGAGATTTCCTGAAATAGTGTATATTAAGGGGGTCCTCCGGGGCCCCTTTTCTCTCCGATGGGTATTTTTCATGTTATTGTTGGAAAAGAATCCTTAGGTGGTGGACTATTCGGTCCTAAAATTTTATGGCGCTACGGACAATAGATCCCCCTCCGTAGGGGGGGTAAGGGGACCAAAATCTTAAATTTTCGAGCACATTTTGACCCCATATAAAAAAAAACAAAAGGAGAAATGGAAAATTTGCGAATATACTTTTGTTAGATATGTTCCAAGGATTCTAAAACTGTCTTTTTTTTATCTAGCACAAAAACTCAATGAGTTCTATTCTTTTGAAATATCAATACCAGTGGACTAAAAACCAATATGTCAAATTTATTCAAAAACTATGGCCTGAATCAAAAAAATGTATGGGGAAAATTGTGTTTGTTTTCAAAAGTTACATATAATAGTCAAATTTCATAAGAATCAGTCTGAAAACAAAAAATTTCAGAATTTTTATGAAATAAGTAAAAAAAATTTTTAGTTTTTTTAATTTTGAATTACAATTTACAGTGTGAATATGATGTTATGCATGGAGATTATCGAAATGAAAATGAAAACAGCATTCAATTACCTAAATTTTCCATTATATTACACTTCAACAAAATATTTTGTTTTTGGCCTATACTGTTAAGTTACTTATTTTCAAAATTCAAAAGAATAGAAGTCATTGATTTTTTATGCTAGGAAGAAAACAAAGACAATTTTAGAATCCTTGGAACAATTCTAACAAACTGATAGTCCTCACGTTTCCAATTTGTACGTTGTCTTTTTTTATGCTAGTTCAAAACCTAAAAATTCGGTATATTTTAGGTATTGATCAAATATCGCATATCTATAAAAAATAAAGTTTCAAATAAAAAATTCAGGACTATCAGTTTGTTTGCAATGTTTCTAGGATTCCAAAACTGTCTTTGTATTTTTTCTAGCATAAAAATTCATTGACTTCTATTCTTTTGAAAACATCCCAAAAATGAACCAAAAAACGAGTTAAAAAAACTAAGGCCTAAATCAAAAATGTTACATGAGGACAACATGTTTTTCTTGCAAAAATACATATAGTGGCCAAATTTCAGACCAATCGGATCAAAACTCAGTTTTGACGGGAGGACCCCCTTAACCCGAATAGACATCTCATGGCGGTAAGACTATTGTATGTAATGGAATTCCTGCTCTTATGTGGTACGCTGAAGGTTAGGTAGGGCTTCCTTGTGTTGAAAGAGAAATGTGTGTTATATCACTGACTATCTTTCTTCGGTTCGCTGCTGTCATTCTTTTCATTACTCGTTACTTCCTTCAACTTTTATCTTGTTTCTTAAACTTCCTTCCTAACTTGCTGTTTCTATGCGCATGGGGTCTTGCGTGGAAACATACCTTGTGGATGAATTCTTTCTCATCCTTCCTTTCCTTGGAACATCTCCTTTGCGTGGCTAGGTAGGCTTTACCTACCTTAAAATTAATCTTCCGTAGTCCATACTAAATGTTCCTCTCTTTCCTCTGATATCTTTTCAATGGAAATGCATTGAACCAGCTACTACGCAGCTTGTGCACGTTCCTCGTTGCCCGAATTCCATGCCAAATGGTACCTTCATCCTTCCTCTCTTGTGAACATCTTTGTTGGGGTTGATAAGGTTTTACGTTGTATAATATAATATAATATGCTTCAGAAAAGACTCTTTCCTCAAATTGTGAACGAAGCTGACTTCATGCTTTCTATGCTTTCATGGTGCTTAGTGACACATTAGTCAGTAATATTTATAGAGCAGAAATGATGGGTCTTTGTAATTCTTTCTGAGTAATGAAATGGTAAGTTTTAAGCAAAGCTACTTGTTGTATGTCTTTACGTGTTAGATTTGTGATGATACATTTGTGATTGGATGCTGCATTTTTAATTGTTCTACACTTTTATAACTCCATATGTATTAGTAAAAATTTTTCTGGTGACTTGGTTATCCTGCATGCTGTTTCTGTGATCAAAATACTCAAGTTGGGATAGTTTTTAAGCAAAAAGTTGAGTAAAGTAAGAGACTGAAGTAAAGTAAAGTAAGAAGACTAAAAATCCTGAATTTTCAACCCCATTTCGACCCCATTATGAATTCGACACAATACGTCAAGGATTCTAAAACTGTCTTTGGTTTAGTTCTAGCATAAAAACTCAATGAGTTCTATTCATTTGAAATATCAATATAAATGAACTAAAAAACCAAAATGCCCTATTTTTTTAAAAACTAAGGCTTGAATCGAAGAAATGAATGGGAGAAATTGTGTTTCCTTTCAAAAGTTACACATGATAGTCAAATTTCATAAGAATCAGTCTATAAATATAAAATTTCATAATTTTTACATGAAAACAAAAATTTTTTTTTTTGGGGGAAATTACAATTCACAGTATGAATATGAAGTCATGCATGGAGATTATTGAAATAAAAATAAAACAATATTCAATTACATAAATTGACCATTATATTACACTTCAACAAAAAATTTTGTTTTGTGGCTTATACCCAAAACCTCTAACTTTCAACATTCAAAAGAGGACTCGTCACTGAGTTTTTGGGCTAGGAAAAAAACAAAGACAGTTTTAGAATCTTTGGAACATTTCCAACAGAAGTACAGATCGTGTTTTCCAAATTTAAGAAAAAAAGTTATATAGCTCAAAACACAAAAATAATGTTTTTGGATGTTATTATATAATATCGTTTGTCACAAATTTTTTTTCAAATGTTCAAAAAACGGTCTGTACTTTTCTTAGAAATGTTTCAAGGGTTCTAAAACTGTGATTAGTTTTTTTCTAGCATCAAAACTCAACGACGAGTCCTTTTTTTAAATATCCATATCAATGTACCAAAGAACTGATTTTTCGTAAAAAAATAAAGCCTTAATCGAAAAACCTACAGGAGTAAAAAAAGTTTACATTCAACAAATACATATACTGGTCAAATATCAAACGAATCGGATGAAAATAGTCAAAATCTTGGGTTGATCCCCTAATGATTAGTGTTGGCTTTGTAGTGCTCGGTAATTTTCCAGATTAATACATGTTTTTCTGAAGTTATGAGACAAGTTGCTGGAGGACCGCTGGTCATCATGAGCCGGCAAGTTGAGTCCTCGGACTTTTACTAGTGGATCCTGCGATCCTGCGTCACATCTTCGCAAACCTCGTTGTTTCTGCTGCAGTTTTTTACTTCAATTTCGTTTTGCAGCTACTGGGTTTTCTCTATTGAATAACATAGTTTCGGAGAACGTCACTCTAATATAAATAAATGCTTCTTCACAGTGTCGATTTAGTTTGTGTTCTTTTAAAGCTTACAAATATTGATAAGTTGATAAAATTGAACTTCAGCTCTCGTATTTTTTAATCCCCGTTCTCGTCTCATTTATGCATCATAATCGCTAAGTTATTTAACATCATCGTAGAACACTCTATGCACCTTTGACATCTGAAACCAGTTTTTTTAATTACTCGTTTAACTATATTCACTGATAAAAGATAGAATCAATAAAAGAAACGCTTAAAACATCCTATACCCACGAAGTTCAATTATTATTGCTCCAATTTGAAATTGACTTTTCTCAAATTTTTCAATTGTTGCGCAAAAGAATGTCGACAATTGGCATAATTCACTTTTTTCAAGACCTCGGGAACACGTCGCTTCTCCGTATTTCTTCCTGTCTCTGCTTGCAGTATTGAGTTGTTTTGCTCCTAGAGGGATTTTTAACATTAACCTGTTTACTCCTTTCGATCCAACTGGCTACTCCAGTAGCCACCGCATTTTTTTCGTGTTATTAGTTTTCTACAGCGTTTGCAGTTGGACGACCGGCATCTGCAGTAATCCTTGGCACAGCGGTTAAGGCATCGCCCTTCCATGAAGGTGTCGAGGGTTCGAATCCCATCGCTGCGCGGCAATTTCCCCGTTGGGTATAAGGGAAAACTCAAGCACAATACCCCATTCAACCCAGGTGTCGGAAATTGGTTACGGATCTATGGGGGAACCCATCATGGTGTCCTATATATAGTGTTAGTTATAAGGCATTTGAAAAACCAATAGACAAGATGATATGTATCAGGCTTGATTGGAAATAAAGCATCCTTAGATGCCGATGTTAGTTTGTTTTTTGTTTTTCTACCCCAAGAAATGACTAATTGGCAACTGCGTCTTGTTTTGAGGGTGCAGCGACAGCTGGTCTTCCCTCGGCTGACGCAACAGGTGAACGTCACTTTGTTGACTCCATATTGAATTCGTTATATTCTCTTCTACAGTGATTATTTAGTATTGTATTGGAATGAAGTTGTTGCACGCAACATCCAGAAAAATAACTGTGTACATAGAATTAGCACTAACAATTTTTTCATAAGTTTTGATGGACACTTTATAAGATGCACTGCAGATGTCGCCAGGCAGTTAAGAAACTTCCTCACATATTTCGTTTATATTCATTCATTCACAGAATATACCACAAAAACTGATTTATACTATAGTGTGGGAATATTGTTATGATTTTCATACAAATTTTCTATGGACAAAGTGCAAATATCGAAGAGAAAACAATTATCTCTATATACAACTCTTATGCCAAGTTGAACTATTTCATTCATGACGAATCTAAAGCTATTTTCATGAGACAGATTGATGTTATGATTCCACATTTTTTCACAGATGACAATGAAGCTCAACAAATAAAATTCAGTGACCCCCGTGAACTACAAGAGGAAGAAGATTGGGACTTCAGCTCAGACTATGATGAGAATCCGGACGAGAATTCATCACACTGTGATGAATGGAAGTCTATAAACAATACACTTATAAATAATGCTCTGTGTAATAATTTTCCTCTTATTACAAAGCTTGGAAAAAGCTTATTTTCATATCAGAAACTTCCCTCATGTAGCTCTGGATGAACCTTAAATGCCTGACGGAAACTCCAGATACCACTTGAATATATAAATTATAATAATACAAAATTTAGTAAAACTTGAATGCATGAGTTTATTTTGATAAGCGTGACACTATTCAAACAACAAGCTCACGGAAAAAATATTCTTCCAAAGTGTCGGATCGAAAGGGTTGATCGTTAAACGTTTAGACCTTTTATTTCTGTAAATATATTCAATTTTCATGATATTGTAGGGCTGTCCTTTAAACTTAAACGAGTTATATTTGAATATAGGACGCAATCTTAGCCTTTGTCTATTGTAAGCAGTACACTGAATTCACAAGAAACGTAAGACGAAGACCATTTTGAGGTTCTTGTCGAGAAATATTGCTTAAACAAGCCACCATCTTGAGGCAGTGCTGAAGTTTTACTTGCACGTGCTTAGTTTCCAAGGAAGTTCTTGGTTTATTTATTGAGGTTCTTCCAAGACTTCTTTGTCACCGTGGTCTCGTAGTTGAGAACGTGCGCCTTTCACAGGAAGGGTTGCCGGTTCCATTCCCAGGTAATTCTAGCGTCGGGAACCTCCTCGTTGGCAAAAAAGGGAACTTAGCCATACCCCCAATCCACTCAGGTGACGGAAATGGGTTCCAGCTCGTAAGGGAGTAATCGTAGTTGTCATCTGGTGTTAGATGAAAGATTTTTGAAAAACCAATGCACAAGATGAAATACTCGTATATCAGACTTGACAGAGGTCAAACGTCAAAACTAGAACGTTGCGTGATGTGGCGCCATATTAGCTCAAAATTCCTACTTAGAACGATTCAACTATGACCTCTAGTCTCGTCACTGTGTGTGAGTTCACTGCCCAGGGTTACGAATTCCACCGAGGGAGGAACATATTTTTAGCTTATCTCTGCTGAATAATAATTTTCGAAGCTCCTCTTCAAAAATCCACAATCTGAGCCATTTGTACAGATTGCTTCGTATAATGAAACCTTGTAACAAAATTGTGAGTATTTATTTGAAAACGTGTTCGTATGTTGGTCTTATGTTGCCAAAATAATTTTCTTCCATAAAAATTTTGAGTCTGAGGTCTGATAGCTAAAATCTCTGATGAAAAATATGAGTGATCTTGAATTTTTTGCATGGACGTGTTTTTCCAGTTCCAACTGTCGATTAGGATATAAATGTGTTAGCTTTTTAACGAAGACTACTGTTATATATGCAGGTCGCTTTTGTAACGCTAGTTCCCGACGTCATGCGTAACTTGTATAACGATCCCATGTACTTCGAAGATCCTCTGTCCATCATCTTTCCTCTATTTGCGGAGTGTCAAATTTCCACGTTCCACAAAGTTCTTGACAAAACGAGTTCAACTTCGGCTGTCATGTCACGCTCATGGAATAGTATGAAAAACCGTTCTTCGTCACCTGGAGTGTTCTCGCTTTGTTTTGCCTTCGGAACTCCGTGATGACGCTGTGGTTGACCTTTGTGTCAGTCCTTTTCTTGGCAAATTTTCTTGTATCGTCACGGGCATGTGAAGTACAAGGAGTCCGCCATCAAGATGTGGAAAACGATCAGAAAGTGTTCTCTCGGCGAATTTCATGCTTTCTATCTTGTTTTAATATGGGTGAGTTTCGCTCAGTTTGATCAACTTCTAGTTACCTTACTGGAAGAGAAAGACAATGAGCGGACGGTGCAGGCCTCAAACTTCAGTGATGAAGACCACACTGTTGCTCTAACTACGTTGCCGTGTCAATTCAAAGCAAGGCTCCTTGTATGGATAAAAATTATCACCTGGGGATCTTACCATTTGTCGACAGGTGTCTCAGCTGCAGTGATTCAATTTTTATCTGATCGCAGGCAGGTAAAAATACTGGAAGAGACTTACATCGATCGCTTTTACTCTGAGCTGTCAAGTCCCGAAACTGACAATAATGAGGGTGATAGTCAACCTTGAAATATATCTGTGCTAGACATACGAACCTATGACCTGGAAATTTCGAGTAGTTTGGTTTCAAGTCTTGAAACATGTTCATCTTCTACATTGATTACTGTTGGTTAAATTTCTTTATTGTATTTACTTTGATAACGTTGATTTGTGTATTGTAGGTATATTGCTCAACATAGTTCTACAGTTGTAGTCTGTAGAATTTGAACTTCATTCATGCCCGTTAATAATTTCAAGTTTCGAGTATATGTTGCTGGCCTTAAAATTTCCTTCTCAGTCTTGTTTGTGTTTTCTTCGAGATTTACTAAGTTCATCCAACCTGTAAACGTTTACCAGAAGCATTGCTAAGTGTGATTTGATTGAAAAAATTATCTTCTTATTTGTAGAGTTCTGCTTCTCCGTATATTTGTTTCCTATTGGGCAGCTCTTATTTTGAAATTGGTTGACTTCTGCTTCGCGGACTGTAGCGTAGTTAAGGAAAATAAGATAGCTCATGAGTTACCCGTTTTTGGAAACGTTCTTAAGCCAATGTACGTGAAATTCCCGTGCTTCTTGTTTCTCTATCGTATAGCTACGGAAGCTTAAGCTCATTTTACACCAATGGTATGGAGCGACAGTGAATTTTCTACAGCTCCTCCCACGAGAGGATTGAGCGTCAGTGCACACCGACTTGCTTTTACATTGCCGCTCAATACGACGCTCCTTCCCCCGAGACAGTAACCGTCAGTATTGCACTTGCAATACTATCAGCATAATTTGCTGAACAATTTGCAGATTATTTAAAGAATAATTTGCAGAAGTAAAACGCTATTATTCTAAAAAACTTTAATACTACCCAATTACCTTAAAAAACACTGAAAATGGAAAGAAAAAATAAATACTTATTACTACCCAATCAGAAATTATCTTGGGAATCTTCGATGATTATGATGGGAAGGCCCACGATGTTACGTCATATTATTGTGGGACAAAACCACTTATTATGGTGGGCTTATCTTGGGCTTATGTCGCGTTTATTGAGGGATACTTCCCACAATATGGCCCATGATATATAACTGTATATACAGGGACAATCCCACGCAAGGCTGATTATTCTGGGCAGCTCCCATGCATTATCTTGGCCATTTCCCTCAATAAACCTGATAAACAACAGGGATTTTGGTGGGATGTTCCCGTACTAATTTTTGTTCGATTATTGTAGGGTAAACCCACTTGCTATATTCGGTCACTGTTATGATTGGTAATTTCTATTCTTTTCCCTGTTCGCCCAGTCTATTTTGAGTTGCTCACTAAATAAAGAGATTTGGCGCTATTTCAAACCATACAAGGAAAATGAAAATTTGTATACTACTTTATTGGTATATTATTACTCTATACTTCCTGCGCATCTTCAGTTGCGTCGGCCATCACGCTGGCACCTGGAAATAAAATACATTATATACAACAACGTAACTAATATGATACAGAAGCGTACGCATAATATCAACCACTACGAACCATGTTTGCCGAATTTTAATTATCTAGAACCATCCTATAAAAAAGCTAAGTGAAAAACGACAAGTAGGTGCGATGTATTACTTTTATTCTAAGAGTGTGTAACGCGCAAAAATTATGACCATGCGGCAGATGAACACATACCTAATGTAACCTATAGATCACACTAATTATTACACTTTCGTACGCTGTGGATAATTTAATAGCTGATATAGCAACATCGCATGGTCTCAGTATGAAAAACAATACTCTACTAACTGCGATATTTTACATCACAATTGAGCCAGATATTGTACGACGACCTGATGAAGAAAGAGAGGCTCATTAAGTAACTAAAATCCTAAAATAACAGTAATAATAATATACAATAGGCCTTTACCCCACATGAGAGTGGCCGACCTCAGAGCCCATTCATTCTCCCCCACATATCACTCACACACACACACACACTTATTTCCACATATCAACCCTCTGAGGTGAAGGGGGCCTCTTCGGTTTCCCGTGCTGCTTGGGTCAGAGCAACACGGATCTCCCTGTGACTTCTGCAGCCGAAGCCGCAACATGGTGGACCGCGGTGGACCCCTTCTCCCGTTCTCCAGCAGCTCAGAGCTGAGCTCAAGTGCGGGGGGAAAATCCAGCCAGAGCTGCGTCAAAAACATTCATCCTTCTACACTCCTCTCCACCTTGCTCTATTAAGGGCACACTCTTGCATCCTCCACTTTTCAACTCCTCTAGTACTAAAACAACTTTTCACACAGTTCACACATCCGGTTGGCAGTCTCCCCCTACTTCTGCATCCCATAGCCTCAAGCCATAATCTTCTTCACCAGCCTACCAACCCCAATCTTATCGTATGCCCAACCACCTTAACGTGCTTATCCACTCGCTCTTCGAGTAGTCAAATCACTCCTGCTCTACACCTGACCTCATTTCTCACCTTATAAAACAAGCTTAGACCCACCATCCCACCTTTGTTCTCCCTTAAAATAATATACGTCCACTTCAATATCACTTACAAGCTCAATTAAGTGGGGGTTCTGAGTTTTTCTATGTCTCGTAGATTGAATTCATTACATAAGTTATCCCGTAAGCTAACTTGAAGAAATACCGAGAAAAACTGCTTAAAACTAGATAGTTTTCGTGATAAAAAGTATAGGAAATAATTACCAGGTTTAATACGACGCTTTGCCCTTCCGCCGTCCCAGTCACGGGTTCCTCGCAACACTGTTTTGCAGGCTGCCAACGCCTCTTCTGTCGTCACTTTATGAAAACTTGTTATGCGATCTGAAATAAAAAAAATCAGCTATAGCTATTTGGAAATATAAATAGTGATACTTTCACTAAACATGGCCATGTCCCAAGCTTCAAATCTCAAATGAACCGACTTGGAAGAGGTGGAGGTGCCATTCCATGGTGATGCAAAGTGGAACGAATAAACCCTCCTCACTGAAGAGGAATCCTATCCCTCCGTTATTTAGAGCCTTGCAATATGATCAGCCCTTCCGTCAAAAAAACCAACGTACGAAATGCAGACCGTACTAAATCGCACACGAACAGTTATCACTGGATGCGCACACGACAAGCCAACAGGATTTGCAAAGAGTGACATATACGCTCAATCCTTAACCATCTCAAGCACGTAGCCATCACATCAGAGGTAGTGAACACTGCGCACAAATAAGACACCACTCTTGAACGCATACTTGCAGAAAATTTCGCCGGAAATCCGCACGACACCACAATACCGCTATCACACACACGACACCGTACACGTATTCGAGGGCACAGAGATGTGAACTAGCCCGGTCCCCGAAGTCCTTTGGCGGTTGAGGCAGGCAATTGGTTGCTCAAAGGGAGTTGGTTAGGTGGTGGGGGAGCCTTCGTATCATTATCGAGGTGGGGTCATTAAACGGCTACAAACCATGCTCCAGTAATTATTTAATCGAATTATACACAATTGCTAGTGCAAGTTGTTAATACTAAATTTTGAAACGGGCTCAATAATTGACATGTTACGTAAATTTTAACAAGAACTTCTAATAAGATCTACCTTAGTCGAAGGTTTGAATGCATGTAGCAAAGGCGTGACTCTACGATTGGTCACGTAAAACTAAGTTACATTAATTTTGCACTTGAACACAACAGAGTGATAGAACTAAAACAAATTATCGTTTAGAAATGGGAAAATATTACTTACCAACAATTGGTTTGCATACAACGTGCGTCTTGAAGGAATGCTTTGTGTGCGCCCTCTTCTCTCCAAGCCCAGAAAAGGAAAATTGAACAGCCAAGTCCCGTGTCATCATTCTCTTCATGATAAGTCTGGCAGTATCACTTGGCTTAGCACCGATCACACTGTTTAGGGTTGGTTTCTGTGTGGAATAATTAAAAACATTGAAAACATTCCGCACAGATGAGATTCGAACGCATTGCGCACTGCTTATATCGCCGAATTAGGGAGTTTGCTATATAAACTGTAGTTTGCCACAGCTGGGTTAGTACACCGCTCGTGATTTTGAGTTAATTTCACGTCACTCTTCTATAATGTATTAAAAATAGCGTTCTTACATGAAAGCTGCTAGAAAACGGTGAAGTACATTGCGCTAAAGTTTCAAGTTGAGGGGAAGCTCATACCTTAACACATGTGGTAGCTACTTCAACGTTATCATAGAAAGGAATTTACTGAACATAAATGTTCCAGCAAATAAGTATGATACACACTACACAAGTGTCTGATAATTTTTCATGTCAATATCTTAGAAATGAAATTAAGATTGTATTGCTTTTAGCTTGCATGAACTTTTTTGTTTTCCACAAATACACGAAAAAGAAAATTGAAAACCTTCTGATGAAAATATACAAATTGATATGGGCTGTTCGCAGGGGTTTATAAAAAGAAACAGTGCCCATGCAAAGACAATGTTCGCTATGTTGTCCTCGCATCATGAGTTAGCTAGTTAGTTATATTAGTGTTTGAGCCAACCAATCCACAACAAAGGTGATCCAAAGAAGAATAATGATGATGAGATTATTTAGCATGGACCCGTAAATGAGATATCTATGTATGCACGAGGTGTGAACCTTCACAGGACATCCTTGTGAAGTAACACAAGTGTGTTGCCACTTAGGACACTAAGCGCATACACACAGCAAGCCAGAAAAAAAGTTTGAAGAAAAAAGTTCAAGAAGAGAGTAGAGGGTGTTAAGTAAAAGAATAGCAGTGAGCCGAAAAATTTGGTTCTTAACTCATCAATAACCTAATCTGTTTCAGCAAGAAAAGAAAAGCCTATCCAACCATCGCACCAAGAATATGGCATTCAATCTGAACGGAGCTAAGTCAAAATTGTAAAGCATTTATCACATGTTTATATCATATTTTGTTTGATTGATGTTCGAGGACCCAATAAGCATGCCACAGTACACACGTATGTGTTCACAGCAGGTTCACATCAAGAAGACATCTTGATGTGAAGATCTGCATTAACAGCAGGTTCACATCTACAAAACAAAGAAAATTCATTGATCACATCTACCATTTTCTTCCGTTTCCAAATGTGAAAAAATCCATTATCAACCTGGATGTATTAACTATGAGCAATTTACAAAGAATAAGAGTTACATCCCCCACAACGACAGGTGCAGAAATCATCCGTAAGTAACATGTATACAAACCCTAGGTTACAGAAATAATGCATCTTAAAACAAAAAAAAGGAAAACTGATGTCACAACTGATTCTGCATTGCTCATCTTAAATTTCCCCCTCATACAATTTCTTGTGGTCCTGGTTGCAAATTTGGCTCAAGCAATACTAAGCCATCTCATTTGAGGTTTTTTAGAGTGGCTGAGCGTTTGATTGAAACTAAACGCTTCAGAGACGAGTACATATTTTTCGAAGTGTATTTTGGCATATTATGACCGATAGGGCCTGGACAACAGCTATCCCAAGTAAAAATTGTTTCTCACTGCCCTGTAACGTATGAAGCAATGCTAGCCATAAACTATCATTACTTCTTGAGCTTCACATTTTACATACCAAAGACTCGTGCTCAAGAAGTTCACAGAGTCCATCCATTGACGATGCTGGAGGAGGAAATTGGGAGCCCGTACCACTGTTCTCCTGAATGGCCTGCATCATGAAGTCCACCTTCTTGTGCATTGTAGACATTTGTCCATTTAAAGCTTCCACTCTGTCCTCCAGTGCTTGAATTTTCAGTTGTGTAGCAGAGGCACAGCTGTAAATGTTTTCTTTTCATATTAAGAGTCAAAATTATGTTGGCAGCATAAACAGATTTATGCCTACTACAAAAAAAGCTACTAAACACTACTGTATTTTTTTGTGAGAAGCAGATTGCCGAAAGTTTATACCCCTCAAAATATACATGAAGGCTAGCCATAAATATATATTAGATAATTGATACAAGAACATCAAATTGTAGCAATATCTAGGTCATAAATAACAAAAAGTAAAAGTCAAAAGCTCAGATATAACAAGAGCTGTAATACATTTTCACCAGTCTCTTTCATCCTGCTATTTTTGAAAGCTATAATGTCATAGAATACATTGTGAATGTGAATGTTCCTTACCAAGCGCTCTTTGTAGCGATGATGTTAGGGGTAAAGCATGGAACCTCTTCAGTTTGGGCAGTGATAGATGATCCTGAACTGGTTGCCTCAATTGCTTCAGTTTCAACATTCGATTCTTCATTGGCGGAGTACAGCTTCCGGACACACCTTTCAAAGGAACCTGAAAGAAATTTTTCAGTTGTTAATTTTTTGAAACAATTTTTTAAACTTCTGGCATTTTGTACTAGAATGTGTTCTCAAAGTTTTTATTTTTTTATATAACCACATCCGGGTTCACACACAAACTGAATGCAGTGCACAGCCAATTTAAGCTATATCAGACTAAAACTCAAGGACAAACATATGTATATTGGTCTAATTATTATATCATACACTATTACCAGTAATATTTTGAAAAATATTGTATGCTTTTTACACAAAATTTTACTTCAATATCTGCTAATTAGCTAAGTGTTCAGGTAAAAATAAAAAAACCACATTAGCTAAATCTGGTTTTAAGTAGGTACTCTAACTATGCCAACTCTACTCTAAAAAAATGATGTTTAAGAATGTTAACTTTTTTTTTCACCAATTGGCAGTTAAAGAAGATGGGCAAGCATGTTAAATTAATATTGATGCATATAATAAGTGCTCAAATATAATTCAATATCAGGAGAAAACATTAAATAACCAAAGATTGAAGCCACATACTGATTCAAATAGAACATGAAGATGTTTTATATATGAGGAATGATAACCAGTCACACACAGATCATAAAATTACAGTATTAAATTTAAGTAAGAGCTATAGCTATTGGGAACACTTAATATAGCATTTACTGATAAGTACGAAACCATGAAATGAGTGCACTCTGTAATGCATAACTGTTGATGTTGTTTTGCAAACTTCAAATATAATCTTAGATCAAGAAGTAAGTGCAAAAAAATTCATGGAGACAATTTTTTTCCAAGGACTATTCAAGGATGTGTTAACCCTACATTCTTTATTCTGATTAAAGAATGCTACTTACTTGAATGACAGAGAGGTGAAATCTTGTAGATTTTCCATTCTTCACAGACTTTGTAATTGGAAGATGCAAGTAATCTTGCGTTTTTTGTTGGGTATCTGCATTTCTTGCGTTTCTTATCCCAGCTGACTATCCACGCGGAGGGAATTACATCATTGGATTTTCCATATCCAATAAATCTGACTCCTACATATTTCTTGAGTTCATCGAGTTTTAAATGTTGTATCATGATCACACAAATTTTCTAGTCACTCCTAATATTGGAAAAAATAAAATAGTATTGTACATCACTTTCTTATATATTTAAAAAAAAAAAAGAGCACAAGCTAATTTTTAAATGAAGTAATTGAGTGCCACAGTACGATGCTCTTTTTCCAGGGGCAATACCATCACTTTTGCAAAAACATCAGAAATGTTGATCACTTGTTTCCTTAGGGTTGAAAACTTTACTTTATTTACTCCCAGCTCCGTGGAATCAATTAGAGAAAAGGAAAAAATTTTTTGGAGCAAATGAAAACTTCACAAAGGTATGTTCCATCATTGTGGTGGATAGAATTAATTTGAGCTACCTCTCCACTTTTGAGTTGAACATAACAGTCACATTTGCTGGAGTGAAGAGGCTTTAAGATACTGTTTTTGAAATTGAGTTTTTTTCAAACAATTTCCTCCATAGCCATGTGTGCACTGTGATTCATAACAAGAAAATGTAACTTTAAAGAGAGGCAATGATGCGTCAGGATGACTATTAGAGTTCATATAATGAATGTGTTGTCCAATCTGTTGTAAAGGCTTGTAACCTGAACGCACAGCCCCTTTCACATGGGAACCTAGGTATGATTCAAAGCTGAAGGTTAAAGGTTAACATCGGCATCTTTGGGATGCTTTATTTCCAATCAAGCCTGATACATATGATCTTAGCATTGGTTTTTCAAATGTCTTATAACTAAGCCTATATATAGGACACCATGACGGTTCCCCCGTAAAGCCGGTACCCATTTCCGACACCTGGGTTGAGTGGGGTATTGTGCTTGAGCTTTCCCTTATACCCAACGGGGAAAATCTTCGCGCCAGCGCTGGGAACGAACCCGCGACTTCCAGCATACAAGTCCGATCCCTTAACCGCTGTGCCACGGAGAGCTGAATGCAGATATTTTATCCAGAACTCCAAAATTTGCATAATCTTGTGGAATGTGCTGGAGACTGTGCACATTGTATGACATGAGTTGCCAAATATTGTTTTGCAATTTTCATTGAAGTCATTAAGCAAATGTTGGATGAAGGTAAGATTAATGGCTTGATTTTCAGTGTTTAGTAGTCACTCTCA
This sequence comes from Morinoia aosen, assembly GCA_030386875.1. Lineage (NCBI taxonomy): Eukaryota > Metazoa > Arthropoda > Malacostraca > Amphipoda > Talitridae > Morinoia > Morinoia aosen. The sequence continues at coordinate 5,342,318 of CM059572.1, read as the reverse complement.
GTGCAATTGAAAATTTAAGAAAAGTGGAATATTAGTTAGAAACAACAATGTTTTTCCACGAAAGCAAAACCAAGCCAACATATAATGCAAATAAGAGATATTGGCTAGCTTTCCGTTTGAGAATTGTAGATATTCCCCCTTCAAGTTTTCGAGGGAATTCAGAAGGGATATAAACTTGAAATGAGAGTAATCTTTCATCAAATAGATTCCTAGATGTGGAGTCAAGATGACAATTTTTTTCCTTCAATTTAAGATTCAACAATCTATTGAGGAATCTTTTCATTACCCCAAGGTAGCACAGATGCATAATATCCAAAACAAATGATGATACCATAGGAATTTTTTGAATTTCTAATTCATTGGCATCTTGTGATTTATGATGAGAGCTGTCCTTTCTTCTTGTAAAAGTATCATCTGTTCTCACAAGGCTGTTGGTAGTCAAAAAAACAACTGTACTGCTATGGTACTCTCCAACAACTTTACACCTTTCGCAGCTACTATAGCCTGAATGAAGCACTGTATTTTTGAGAGCAGCCCTGACTGGGGCATCACATACAAAAGCTCCAATTTTTAAAACAATTTTACTTCCATTCACAAGAATACCTTCACTGTTAGAGGAGCACACCTGTGCTTGGCATTTCTTTTGATTGATAGTAATTTGAGCAATAAATTCCCACACAGAACATTTTTTCCTTTTTCTCAACCTTAACCAATATTGGGGTAAGAAGAATATTTTGATGAAGAAAGTGCATTGTACAAATTAACCCCATCAACATTGACAATCAATCTAATTTCAGGTTCATCATAAGAATCAAGTTCAATGTAATGTTTAATATTCAGAAGCCAGTCACTGCAGTGAAGATATTCACCTTTTTCCATCGTCTTAATATTGAGCGAATTTTTATCAAGAAGTGTTGCAGTGGATTTAGGTACATTAAAAGCTCCTGATAAATCACTTAATAGCCTATCAATGCACACATGTTTATTGCTCTTTTTTCTGTTAAGCCATGTTGCCATAATACATGCAAGCTTTTCACTGCAATCACTGCTACAATTACGATTGAATTTGTTCAATGCACACTGTTGTCCTTCTGGCCTCTATTCCTCAACAGGAAACAACTTATCCGCACCATCATTGCAACTATCACTATTTGAAATTATTTCATCAACACTATCACGATCTAAATCAGTGCTACAGGGATGATTTTCATGGCGCCCTGGACTGTTTCCGCAGGCAGTAGGATCAGCTGCGCATAAAGTTGACGGATCATCTAATTCACTTGCTCCTACATTTACAAATTTCCACGTATTTTTTATTCGTCGTTGCTTTTGTCGCTTGCTCAACAGTTTAAAAGGCTTGTATTTACGTGTGAAATTCATTCTCCAATAATCGATGGAAAAAGAAACAAACCAGGCGAGTCAAGAAACACTTCGCGGGTCGCAACTCGCAAGGTGGTGGATTACGTCAGGTTTGGCAACTGCTTCCTGCAGAACCGTTGCATAAAGCATACAAACATGCTCTGCTGATAACCCATGCTAAAAGTATCTATATACGTACGCATAAAATTATTAGTTATGTGTTCAGAAATTACAATCCACTAATTATGAGAACATTTATGCGCATAAAAATATTGAAAAACTAGCTTATTTATAATGTAAAACATCAAAACACGCGTGATCCCTTGCTTTATTTTTTATTTTCAACTTCAGATCACGCCCATGGCAGCAGCCAATGGTTGCTCAGACCGGCGCGCCGTTTTAGAGAACCCATCTAAGATCCTTTGCGAATTACCCTAACAAAAAGGGTAATTTCTAAACTATAAGACGTACAATCTTGAAATTAGTACCAAATTAATAGGCGTGACGAGTACAACATATTTATGTAATTGAAAAAATTTTTACGCCCCTGTGGGGGGCAGGAAGAGGGCCTTTCGTGGCCCGTCAATGGTCGGCCGATTTTCTCTATAGGCCTCATTTGATACTCCTCATAGTTTCTAAAATATTGCACCTAACAATTTGAAATTAGTCTCATTATAAAGATCGATTCAATCTCCAAATTTGAGTGTATAATATAACTGTCATACGCTCCCTGGAGGAATATGAAGAGCAAGTTTCTCCTAGCCTCTGAATGGTCGACCGATTTCTCAAAAGGCTCATTTTATTCCACTCCTAATTTCTAAACTATTGCACCTAAAAATTTGAAATTAGGTTCATTTTAAGCATCAATTCATTCTCCAAATGTGAGTGCATAATAAAACTGTCATACGCTCCCTGGAGGAATATGAAGAGCAAGTTTCTCCTAGCCTCTGAATGGTTGACCGATTTCTCAAAAGGCTCATTTTATTCCACTCATAATTTCTAAACTATTGCACCTAAAAATTTGAAATTGGGTTCATTTTAAGCGTCAATTCATTTTCCAAATGTGAGTGTATAATACAACTGTCATACGCTCCCTGGAGGAATATGAAGAGCAAGTTTCTTCTAGCCTCTGAATGGTCGACCGATTTCTCAAAAGGCTCATTTTATTCCACTCATAATTTCTAAACTATTGCACCTAAAAATTTGAAATTGGTTTCATTTTAAGCGTCAATTCATTCTCCAAATGTGAGTGTATAATAAAACTGTCATACGCCCCTTGGGGGATGACAGAGACCAAGGTTTTTCCAGCTTCTCCTAGCCTCGCAATCCGCGCTGCCGAAGGCCGTGCTCACCTAAGTTATGAAGTGCTGTTTGAATTCTTGTCCATAGCTTGGTCGTTCCCCACATCGTGTGTCTTCGAATCCCAGAGGTGACGATATTTTTTTCTCAGTTGTAGGTAGAATAATCATTTTCATGTTTATCTTACTCATGTAGACTTTTGTTAAGCAATATTATAAGTAGAGCTGTGCAATTGCATAACTTGCATGTATGCTCTCTTAAGAATGTTTTATGCATTGCAAAAAATTATCTTGTGCATGTGCAAAATCTCATATGCAATTAATTATCCATGTACACTATAACAGATGTAATATGAAAAGTGCTTTAAGCATATGCACAATATCATTGAATATATCCTGTAAGGCGAGTGGTGTAATTTCATTGTCCTGTTTTTAAGGGAAAACTGTAAATTTGTTCCTTACTCCAGACATTTTCTACATTTATGGGACCTCTCGCATACATGGTTAAAAGCAACTTATCACAAGTTTTAAACGGTGCGCTATGTTCAGCACCTGATCCCCAGGTGCTGAACCTTCTTGACCTGTTCTTCAGTTGTTAAATATGGTTCATCAATAGAATACAATAGAGGCGTCCGAACTGAATTTTATGAAGTTTGAAGTATTTAAGAATTGCATAGTGTGATAGTTTTTGTACATCTAGTGATAGTTTTCTTCTTCTGTTCTACACATAGGCCAACCTATATACGTACAAAAGTGTTGAAGTGAAAATACAACTGTGAATTTTTTATCAATTTCCGAAACATATGCATTTAGGGAAGTAATAATAAATACCTCTGTTGTGGTCTGCCAGTTCATTAAAAAATGAGAAAGAACTTACCAAACCAACTTGCGGTGCTCGCATGACCAAGTTCCCTTCTGTCAATGTGTCACGGGTTCAAATCCCATCGCTGCGGATGACTTTTTGCATGACTATCCATCGTTATCACATACGTTAAGCCCTGTTTTACTTTAGAATCCAGTGAATATTTTCATGTTTCTAATATTTTCATGTTTCAGTGAATATTTTCTTGTTTCTTCATTATCAGCAAATGCATGATATTTTAAATATTGAAGACTGTCGTAAAGAATAATTACTTTGCGGTTCAATATTTGAAATATCGCACAAGTTCCAACTAACTGAAGTCCTTCATTCAGCAGTGCATCTGTAAGACTTAGTTGCATATTGCTTGCATATAAATGAGAGTTCAGCACGCAGGCAGGGAAGTCGGCCAATAAGTTTCATTTTCCGCAGAGTCGAATTTCTAAACTATTGCACCTTCGAACTTCAAATAGCACGGGTCATCGACGACGAAATTAAAATTTCTTCCTTCCTTCAACATCCGAGACGAGTTGATCGCGTGTCCGTTTTCATATCTGCCGCTCGTTTTCCGAAGCTCGTCGTTGTAACTGTTTAAAATCCAGTTTTCTTATCGTGTTGTGAGTAGGCTTTATTTCTAACCCCACTATTTAGGCAAGCTAGCCGAAATCAGCTGGCCGTAATAGTGAGGCTAAAATTTGGGCCGCTCTGTGCCTTTATTTAAAAAAGCAAAGTAGATTCATTCCATGCTTAAGAATAGAAAGTTGCAGTTGTCTACGGTTCCTCAGATCCTGCTACGTAAACATGTTAGTATACGAATTACGCCTTATTTATTAGGGGCCAGTATTTTATGAAATCATACAATCTTTCTAAAACAATGATATCACAAAACGCTACTAGAATACTTAGAAACAAGGTTAGCCAAAAATGAGCTATACTAAACGTCGCACATCAAGAAACAAGCACACACTTAAGCCTGCAAAATGAATTTCACAGCTTGCTCATCTTATAGATGGCAATAAAATATGTTTCCAGAAACGTATGCTGACCTTGCATACGTATCATTCTTTTCTTTGCAGTCATGTCAAACACAAACATGACAAAAAATCATATAGAAAAACACAAGCAAAGAAAATTTGATAAAACTCGCAATAACGCAAATGGCAGTCGCCCGCCCTGCTATATCGAAATGACGGTTTTCTTCCTCATAATAGTCGACAAAAATAATTTTGTTATAAATTTTAATGACTTGGTGAACGTGAAAATGAGTTCATTGCTAATCTTCGAACACGATTTTTATGAAAATCAAGCTACAGTTTCAGAACAACAACTCCTTCATCCTCGCAGGATTCGCATTAACAAAGAACAGACAGACATGGGTACGTGGGATCAAATACAGGCACCGTAATAAATTTATATCACAACAACAAATAGGTAAAAAGATTATACGCATGGGTGATTTATGAACCTAATTATTGTTTCATAATGAACTGCACTTTACAGGCAAATGAACAAAGATATGCGATGTGAAGTGAAATATTTCCTTTCCATTACATTCTCTAGCTCTTTTGGTTTTTATATTCTCGGGAAGCGGCTTGTATTCACGAGACACTGATGGATGAACTTGCAACTTTGGACATTTGATGTGACTACACAATAAATAAAAATTAAGATTCATAATTTGACTACTCTCGCTCATTTGAAGGAATCTCACAAGTAAGTTGTAATAGCCGCACGAAATAACCTACGCTTTTGGAGACATCCAAGTTATTATTCTAGGCTAATTGTTCGACGGGTAATAACTTCGGGTCCGTGCAGTCCAATTGGTTTCCCCCCTTTCATCGTGAAATTTTTGCCTTTTATCAACGAAGGGAAGGGTGTTATAGAGCGTCCTTGAAGACACTGTATGATATGGGAACGCATTTCCTCCTTCACATATGTGACGAGGCACGGGTTTTCTCCATTTACCACGGACGTCATAAATGCCAATGAGAATGGACCGCAACTCGCTCCATCCCCTTGGTGTTGTACTCCTAGACACTCTATCAGAATGTGTCTTATGTTCTTCACGTTCGCGTATAAATTTTTCAAGTACTTTATCACATCATAACTGGGATTACCATTCAAAGAGCACAGGTACTGGACGCGCGCTACGCCTTCTTGAGCTCGGCGGTCGCGACACAGTGCGTTAGTCACGACGATCCAATGACTTCCGGTGTCGCTAGCTTTTTTGTAACCTTCTTCACGGACCTTTACCGCACATTGCAAATACGAGGTATTTAATTGCACAAACAGCTCTGCGTGACAACTCAGCGGCTTCGGTTCGAAAACCGTGAGGGGGGAGTGAACTCTGTATTGTCGGTTCTCCCTGCTAATAAGAGTACAAAAGGGATCAATCTCGTCACTCGAAAGCCAACTCGTTGTTTGAATTATATTTTTTTTGTTTTTAGTTTCCAGGTTCAAATCTTTGAGCCACCAAATCTTGATTGATGTACTTCTGTCTTCCGATTCACAAGTCCTGACACATAGGAGGTCTTTTGTATTTCTTTTTTGCTCATGATCCGTATACGATTCACACTTAATGCTAGATATTTTTCCTTCATTTTGTTTCGCATTAGGAAGCTCGGAGATGAGATCAACTGTAATTATTCCCTGCTGAGTGCTAAGACATGTATCAGAACCTTGTTTTTCTGTAATGCATTTACTTCGATTATCAAGAGAGAATACAGGGGCCAGGTTTTGTACAATGCTTTCGTGTCATTGGTGAATTTCACTTTTTTTGTGCAGTCTTTTTTTGTGGAGAAATCGAAAGCGTTCTACTAACACGGATTGTTTGAAGTTTCAAAATTGAATGGACACTTTTCAATTTCGTTTTGCTCGTCTTAGTACCCTCTTGGTGTCGACCCTGCAGAATTTGATTGAATTTCTCTCGAGCTTTCTCAGTTAAAGATTGTGGCCGAGATCCCTTTCCCCCCCAGCGTTCTTCATACTCGTTTTCGCCTTCTTTCACTTCTTTCACGGCCTTCTTATTGCGTTCCTTGTAATCGAGCGATGCTTCTTTCGCTCTACCCTCCGCTTGTGTCTTCATAGTAAGAATGAACTCTGCTAGTGTTGCTCGATTTCCTTGAAGTATATCCTGCTTCACAATTTTATGCCAGCCTTCTACTAATCCATTTGTCTTAGTTCCACCATGCACTCCACACCAGAGTGGAGTGAATGGCATGGAAAACGTCAATACGTCCTCCAGCATCTCAGGGGAATACAAAGGATTAGGGATTGTTACGTGAGGAATGTTACGTGAGCACTAAACGAGAGGAAATAAGGCCTTAATTTAAAGTTCGGACGTGCGTAGGGTCCTGGGTAGCCCCTATCATGTACACTCCCTGTAAAGTATCATGTCGATGATGCTCAGCCACCCACTACTTACTATGAAGAGAAAAAAAAGGCTCGGTATATACATAATACTTTTTTCTGCACACTGGCAGTGAAATCCGAGCTTTGTGATTCGGGGTATAGGTAATTTGTTCAAAGTAAAACGGGTGGATCGAAATAATTCTGCGTCTACGGCAGCTACGTTGGGATTCAGAAATATATTTTCATTCCTATGTATGATCTGGTTTTGCTATGGGGGACACGAAGAGAGTTTTTTACATAATGCAACGCAATTATAACATTTCCATGCTTATAATTAGAGCTGTGCCAATATGCACAGCTGTGCCAATGGACGCGTATATAAAATCGTCAGCGCGGCTTCAGGATAGATATATTGCGATTGCGGAGTGTCGTATGCACAGTACTCGCATTTATATGCAAGCAATATGCAACTAAGTCTTACAGATGCACTGCTGAATGAAGGACTTCAGTTAGTTGGAACTTGTGCGATATTTCAAATATTGAACTGCAAAGTAATTATTCTTTACGACAGTCTTCAATATTTAAAATATCATGCATTTGCTGATAATGAAGAAACAAGAAAATATTCACTGAAACATGAAAATATTAGAAACATGAAAATATTCACTGGATTCTAAAGTAAAACAGGGCTTAACGTATGTGATAACGATGGATAGTCATGCAAAAAGTCATCCGCAGCGATGGGATTTGAACCCGTGACACATTGACAGAAGGGAACTTGGTCATGCGAGCACCGCAAGTTGGTTTGGTAAGTTCTTTCTCATTTTTTAATGAACTGGCAGACCACAACAGAGGTATTTATTATTACTTCCCTAAATGCATATGTTTCGGAAATTGATAAAAAATTCACAGTTGTATTTTCACTTCAACACTTTTGTACGTATATAGGTTGGCCTATGTGTAGAACAGAAGAAGAAAACTATCACTAGATGTACAAAAACTATCACACTATGCAATTCTTAAATACTTCAAACTTCATAAAATTCAGTTCGGACGCCTCTATTGTATTCTATTGATGAACCATATTTAACAACTGAAGAACAGGTCAAGAAGGTTCAGCACCTGGGGATCAGGTGCTGAACATAGCGCACCGTTTAAAACTTGTGATAAGTTGCTTTTAACCATGTATGCGAGAGGTCCCATAAATGTAGAAAATTTCTGGAGTAAGGAACAAATTTACAGTTTTCCCTTAAAAACAGGACAATGAAATTACACCACTCGCCTTACAGGATATATTCAATGATATTGTGCATATGCTTAAAGCACTTTTCATATTACATCTGTTATAGTGTACATGGATAATTAATTGCATATGAGATTTTGCACATGCACAAGATAATTTTTTGCAATGCATAAAACATTCTTAAGAGAGCATACATGCAAGTTATGCAATTGCACAGCTCTACTTATAATATTGCTTAACAAAAGTCTACATGAGTAAGATAAACATGAAAATGATTATTCTACCTACAACTGAGAAAAAAATATCGTCACCTCTGGGATTCGAAGACACACGATGTGGGGAACGACCAAGCTATGGACAAGAATTCAAACAGCACTTCATAACTTAGGTGAGCACGGCCTTCGGCAGCGCGGATTGCGAGGCTAGGAGAAGCTGGAAAAACCTTGGTCTCTGTCATCCCCCAAGGGGCGTATGACAGTTTTATTATACACTCACATTTGGAGAATGAATTGACGCTTAAAATGAAACCAATTTCAAATTTTTAGGTGCAATAGTTTAGAAATTATGAGTGGAATAAAATGAGCCTTTTGAGAAATCGGTCGACCATTCAGAGGCTAGAAGAAACTTGCTCTTCATATTCCTCCAGGGAGCGTATGACAGTTGTATTATACACTCACATTTGGAGAATGAATTGACGCTTAAAATGAGCCCAATTTCAAATTTTTAGGTGCAATAGTTTAGAAATTATAAGTGGAATAAAATGAGCCTTTTGAGAAATCGGTCGACCATTCAGAGGCTAGGAGAAACTTGCTCTTCATATTCCTCCAGGGAGCGTATGACAGTTTTATTATGCACTCACATTTGGAGAATGAATTGATGCTTAAAATGAACCTAATTTCAAGTTTTTAGGTGCAATAGTTTAGAAATTATGAGTGGAATAAAATGAGCCTTTTGAGAAATCGGTCAACCATTCAGAGGCTAGGAGAAACTTGCTCTTCATATTCCTCCAGGGAGCGTATGACAGTTTTATTATGCACTCACATTTGGAGAATGAATTGATGCTTAAAATGAACCTAATTTCAAGTTTTTAGGTGCAATAGTTTAGAAATTATGAGTGGAATAAAATGAGCCTTTTGAGAAATCGGTCGACCATTCAGAGGCTAGGAGAAACTTGCTCTTCATATTCCTCCAGGGAGCGTATGACAGTTATATTATACACTCAAATTTGGAGATTGAATCGATCTTTATAATGAGACTAATTTAAAATTGTTAGGTGCAATATTTTAGAAACTATGAGGAGTATCAAATGAGGCTTATAAAGAAAATCGGCCGACCATTGACAGGCCACGAGAGGCCCTCTTCCTGCCCCCCACAGGGGCGTAAAAAATTTTTCAATTACATGAATATGTTGAACTCGTCACGCCTATTAATTTGGTACTAATTTCAAGATTGTACGTCTTATAGTTTAGAAATTACCCTTTTTGTTAGGGTAATTCGCAAAGGATCTTAGATGGGTTCTCTAAAACGGCGCGCCGGTGTTGCTCAGCCTGTTCTGCGCTCATTGGCTAGCGCTGAAGATAATGGCTGGTGATGAATTTTCTGATGGTACTTAAAATGGAAATGAAAATTTATCAAGTAGGCCTGATCAACGAGAAATATTTTCGCATTAATCTAAGAGAAGGGGAAAAAAAGTTATTACCAAGGATGTTTTCAGTGTCATGTACACAAAATATATCGAATAAGCGCAATTTTTTACGATTTAGCGCTTCTTGAGAGTAAAATAGTATGTCACGAGAATATACCTGCATTATTTTCCTGCTGAGAATACATATACATTTAAAGTACAGGGTAGGATAATTTTTTTATGACGTTTATGGATAATTCAATAACAGGTTGTAATAGACAATTTTTAGAAACCTGCTAATCAATCTTTTATATCGATTTGATTTTTCCAATTTAGGAGTAAATTTGCTATTTGTTAAGTGATCAAATTTCACTGAACTTTTGTACATATTACCACCATGTAGGTGCTGAACACAGGCATAAATCATCAAGCCAAATATGTGCAGGGTATACCCACGAAAATCAAACATGTGCAGGGTATACAAACATGTGCAGGGTATACCCACGTAAAACATAGATGATTATTGCGGAGCCCACTACCTACCTAATTATGGGAGATACACCTACGAAAATCTTCGACCATGATGGTACGCATTGCCGCTCAGAAATATACCGGTAATACCCACTAAATTCTTCGATGATTATGGGGGTATTTCATCACATAATTCATTATGCTGGGAAGGCCCAATATAGTCTGAGATAATCTGACATGAGGCCCACAATAATTTCTGATTGGGTAATTTGTAAGTGTACTTTTTTACTTTTTCCTTTTATTTGAATAATCTTCTATTGACACCTGCCGAATTTTTCCGTCTATTGAAGTACTTTTCTGGCAAGCAATGTACATCGTGCAATTTTAATTACACTGTAATTAATTTTACGTCTACGTACGCTGTGTATTACTTGAATAGTGAGACTTCGACTCGAATAGTGGGACCCAACTTCGATTACTTGAATAGTGAGAGCTGTTTCCTATCGTGGCTTCTCAGTGTTTGAATTTCCATTTTAACCATTGCAATATCATAATTTGGGCAGCAAGACGCTTTACTTTTACAAGCAACTTCTCTGGACACTCTGTTTTTATACTCTGCGAGCCTAATTTTCCATGAACATGGAAATTCTTCATATTTTTCGATAGGAGTTTTAATTTCTTCCTTGCTCCGTAATATGTAAGCCATGGCTACACATACTCTCCATAGTCTCAAGTGCAACTGAGCGCTGTTGACTGGCAGTGCACACCGCCAATATTTAGCATGCTGAATGTTGCCGCTCCTTACCGTGAGCGTGGCAATAAGGGTCATTTTGCATTGCTGTGGGCGGAGCTTATTTGACTGACGGGATGGAGCGACGGTGTGGAGCGCGAAGACACCGTCAATGTAAAAGGCCCTTTAGAGTGCAGTTTCAAAGACTTATCATTTCTTTTTTGCATTTGATTTCATTTTTTCGTTTTGTTGATGTATCATTAGTTAGTTCAAAGGAAGTGCTTAATCGTCGAGCTATTTTTTCCTCACTGAACGATCTCTCGTTAGATCACGGTTAGCAATTACGGAGCATTCTACGTTTGCTGGTAGAATTTCCTAAATTGCTTAACGATGATATTCGAGCTTTTTTTAAATCTTTGCTCCATGACGCTCCGTTCCGTAAATGAACGTTGGAGGAGGTATTTACGGATAGTTTTTAAGCCCGTGCTGGACAGGCTGTCAGTACTGAAATTTGCTTAAATGATTACAATTTTTAGTGATGACCAGAATAATGCAAATATCGTTGAATCTCATTTCACATTCTTCCTGGAATAGAAAGTTGTGGATGATGAAATGAGCATGCGATTATATTTGATGCAAGCGATACTAACCCAATTGAAAATCATGGACGTATTACCGGTGGGTTAAGGACGTGACGGTCGATTATGTGCGATTTATAGGCTGGTCGGCCTACCCTACATTAACACTCCTTCAACGCGCTCTTAATTACCCGCAGTCGAGTTCGGACGTGAAATTCATAGTGAGCCATGGACGATTTGAAGGCGCAAAATTTTCAGTTGGGGAATGGCCGTAACATTTGAGAGCGGCCATCCGTGGTTTACAGCCGTACAAATGTATGCTGCCGGTAGTGCGCTGCAGCCTGCCGGTACGCGTCGCGATCTGTTAAACTTAAACTCATTTTACACCTGCGGTGTGGAGCGACGGTGTGGAGCGGTGGTAACTTTGCTATAGCTCCTCCCACGAGAGGATTGAGTGTCAGTGCACACCGGGTTGCTTTTACATTGCCGCTCAACACGACGCTCCTTCCCCAGAGACAGAAATCGTCAGTATTAATCTTGCCATACTGGCAGAATACTTGGCAAAACAATTTGCAGAATATTTACGGAATAATTTGCAGAAGTAAAAAGCTAATATTCTAAAAAAACTTTACTACTGCCCAATTTCCTTCAAAAAACACTGTAAATGGAAAGAAAAAATAAATACTAATTAATATTTTCTAGGTGTATTTTTTCCTTTAATTTGAATAGTCTTCTAATGACACCTGCCGAATGTTTTCCGTGTATTTGAAGTACTTTTCTTGAGAGCCATGTACATTGTGAAATTTAATTACACTGTAATTAATTGTACGTTTCCATACGCAGTGTATATTTCTTTGATTTTTGGAATAGTGAGAGCTGTTTCCTATTTTGGCCTCTCAGTGCTTGAATTTTCATTTTAACCATTGCAATATTCAGTGTTGGGCAGTTACGCCGCATTGCGACCGCAATTGCGATCGCAACAATTTTCGACGTGGCAGGCCGGAACTCGCAACCGCAACATCACGATGGTAATTTAATTTTTAAAAAACCTTCAATCGAATTTAATACGCGTTTCATGCTCGTTTAAAACTAAACTGCACAGGGTAGAACCCATCTGGCAAATGTTTATTCTTAGCATTAGGCGATACAGTGATACACATACACTTGGCTTACAGTACATAAGTAAATATAATGTAACTCATTATATAACACATGTTATAATGAATGATGTGAGTTGATTGGCTGAAACAGCCAGTAATCAACAGAACTAGCTGATTTTTACAGAGCTATGTTTTCTTCAAGTGAATTTGTCGTTTCGTTCATCGAATTTAACACTCCAATACCATCGAGCGCTGCGGTTGAACGACTGTAGGTACAGAAATTTAGAGACCACGGTGTGCTCGGCTTTCAGACTAACATTTTGAAATGTTAACACTTTTTAACGGCAACGTTGATCGTCATTACAGTGCATTAACATTGTCACATTGAGATCATGAGCCAATATTAAATTATAACAGAGGAACAACAAAAAGCAGTAGAATTTCATATATTAACGGAGCTTATGCATAGTTTTTCTTTTTGCGTCATATAGGCTGTACAAATGTTCTGCGCTTTTCTGATTTCTATTTATTTTGCTATATATATGGCACTTCAATGAAAATAAAGCTACTAGCTAGGTGTCTTTTCAATATTATTATTAGAAAATGGAATTCATTTTATTGTTCATGCTATATTTACAAATGAAACGTTTCTTCCAGTATCTTGATATTTCATTCAATTCTAGTCCACACATTTACTCTATCTATTAATTTTCTTAGAAAAATAATGAACTATTTTGAACATCTAAATATTGTTTTCATGCATGGCAATATATAAGTAAAATAAATTGAACAATATTTAATTAAAACTATATTTAATAAATAAAATGTTGCGGTTGCGATTGCAATTTTTTTCAAGTTTCTGTTGCGGTGGCGTCGCACCTTTTTTCGTGTTGTTGCGGTTGCGGTTGCGCCGCAACATTTTAAAAGTTGCGTGCCCAACACTGGCAGTATTAGAATTTGGGAAGTGAGATGCTATACTTTTAAAAGCAATCTCTCTAGACAATCTGTTTTTGTACTCTGCGAGCTTAACTTTCCATAAACACGGAAATTCTTTTCATTTTTCGATTGGAGTTTTAATTTCTTCCTTGCTCCATAATATGTAAGCCATGACTACACATGCTCTCTGTGGTCTCAAGAGCAACTGAGCGCTGTTGACTGGCAGTGCACACCGCCAATATTTAGCATGCTGAATGTTGCCGCTCCTTACCGTGAGCGTGGCAATAAGGGTCATTTTGCATTGCTGTGGGCGGAGCTTATTTGACTGGCGGGATGGAGCGACGGTGTGGAGCGCGAAGACACCGTCAATGTAAAAGGGCCTTTAGTTTATGACTGTGAGTCATCGAGTGATGTACTGCAAGTTATCGTATTTGCAATCGCGATTGCTGATGTGATTTTTCCTTGTGAATGTGTTCTTCGCAATTATTGCATTAGATAAACGGTGATTTAGTAGTGCATCATCATGCTAAAAACATGTTTTTTGATTGTTTATCGGGATGTTGAGGTCATCGCCAGTTACGCTCATCTTTAGATTTTCGCGTTGGTCGACGAGCTCAAGCTGAGTTCAAATTTTTAAACACAGTTGTGTGAAGTGTTGTTGTCCGTCCAACTGTTTTGAAACTAGAGCAGTGGTATTCATATCAAAGTACTCTGGATAGATTATTGAACAAGTTTACAGAACAGTTCACTTTCACTTGATTCATTTGTAAGTTATATTCATGAACATTAGCATGTAGAAGATAGGTCATTGTGCACGTGGGTCATTTTATATCGTAATTATTGTTATGCGTGTCATGATGGACATTTTTTATTCATTTTTTTACTGTCCATGTCAGCTTGTCTTTCTGTCTTCAACTATTCTCTTGTTTAATTTTTTTCAAGATTTGTAATTCTGTGCATCAAGTCCTGTGCTACAGTGCACCCTGTCTATCATTCGAGGGTATTTTTTATTGTAAATATTTTTTTGGTACATAATTGCGCTAGCTAATTGTGTTCTAGTTTTTTCTCTAAAACAGCTTTAGCAATGCAAGAAAATTTTTTTGTGTTATTCTTTACCTTTATTTGCTATTTGGTTCGCTAATGAAATATTTTGCAGAGTTTAAAATTGTTATATGAAATTTTGTTCAGCATCCAGCCGATAAACAAGCACATTCAGTCCATTTTAAGTGCCTACGTATGTAATTTATGAATGATGCGGTTCTTTTGCAAAAATTTTTTTTGCTTGTTCATTGGTCACCCAGCTGAGGTAAGGTATTGAAAACTTACATAGTAACTCTAATTTAATTTTTTATGTTCTTTAATGATATTAAAAATGTTCCCTGCTGGTAAATCATTTCTATGTTGTCTAAAAATTTGAGAGATCTATCAAGAATATATATATAATGTACATTGTACATGAGTGTTGAAAAGGCACTCAGTGCACTCGATTTGATATATCTATATTAAGAAAAAATAAAATGTGACATATTTTATCGATTAATTTTTTGATGTATAGATATATGAAGAATGAAATATATATAAAGGGTGTTATGTAATTCGATGAACATATTTTAACCAAAAAACAGAAAAATGCAAAATACAACGATTTTCATGGGTGACAAAAACCTCAAAACTTCTTTGTTTTAGAGAAATGATGACCTGAAATAATTTTAGATTCCCGTAAGAAAAGTTTGACGTGCAGCCAACGAGTAAAATCTAATTTCTTTGGCGCGCGCTTCAGGCTATTCCTACGGGAATCTATAATTATTTCAGGTCATCATTTCTCGAAAACAAAGAAGTTTTGAGGTTTTTGTCACTCATGAAAATCGTTTTATTTTCGCGTTTTTCAGTATTTGGTTGAATTATCTGCATCGTAAACACACAACACCCTGTATATACCGGGTGTATAATTTAAGTTTATGAAAATCGTTTAGCAACCACTTTACAGTGATCGATTTACTGAAACAGGTGGAAAAACTAATCGTTGAAAAGAGAAGTTTTCAAGACAAGACTGGTGTTCTTCATTTCTGAACACTGTATTTTATTTACTTCCTTATTTCATCATTTGAAGGCACCTAAAATGTAGCTCACTAACGATCTAAGAATTTTCATCGTATTAGAATATGAAGCAACGGCAAACTGAAAAGTTAGAAGAGCGTTTAACTTTCTTTCTAATTTTCTAACTGTACGATACACAGTTTTCTTATCGGACGAGTGCCTTTCTGAGAATTTTTCATTAATAGCTCTTCGAAATTTTTCAGTTTTTCGTTGCTTCATATTCCAATACGATGAAAATTCTTTGATCGTTAGTGAACTGCATTTTAGTTGACTTCAAATGATGAAATAAGGGAGTAAATAACCTCTCAGAGGGTTTAAATATTTGGTGTTATGTAGGATATATCATCGTGAAATTATTTTCAACGGTTGGTATTTAAAAATGAAGAACACCAGTGTTGTTTCTAAAGTCTTTCGTTTGAACAATTAGTTTTTCTACCTCTTTTAGTAAATCTAGCACTGTAAAGTGGTTATTAAACGATTTTTAGGAAATTAGACTATTCGAAACGGAAACAAAATTTACTACATTGTGAAAAAAAGACATTTCAAACATGTTAAGTCAAAGCGGAGATATAATCAATTAAAAACTCGCAGACATTTTTGTGGGACACGCGATGTAATGTAGACGGTCCTCAGAAGGATACAACTATTGTATCTATGGAAACTCGCGCTCCTCGGGAGGAAAATGTGAGGGCCAGAGCTGAGAGTTAGGTGGGCCTTCTTTTTGTTGAAATAAAATGTTTTTGTTGTGTTAAGGACCACCTATTTTCGGTTCACTGCTGTCCTGTTTTCCAGCACCTACTACTTTCTTCTTCAACTTTGATCTTGTTTCATGAACTTTTTTGTCAACTTACTACTTTCAAGGTGATCATCCCAGTTGTTCAACGCTTTTCATCAGATTCGTTTGAAAATTGGCCATTATATGTAATATTTGAAAGTAAACTTCCTTTACTCATTTAGGCCTAAGTTTGTTTTACGAAAAATGACTTTTTTCGGTACATTTTTATGTATATTTCAAGTTTTATCTCCTCATTGAGTTTTGATGCTAGAACAAAACCAAAGACAGTTTTAGAATCCTAGAAGCATTGCTAATAATAAAATGACGCGTTATTTTACCATTTAAAAAAAATTGTGTGATAAGCGATTTTTTATGATTACATTAAAAAAATTAATTTTGGGGTTTAGAGCTATATAACTTTTTTTTCTCAAATTATTTTAAAAGCTTCATTTTATTTTTAGAAATGTTCCAAGGATTCTAAAACTGTCTTTGGTTTTGTTCTAGCATCAAAACTCAATGAGGAGATACAGTTTGAATGTGAATGTTATTTGTTTTGAGTATAAGCCAAAACAAAATTTTGTGTTGAAGTGTAATATAATGGACAATTTATGTAATTGAATGAAGTTTTAATTTTGATTTCGATAATTTCCATGCATAAGCTCAAATTCAAACTGTGAATCGTGATTTCCAAACAGAAAAAAATTATATTTTAAAAATTATGAATTTGTTATTTTCAGTCTGATTCTTATGAAATTTGACCATAAAATGTAACTTTTTAAAAAAAAGCACAATTTCTTTTATTCATTTTGTTGATTGAGGCCTTAATTTTGAAAAAATTGACATGTTGTTTTTTTGGTTAATTTTTATAGATTTTTCAACCCGGATCTCCTCATTGAGTTTTTATGCAAGAACAAAACCAAAGATAGTTTTAGAATCCTTGAAGCATTTCTAACAAAAGTAATTTTTTGAATTATCCATTTTCCGTTTTGTTTTCTTTTATGTGGGGTTTTAATGGGGACGGAAATTCCGTGAAAAATGACCATCACAGCGACAGGGGCCTGACAGGGGCCTGGGATGATCACTTTAAACCCTTTCCGCACAGATTCCGCGTTCCCTTAAAACGTTGACCACGTTTGTGCGATTGCTACGGTTGGTTCGGTGAAGTTGTGAGTAGCAGAATTTATAAACCGACTGTACTACTCAAATCTATTCATGTCCTTTATAGAAAGTGTGAAAAATTTAAGTGTACGATCATTTTAACTGGTATGCTGAAATTAATTCTGAAAAAGGAAGTGAAATTATGGAAATGCTATTCATTCATGCCTGTATGCAAGTGAGCAATTTACTAAGTGGTACACATGTGTCCCACAGCGTAGTCCACGTGTTGCCTCCACACTAAATGGTGCCTCCCTTTTCCTCTGGATCGCATTTGTTGCGGATAGGGAGGCTTAAACTAACCAATAATCAAATCTATAATGTAAACAAGCGTTGAAAGGGAACTTTGTGATATGGAAATTTCATTCCCATCCTTATGTTTATGTAGTTGATATTTGTTTGTTATATGCAGCATTTTAAACGTATTGTGATTTTATGTGTAATGCCTATATTATTTTGGTGTGTCATTGGTGGCAAGGCTGTGATTTAATGGAAGTAAGATATTCATGTAAATTTTTATTTAGAGAATGTTCAATTTTTGTGATAAAAGTTAAAAAAAGAGCGGGATTCCTTATCCTTCCTAATGTATTGTCTTATGTACCTGAGCTCCCAGTTGCACGTGCATCGATCTCAGTAGATGTACAATATCGTACTGAGCTTGATGGGTCAATACATTCACAATGCATTAAGTGCGAATGTATTGTAAGATCCAAAGCTTCCAGTGCAATATTGTACACCCCGTGAGGCGAGGTACGTGCAACCGGGAGCGATTTTTTAACCTATAATCCAGCCGCGATTCAAATCTGGTTCTGAGGCGGTAAACGACCGTTAGGTAGGGCGAAACAACGGCAATTCGCGTGCACTTTTGTGTCCGAAAAAGTGCACATTTGACCCTTAAACCGCCCGTAATACAACTAAAAACTCCTAGAAACCGACGCGTACCCACCGGCGAAACGTCCTTGATTTTCAATTGGGAATGATCGTGATACAAAAGCTTCAGATTGAGCACAATTGGCTATAAATAGAAGAAAAACATTTGTTATCTTAACAGTTGATTCATCAAGTAGACATTTGTGCTTTCAAATTTCACTAACATACATGATCTTAATATGATACATTTGGTGTCCACGCTATAGAAAGTATAATGTCTATGACTGTGGTTGAACCAATAGGAAACCATTGAAAATGGGCTCTTAACCCTAAGCTGACTCATGGTCAGAAAGAAACGTAAGCGCTTTGATCAAACGATATAGAAAACGATAAATAGAATTAGTGTGCTGTGAAGGATGTGGCCTTTTCTTATGAAGGGAGACAAGGAAGATCATTTCCGAATAGTTGATAGAGGACTTATGTTTGATTTTGAACTTTTTATTTAAATGCTCATACCCATAAATTTCTATTATGTGTAGAAGAGAATGCTATTAAGCAGTGGTTGAATTAACCGGGAGCATAACAGTTGAAACGTACTATTGGTTTGAGTTGAAATCAAACGCATTCCTACTAGGCATTAATCTATGCCAAACATACACCATTTGCTCGGTCTATTTAGCTCATACAAATGTACGCTACCAAGAAGTTGAAAATTTGATCTCCTGGCTACTCTCCCCGTACATTATAATGGAGGAACGATTTGATAAAGGACGATATAATTGATATAATGCGATTTGATAAAGGACGACTCATGGAAATAATAGTGAGAGAAAATAACACCTGTATCACGAACATTTCACAGGCAGAAATTTTCAGTTCTCTTCACCGCGTTTTACTGGTTTCAAATTATTAAATTATTGAGCTTGGTGAAGGAAAAAAAGTCGGAGACAAATATTGGTACAGGATTACCTGCTTACGAGCAAGTATCCAGCTAATCCGGGATTTTCTCGTGGTAGTATCGTTGAAATAACCAACTGTTCGTTTCTCTATCTTTTGAGTTTCCTTTCGAGTGATTTAGATATTTTCTTTCCAAATCCCGGTTGTTGGGAAGAACTCAGTTGGGCGACGGCCTGAGCTCCTCGGAGCTTGGGTTCCGTTTTGTACTTATTTTTTCTTCAATTTGCCCAACTTTTCAGGGCCCCAAAATAATTTAAAAAATTAACTTGAGTTTCTCAGACCAATAGTGGATACTGGCTTATTACTTTGAATCTTAAAGTAAAATTTCGAACGGTTCTGGCAACAGTCGACAAATACCTTAAACCCCGACTTCCAATTTCAACTGAATTTCGGTGTCTAGAGCGGAATTGGCAGGAAAAGGATAAAGCAGTATGTGATCTGGAGCTCCTGAGAGACTGCTATCACTACTAAGTGCTTCCAAGGTTTCTACGAGTTAGGCTGTACCGGCGCCAACTTGAAAATTCGTACCTCTGGCGATCACTGCAGCGTAGGCTGCATTGGAACGAAATTAAGCAAAAGCAACGTGGTTTGGCGACCCTGGAGCGTCTCCATGAAGATATTTCGGCTAAACTGAAATCCTATGTCTCTGCAATAAATTTCACTTGTATGAAATTATTATGGCTACAACGTAGACAAGTGTCAAATCTTAGAATTACCAGAAGAGTACGAAACAGGAAACTAGTCAAACTGGGTGTTTCATCACTGAGTAGTGGCATCGATCCAGGCTACGTGATTTATAATTTTTCAAATAAAATTTTGTAGAATGACGAGAAATGGGTTTTATGTCCCGAACTAGAATGTGGGCTTCCTCTTGGCAAATAAAACTTTTAGAGGTATTTTTTGTGCTTCGAGAAATTGTACTACGGATTGTCAAAAATTGGTAAGGCCTCTGGTGTTGACATTGACTGTTTCAAAAACAAACTAAGAACGTTTGCGCACAAATTCTTCAACAAATCTGACAGTTATCATAATTCGTGTGCAGTCTTTGGGCAGAGCGATTTCTCAGTTTTGAAGAGACTGTCTTTCGATTTTTCAATCCATATTACTAAGCCTGACAAAGGAAATGGTGTCGTGATATTAGACGAACCAAATTATGTTACCAAGTTAGAACGTATCTTATCGGCTGAAGAAAAATTTCGTGAAGAGTCATACGATGTTAAAACATTGTTGCTTAGGTTTCCCTCAGGAAAATACAACTATTGTATCTATGGGAATTAACGCTCCCATGCAGGAGAACCATGTGAGGGCCCGAGCTAAAGGTTAGGTAGGCTTCCTTTTTGTTGTAATAAAATAGGTTTTTGTTTTTTACGGACCTTCTTTTTTTGGTTCACTGCTGTCCTGTTTTTCAGCACCAACTACTTTCTTCTTCAACTTTTTTCTTGTTTCATGAACTTCTTTCCTAGCTTACTGTTTCTGTGCACCTTGTGCATAGATTCCGCGTTCCTTCAACTCCATACTAAATGCTGCCTTCCTCTTTCCTCTCTTAGAACATCTTTGTCGTGGTTAAGGGAGGCTAAAACTTTCTTGTATAAAAATAAAGTTGCTCAGGCTAGAGAATGAAATTAATGGTCACCTAAAGAAAGACAAAGATTATGGAATATTATCTGAAGAGCTCTACAAATCCTTCCGTTCTAGTGGTTCTCAATCGGGTATCATGAATGGTCTACCTAAAGTCTATAAGCAGAATGTACCGATTAGACCTATGATATCAGTTTGCGGTACCCAAAATTCTAAATTAAGTTCATATTACTTTTTATTCGGTCCGATTTTTGTAGAAGTGAATTCCTTATTGATAATTCTCAACAATTTATTGCGAATTTTTCTACTGTAACTAAATTATGAAATTTGTTTTTGTGTAGTTTGACCTAGACTCTCTTTATGCCAATATCCCATGAGACGAAGCCATTGATATTCGTCTTGATAGAATATTAGAAAACTCTGTGAACTTCTGGAACTACAATAAACTTCAATTGAAAAAATTACAATATCTAGCTTTAAAAGACACATTTTTAGTTTTTATTAGTAGGAGTTATAAGCAAACTGACGGCCTGGCTATGGGATCTAGCCTTTCTTCTTTTATTGCTAATTTTTTTCTACGTAATTCAGAAAAGCAGTTCCTATACACATGCCCTCTCAATTTCAAACCCATTATCTACCGCAGGTACTTAGACGATACATTTGTTTTGTTTCGTTCACAGCAAGAGGCTCTAAAATTCTTTGGCTACATAAATGGCTATCACATAAACACAAAGTTCACAAGTGAAACTGAACAGGATGATCAATTACCGTTTTTAGACGTTCTCGTGCAGAAAACATATTCAGAATTCACGACCCCTGTTTATAGGAAACCTACATTTACAGGATTATGTACTAATTTGTTCAGTTGCATTTACAAGGGTTATATTAAAACCAGTGTCACGGCTCTACTATATAGAGGATATCGTAACTCAAGTTCTTAAAAATTTTTTCATGAGGAAGTTGAATATATCGCAAAGTTACTTGTTCGAAATACATACCAAGTAGGCCTATCTTTTGTCAATAACTTCGTTTAAAAGATTTTAGACAAAAAACTTTCCCCTCCTGCTATAATTATTCTGACAGCACTAAAGCAGAAAGTGTTAGTTGAGCTATCTAAACGAGGTGAGAAAGGAGCTTTTATCCCTGCTGCCCACTCATTTTGCTTTTATTCCCGTGCTACCGTTTTAAAGAAATAGTTTTAAAAAAGCTTCACTTTTTAATAGAAAAAGCGTTTGGAAAAGTGCCGGAGAAACGCTAGTGCCTACTTGTATTAAGGTGATTGCTGCCTGCAGTCCTATTTTGGAAGTTCTACACTCCAGCAATTTGTTCGTCACAGCCAACACTCTGGCATCTCCCATGGAACCAGCCGTCCATACTCATCTCTCTCGCAGTCAGCTATCAAAGATCATTACCTTAGTTCGAACTCCCTTTTAAAAGTTCTAATTTCTCCACTCTTTGTAGAGATGCAAATGAATTTGACCTCAGAATTTTGGAATCCTTGTTCATATTTTCCAATAGACAGGTAAATCATGGCCAATGTGCGATGAAATTAAATATTGCCCCAACTGTGTCAATTGCAGTGTGTTCGAATGTGTGTGTGTTTGGTTCTGTTTCTTTGTGTAGATGTTATTGTGTGTTGGTTTGATTGCTAGAATTCAGGTGCATGTGTACGTTTGGCTTCGAATGTTTAAGGAAATTTTTTTTTAGCAGTATCGTTGTTTGTCCTTTGTTTTACGCCACTGAAGATGGAATGATGTTTTACAGTACTGATGGAGAGATTCCGAAACGTATGCAATTAAAAGAATGTTTCGTTTTATTTTAGTTCTCCTTTTTATTTAACTAAAAGTGATGATAACGAATTAATTGTTAATTAAATGACAATGCTGAGTAGATAATATGTGCAGATGATATTTATACCTCAACTTTCTGAGTAAAGGTTACAACACAAATGTTATTATTAAACCAAAAATCTCGTATTTATTTTAATAATTATTAAAACAAATTCATAGTTTTTAGTTTGTTTTCATCTCTTGTGAATAATTTCTTAAATTGGTTGTTTAAATGCTTATTATACACAATTTTGGCACTTTGTCCCAAACTGTTTTGAAGAAGCATATTATCCAGTTTTATATTATTTACTTTATACATATATAACCATCGTACCTGTGGCGTAGGTTAATTAAAAACTAAGCGATGGCGATTCGAAATTTAATTTCTCTGGGCTAAATAATAACCGCTCTGTAATTTAGCACTTCGGTCTGTAAAAATGGGTGGTTAAAATTTCTTAGAAATTGCATTTGGCTTTTGCTAACGCTTTTGCACATCCAAATTATTGGGTAATTAGCTTTTAGAGGTGCTACGTTAAATGCTTATTCTACCGTGAATCTCCGGTAGAGGTAAGCCTTAAATATATCGGTTAAATCATATTTTCATTAAAAATCACTTTCTCCAACATTACTAATTTGTTATTGAAAAATCTGTTAAGTCATTGCATATTTCCGGAAATTTGCAGTTCAAATTACGAACATTTGTATGCAAAATTTTCACACTAGATTATTCCAACTTTATCACTCGTTAGATTTTTCCAACTTTATCACTCACTAACATTTTCTAACTTCATCACTCACTAGTTTTTTCCAACTATTTCACTCACTAGATTTTTCCTACTTTATCACTCACTAACATTTTCTAACTTCATCACTCACTAGTTTTTTTCAACTATTTCACTCACTAGATTTTTCCTACTTTATCACTCACTAACATTTTCTAACTTCATCACTCACTAGTTTTTTCCAACTATTTCACTCAATAGATTTTTCCTACTTTCTCATCCACTAGACTGTTCCAACAGAAAAGTCTAGTCTTTTACATATCGCATAATTGACAAGAAATGAACTGTGGTGAAGGCATTGAAGGACTTTATTCAGATGATCATTGTCTTCACGTATAAATTTGGCAACTATTCGGCCACTAACGTAATCAAAATGCATTTTCGTGAATTAACTGAAAAACATCACAGACATCATTTAAAAGCTTTACCTCTATTAAAATAAACTTATATTTTGTGCTTATATTCCAGTGTAGGGGTCAAGTGTCGCGATGCTTGAAATATAAATCACCAGTAAATTTAAACTCATACACTGTAACACTGTTGAGATGGTACACTACATTGCATTGTACTTCACAGAGCTGCTGGCAAATTTGAAGAAGCGAGTTGTTCGGGCTGGTTTAAGGATATTGTCTCGATTGAAAGGAAGGATGCACAAGTGAAAAACAAAGAATGTTTTTAAAAGTGTTATGTTGGTGCAGAGCTAAGTTTCGTTGTTCACTTTCAGACATTTATTAAAATATAGACTACGGACAAGCTGTAGTGATGTAAATGAAAGTTATTAAAAAGAACAAATGGCATTGTCTTGCTTATATTCAAACAAAAAAAAAACAGAGCAGATTTGTACGATTATTCAAGTCAATGCCACCAGTCACCGTTCAATTTGCATTTAATTTAGTCCTCAATAAATCAGAAAGAAGCTCTTGTGAAATTGGAAACGTAGAAAATAAATAAATGTATCCCAAAACAGAACGCGAATCTACCGCAGTAGGTGACTTAGTATAACTATAAATCAAAATACCAAAGATAAGATAAAAGAAAAAACGTTCAACTACATTTGAGAACTTAATCTAGAGCCACAAGCAGACTCCACAGCTTATGTGCACGTACTGACTTCATATAATTTTTTGTTCGTTCAACTCATCTAGCGATTGTCTTCCATTCTATTCTGTTTATTTTCTGCTTCAGTTAAACTCTTATCATCTGTCGCGTGCTTGGTTAGGCAAGCGCCTACTTCTCACTCGCCGGTTTTTGTGCGGCTGCACAGTGTTCGATTTGTTTCTTGTTCATCATACCTTCAATTTCCATTTCTTCCTTTTACTTTATTGAGTCTTCAGGCATATGGTAATGACGATAGAACGTTACTCTCAGTATGTTACCCGATTGACAGTGAGCTACTCTTCCATCTAAGTTGCCCACCCCAGGCAAAAGCAAGATGCATATTAAAATGTTTATCTATGACCTTGAATCGAAGTATATCATCTTTGTATTTATGATCACAACCCTTTCACCATTTTTTCCGCGTTTTTCCGATTTAACACATACTAGCTGCCCTCGCCATCATTCTCTTCGTAGCTAACAATAAATTTTCGCGGCTCTCACAAACCGAGTACTACTTGCTCACCCAAATAAAATATTCTCAACGAGTACGACTGGGCTGCGTTCCCATGCTCTTCAGCACATCCCTCTATACTCTATAGGGATGAGCACTCCTTATGTTTCTCATTATTTAGGTTTCTTGAGTTTCTGGTGTGTTTCCTGGTAGATCAGTTTTTAATGATAACTAGTGAAGTTGGCGACGCTTCTCCTCGTCCAAGAACGCTTAGCAATGTTCGTTCTTAGTTTTTACAAAGATGTTGTATAACATGGTTTACCGTTGTTTTTCAACTAATTTCAACCTATTAAAGCAACTCTCACTTTATCATCGATTGTATATGTGCCACATATTCTCAATAACTAGCTGGCAGGAGTGTTTCCTTTCACATCCTTACTCATCAGTCGCCTTCCATTTTTTCTGATGCATTCCCAATAAAAAATCTTGTTTAATTGCCTTATTCAAGAAACAATACGTTCCCTTTCAATCTCCTCAATATAACTACTTGCATAAGGAACGCAAACATACCTTGATCCAATTTCGCTTCTCAGCTAGCAGTACTCGTCGATTGGCACGATTGAATTTATTTTACATTTTTGTTGATTCAATACAATTGCATTTAGAGGCAGTTTCAAATCGACGTAGCGCGCCACCAGCTGCGACGTGAAACAACACCTGGGAATATCCTCCTGCCCGAAGGAATAAAGACTTAAAGTTTTTAACAGAGGGTGAGATTTTGAAAATGCTCAAAATTCAAGTATTGACCATACTGAGAATTTCGCAGGGTTGAGATGAGGAGAAGAGGGAGGTAAGTGGAATTCTCGTTGTGTGCAATCTTCCTATTTTTCTGTGAGGTTCCTAGGTTATCGTTAGAAAAAGGTCTAGAAGCAGAATAAACGTATGCTTCAGAACGTCATTATTGTGTGCTTTTTCAAAGGTATGTTCTAAATCATCCCTCGTATAGCTTCACCGCATTTATTAATTAATTATTACTTTACTTATAGTTTCAGAAGTTTATCTGGATGTGCGGAGCGAATATAATTCCCAGAAGCAGAATATAAATCCCACGTTAAGACAGAGTGCACTGTACCTTACATCTGTCTGAGAAGCCTGTCGCTGAGTGCTTATGATTTATAAAGTTGTTTAATTAATTCAGTTCCATACAAAACTCATTGCAATTGCAGGCTTGTGGGCGTCGATCGATTCCCTCAAGGCACTGAGGCTGGCGTCATCACGAAGTCGTGTACCTGACCAGCCCACCTTGTGCTATTGCATTGTTGTTTTTTTGGCTTGTTAGCTTGTCATTAGATGGTCGTATCTGCAACTCATTCACCCACGTCATGATTCCCAGCCCACGTCTGGCTTTTGAAGGCGCTCTACCGCTAAATTCTTTTGCTTCAATGAACGTTAACTTGTCATTGCTCTGTTATTAATCGAACCTGCGACTACACAAGGGTGAGGAAAAATATGGAAAAGTGAAATTCTTCAAGTTCATTTCATTCATGCTCTATTTATTTCTGACAGTAATCGAAGTAAGATTTTGTATTCGGAAATTTAGGTTGTTTATTTAAATTATACCTCAAGGGGATACAACTATTATATGTATAGGAATTCGCACTCCCAGGAGGAAAATGTGCGAGGGCCCGAGCTGAGAGTTGGTACGCCTTCTTTTTGTTGAAAAAAATCTTTTTTTTAATGTTATTCAGGACCACCTTTTTTCGGTTCACTGCTGTCCTGTTTTTCAGCACCTCTGACTTTCTTGTTCAACTTTTATCTTGTTTCATGAACTTTTTTCTCAACTTACTGTTTCTATGCCTCTTCTGCATAAATTGCCCATTCTCTTATCTCCATACTAAATGGTGCCTTCCTCCTCCCTCTCTTCAGTAGCTCTTATTTTTAGCGTTTAGGGAGGCTTAAATTAACTTATAATCTTAATCTGCTCATTAGGATATTTGTCAGTTTGAATTTTAACGTGTTGTATTGTTTATTATTCCCAGAGGACTCTGCAGGGACTGCGAGATAAGTTACTACTGCCTCGGGCTGTTTACGTCACCTTCGTTATTTGACTGAAATCAAATTGACTATTAGAGCATTGGCTGAAGACTTTCGTGCAGACTTGGCTATTTAATCTGATGCAAAAGAAAAAATTTCCCATGATTGGGAAATGGCCGTACAAACCATAGTAGGAGCTGATTTGTGAAATGACGAACTTTCTTAATCCAGGAGCAATTGCAAATGCATTCTTATGAGTTATGCGACCATTACTTTGTTTATGAGAAATTTCACTGTGGATCAGTTTTCGTCAACCTAAATGATTACGCAAGTCGTACCATTTTTCATCTTGCTTAAGAAAATGTTTGCTCTGTCCATTTTTTTCAGAATTTGAATGTTGGTAAGTGTGAGCTTCTTTTGCAGGATGTTGGCAGACATACCCAAATCACAGCGGACATTTCTCTACATTGGTAGGAGACTAGTTCCATGCTCCTTCGTCATCTTCAGTGAAGACTTCTACGAGTTTCGGCACATCCTCTTTCGAACAGCCTTGTAAAGAGATGTGCTTCGTAGCGATAAAGGTCTTCGATTTCGAGGTCAATCCACGAAGCCTCCTCGCTATTTATACCATTTGACTTTGCTCCAAGCGGACGATCTTATACGACCGTAATATTTTTTGTAATTCCGGAGTGTGAGGATCCCTTACATCGCATTTTAACCACCGTCTCTCATTTCAACGATACCATTATTTTAACTAAAGTTCAGCAATGCAAGGATTCAGAATTTCTAGTTTATCATTATGAAGGATCTGAGTAATTATTTAATGTTATTGAGTTGCCCATCACCGATACAATAAACAATTTCAGTTGAGTTTACAAACTCCTGCCCTACTTTGTACGTTAGGAAATTTTTTGTTCAATTTAAGCGCTTCACTTTTCCTCGAACGTTGTTTAAGATACGATGCATTTCTGGGAGTATTTGAAAATACTCTGACGTTTTAATAATTACGTGATGTGCTGTTATGTAGAAATAACCAACTGGATACCACAGTTAGGTCCCAATGCTGCTCAAATACAGTGGAGCTTAAGTTTCATCTTAATTTAAAAAGATGGAAATGGTGTAAACACTGCATGAAATTTAGAACGTATCATAGTTTTAGCAATCCTATATTATCGTAATCTCATTTTTTGAGCATCGTTCAAGAATTCTCTCGCATAGTTTACGTTCACCACTATAACGGTGTTGAATTATCATCTAGTATGCTTCCTTTTGTGACCATTCCGTGAGATGCTGTCGCCAGTATTCACGTTAATAATGTACGCTGGAAAGGGTGCCGCAGTTTTGAATGCAAATGAAGTATTCTTAAACAAGCCAGACCTCTTTTAGTTGGCTATGAACACAATTCTTCCACGGGAGCAGAGAAAAGAGAGCAGAGCAGCAGTATTGCACTGAGGGCCACATTGCTATTTTATGGCAGAAAGGCTCGTAAGCCGCTGCTCATGAATCTTTGAACGCTCCATGAACAACAAGAAATTGAGCGTTTGATCACAAAGATTGGATAGCGGCCTGTAGCGAAAGACTCACGAAAAGCACACCACCAAAAAAAGCGGAACCGGGAAACATCACTCGCCTCCAATGAACCATCGCACTTGTTTTCGATAGTGATTTCTTCTACTTACTCATCTTGTCATTGTTTGCGTGGAATCCTAATTTTAAAGTACAAAGTTCCGCAAGTAAAATTTGAATACAGCATTTTAAATATGAAATTACTGGTCCGAGATGCCATGCTCATTTTGTAATTAAAGTTAAACAATTTTTTCTACCAAGAGTTCCCTGCACTCAATCATTTGATTCAAATAAGACGCACAAACTGTAAAACATGTATTTTTGTCAGATTGTAGACCAGTTTTTTGCATCGGTTGAAGGGCCCAATCACTGGATTTTTGCCCAAACTGTCGAGTAACTCATATCAAATACGACAGACGAGTGTAGCCTGAAAGTTTGGTAAGTTATGTTTTTCCAATTACATAAATTGTAATCTGATAATGAATAAATCAATGTGACTTATATTTGTTTTGAGATGTAAACATTCAACTCAGGATAGGCTGCGTAATTTGGCATAAGTACACGAAAACAATATGAAAAGCGAGAAAAAATACAAAAAAATTCATCAATAGTATTAGTAAAGGTTGGCTAGCTTAGCTAAAAACCTACTAAGCGATGAAATCAAGTACTGAATATTAAGAGATGGCCTATCTAGATCTCACCATCTAGACTGTTAAAAATAAACTTAACGTACGAGAGCATGTACTCACGTTGTTGCTGAATGCCAATATCCTGCCTGCATCTGATCAAGTGTTTATTTTTAAATTCTCAAGTAACATAAATTAAAGCCACAGTAGGACCTTTACAGTGGTTAGAGATAATTTATTTGTCGTTATGCCATTTCTGTGCCTCGTATCGAACTACACGCGGAACACACACTCACACAGACACAACGATGAGCATGGTGCAAACTTTTTCTCGTGGAATCTTTGCATGAACAACGAAACGGAATTCTGTTTCGCGAATTATTTTAGAATCTATAACTTTGAAATGCATATATAAGTTCGCAATTGTGAACGCGATATTCAGCCAGTAGAGACAGTGAAAAATTTAATACAATTTATTCTCTTCATTTTTTTGACTGCGCCCCGAAATTGCTTGCACGAACACACGGGACTTTGTGTAGGCCTTGCGTTTGTTATGTCTGAGAGTTCCTTGGGGCTGGGGCTGGAAGTCTATCGTACTTTTAGCTGATCTGTTAACTGCTCTCGAAGTATACATGTCATTTACTATTCAAGCAGGCTGCTAATGCAATATCATTCTTAATATCCTTTAATCTTAAATAAATAATCTAAAACTGAATCCGCATTGTTACGTCTTATTCTTAAAATAAAAAGCAAGGCGAAAATCGCTGTACGAATTGCCATTTTATTATTACAAATAGTAACGTCTAAATGAATAAAATTGAACGTTTCGAACTAAACAGTTCATCTTCAGCAAAAGGAAAAAGAATTCTGCGACAAAACAAAACGAAAATGAGTAAATTAAAACTACACTATGCAAAAGAATATTACAACATATACAGAAAATAATCGTAGATCTAAAACTAAAAAATAAAACAAAAACAATTAAAAAACCTAAACTAATGATCATGTATTTGCAACGAGAAGAGGAAAAGCACTTTTTGTATCATTTAGAGGGGGTCTGAGCTTAAAGATGTATAGCGACTCAAGGATGCGTAAATAAATCATGTGAGGGGCACCTGCAAGGATGTTAAAATGATTCACGGAAAAAGGGACGTTGCAGTTTTCCGCATGGGATCGAACAGATTTTTTAGTTTTAGATCTACGACTAATTTCTGTATATGTTGTAGTATTCTTTTGCATAGTGTAGTTTTAATTTACTCATTTTCGTTTTGTTTTGTCGCAGAATTCTTTTTCCTTTTGCTGAAGATGAACTGTTTAGTTCGAAACGTTCAATTTTATTCATTTAGACTTTACTATTTGTAAAAATAAAATGGCCATTCGTACAGCGATTTTCGCCTAACCTTTCATTTTAAATAAATAAACGCTGAGTTTGAAATGTGGACGAAAACAGTGTACATTTTTGGTCATTAGCTACAAGAAATTCAAAAGTTCTAAAATCGTTGTTTACCGCAAAAACGTTGTTCCCTGGTGCACACCATTTATGGTGAAACTTGCTTCCAAATTTTATGAACAAAATAATTATTTTACCCACGGCAGCGAAAGAGTTTGGAAAAATGTTGCTGATCCATATGCAGCTCAGATTAAAACCACACACGAACGTATTTTTTACACTGTTTAGCGTATTCTAGTACAAAATATGATATTAGAATGCAAATTGCTTTACTGTAATAACGGCCTGAATCCGCTCACAAAGTTTGTCTCCCAGCTGCATGTTCAATATTTTTTTGTAACTTCCAATATTAATTCGAAAATTTGAATTTTCAAAAATGCCTCAAAATTATTTTCATTAAAATGTTGTCTGTAATAACTTCTTTCTCCAAGGAGTTACGTGCGTGAAAATGAATACATCTTCGTATTTTTTAAATTCAGATTTCACATGAAATTTTCAGAGTAATAGACCCAAAAGCAAATATGGTATTTTCATATAATAAAGTTACCTAAACTTATTTCTACCTCTTCAGATGAATTCTCATGTCAAAACATTTATAAACAAAATTGAGATTCAATAATTAACTCTGATCTAGAATTGAATAGTTATTGAGAGTAAGCTTTTACTTCAAAATGAACTACAACTTGCCCACACGATGCTCATCTTTCAAGGCCTCTGCGATCAGAAGAGCGTCATGAGAATAACTCGAGAAAACTAACGTCAAGAGGATTTCGTTCGCTGGCACTTGAATATTTAATCCTAATATGAACTTTCATCACACCCTAAAATGAATCTTAGCACACCATGAGTTGATACCATGCCTGCCTTAAAGTAGGAGCGTTATTTCTTGCTATACTGTAAGTGTAAATTAAACTTTGTAAGAGTTTGAACAATTCGTTTTCACAGAAAAACCATCAGTAACATAATAACTTTGAGCTATTGCAAAGAAGCAGTTGAGAAATAAATACCTCTGGGCCTGACTAAGTTCTGTGACTTCAAGGACATCCAATTGAAACATTATTCGTTTGAAATTTCATTTAGCCTAGAAAACTCAATCTTACACTAGAATGATAGATTGGTAGTCTAGTGTGGGAGAACGAAAAATAACGTTAACTTATGTGAAATTACACAGTAAAAACTGACAGAGGTCTGACGGCTTTAGTATTTCAAGGAATTTAAATGAATCAGTAGGACCGTCATGGTATATCAATTTGCATGCTGTTTTTTTCTGGCCTAACGAGTCACTCTGTTTGATTTTCTCAGTCCAATGCCTATCTCCTTTCTGATATTATATTAGCTAGTGCATTAATATTCCGTACATTATTTTAAAAGGTTTTTCAGGCACGGCATCTCGTAGAGAATTCAGAATTCCCTCAGAGTTAATTATTTAGTGATAACACACTGTAATGTCGCTATTTTCAGTACGACATTAGGTTTGTTTAAGAGGAAGCTTTAACTTCAATTCGCTTAGCCGAATACCAGGCAGGAGCAAAGGAAATGCACAGCAGGACTTCTAGTATTGTACTGGTCTCCGTAGTTCACACAGCTTGCTCTCAAGTCTAGTTCGTAACAATGAAGTTCCGCCCGGCGTCTTCCGGCGCCGGCGGTAGGGGCGCTTCCGACTCATCCGGTGCTCGTAAACGCCAGGCGCCCATCGGCTCTTCCGGCGGATGCCCTATCTAGACATGTGACCCGTACGCTATTAGGCATCCGTGCCGAGCGAGACTAATAAATCTCAACCGCCGGAAGTCCCATTAACACCACCAGTACTTCACTATACAACACACACCAGGTGTACCTATTGATAATTAAATTATTATCAATGATAATTTCAGGGGATTTGGAAGAACCAGTTCCTCTATTTGGTCATAATCGATTGCCATGTAGAAAAGATCCATTTTGCTGAATGAAATAAGATAAATGGAAGAGATTCGTTTCGCTTAGCACAGAACAGGTTAAATATGGTTTTATGTACATTGGTACATATTTGATCTGCACACAGAGACATAACGAAACTTTTTCTTGCGAGCCATTCACTCTGCTTGCTATTGTAACATAGCCTTCGGAGAAGATGCATGAAGAGAGAGTACTATCATCAGTAAAAAGCATGAATTCGAAGAATGTAAATACATCAAACTTTATCGTTGATGAATATCAGAAGCAGAAAAGATCTCAAAACAGTAGATCCTTGCGGAAAGCCGTAGCTTAATCCAAAACTTCCGTTAGGAAGTTACCAATCTAAGCAGATCAGTAACGATTTGTCGGGTATGATTGTACCATCTATGAGCAAGTCCATCATTGCCGTTGTAGAAGAGAAGCGAGAATAACATGCAGTTAACAATACAATTATAGCTTTGCAAAAGTTGAGAAGAACGGATAAAACCGTTTTTATTTCGTCTATATTAGGGTTATGATATTGTAGATGATTAAAACGGGCTTGCCTCGCCGATTCATTAGATCGTATGATCGTATGATTTGTTTAGCTTAGCGAAATGAGTTTAATTCTAACTTCAAGCACACAATTTCGAAACAATTGTCTTTCGCAAATTTCGCTAGAAATATTTTGCTCCATAATTTTTAACATGGATTTACGCTTATTTCTGAAACTTTAAAGTATTCGGATAATTTCTTGGGGTTTGGAAAACGCTAAAAGAAATGGAATAATGAATGAAGGCTCAAAAACTCAGAAATGTGAAATCAGCTGTATACTGTATTGCAATACTTTTAAAAACGATTTAATTCAATTAAATTCATTTTTTAAATTTTCTTCACAATCTTTACAAAAATATCGGAGACATTAGTTGGTTAATGTAGAAAGAATAATGATTTCCTTCAACATGCTCCCAGCTTTTGAAGTGATGAGACAAATAAGTAGTTTTTAACTCTGGCATCTAGATGCTTCTGCCTATGTTACAATGACTTACAATGTCTTTTTTTATCGAAACATTGCATTTTCGAGAACAACAGATTCTATTTTCATTGTTAAATTACATTTTACCTATAATAATTTCCTTATTTTTAAATTTTGAGTATTAAATCGTGCAATAGTTTTTCTTTTAATTTCTCATATGATTTATGGAGTTATTTTCAAATCCTGTAAAAACACTAATTTTCATATTTTATATTCGTGAAGTAATGTGGAGTGTGCTTGCCGCTGCGTTGTTTTAAATGATGCTCTGAGTAATTCAAAAACTTTTGTCTTCTTTCTGTGTAATTTAGATCGTACAGCATCGCATACAAGTAATATTTATTGTGTTATTACTGTTTTAAATACTTTGTTATGTATTACAGTCTAACGAAGCGTTGTCAAGGTTTATTGTTTCAATGTGCTATTGATTACTGATATTTAAGGGGAGGAAATCTGCGGGCATTTAAATCAATTTACTTAAGCTGAAAACCCCTACGTATCGATATTATTGAGATTCTGATTGCTATGAGTCCCTAGAATTAAAGATATTTTTTAAACGAAAATTACCGGAACACCATTCAATTAACAAATAAATCAGAAGTTAGTGTTTGTAAAGTTGCCATCGGCTATGAAAAAGAAAAATCAAACAATAAATTATATGAACTTTTCCTTCTGACATCTACCTCAATAAAATTACAACGCATCATAGCAAAAGTGGAAAATTTCCGCAAATATGTCAATTTTTAAAACGACCTAGTTAGGAGCACACGAATCTTTTTCTAAAACATATCACATAATTGAAAAAATTGAAACTACTTCCCAAAAATCATTAGTAGGTAAGTACTCATTAATTAAGAGTCTGCTTAAACTTCCATACGGGGTGTATCATTTAAAAGAGTACCGCCTTAGTGAGCACGTATGACTGGATTACCGTTTAGAAAATCAGCACGTGGTGAGTGACAGAATGTTAAATATTTTGTGTTAGCATTGAGAAATTGATTTTCCCCGTACATCACAAAACAACTTAACGGTATTACCTTAAGCGAAGAGAAATAAAAAATATCAAAAATGTGGTACTGACACGCATGCAATCGTTGCTCATTGATAACTTAATTAAGTCATGCGCTATGCGCATCACTTCACGTTAGTTCCACCCAGCGAGCATTCCCTGAGGGTTGCTGATTATGCTGGTCCGTTGCGTCGATTGAGTCAGCTTCTTACTTCACCTCGTATTTGGGCATGAGACGAGATTGTTCTAATAGGTTTTGCATTTAAATGTATGGCACTGATAATTTTTTAAAATCCAGTTAGTTGTTCTACAAATTTTGACCTTACCATTCTGGAGTCAAAAACGTCTCGTAATGAAATGGAAAACTTCTATACTCCCTATAATCTAGTAATTAGATTGTAATTTTGACCTAATATGATTAGTAAAATTGTTTTAAACAGTATATATTTTTTTTCTTAGCATTTCATTCGTGCGCTTTTGACTACCTTACTTCAAGATTTAAACAAATGCATGTAAAACAGTCATTTTTATAGAATCCAGATCTTTGTCAAAAAGATTCTGGGATCGAATATGGGGAATTAAGTGTTTCTTCATTTTCTTACATCGCTTGCAACGCGTAAAATTGAAATTAAATTGCAGGATTGAATCAACAAGTTTGATGAATTAAACTTGACTTGAATTTACCACCTGCTTATACGGAGATATTTTAATTTTCCAAACCGTTCATTCCAGAACGAGCGAGTATGAAAACTACGTGATATCTTCGTTACACACAAATTACAGTTGTTTCATGTACTATAATGGTTGTGTGGTTGAGCCACATACAGGCATTGCACAAAATGTTAACGTCGATTTTGAACTACATCGAAGTTCACCAGTGTCTATGTCGCCAATGTCTCAACATTCTGTCACCTGATGGCGGCGGAAGGGGAATGTATCATTCGAATATCTGCCGATGTGAGAGTCGTATGAGAAACTTCTGTTGTCAGCTAAGCGCCACTGTGCCCGACCTGTCCGAATGATATGTGTAATATGATAATGGGAGAGTTTAACCCTGATTTAGCTTATAATTAAGATATTGCACTTACAGTCGCTTCAGGTTCGCAGATGAGGCAGTAAAGACCTATTGGTTTTTGGGGTTATTGCTATCGTAAAGTTTTGTTTACCCGGACATTGGGTGTAGAGATTTTACTCAAAAGAAGATTGATCGTTGAAATTAAACGTTTCGCTCGAAGTTTAATAATCAAGAAAGGAATTAAAACAACAGTAAAAAATATATTAAACCCAAAACTTAATTATTACAAAAACGTAACTCAGTAAAACTCAAGAACTTACTGCGGTTTTGTAGACTGAGTGCCATTGAAATGAGCCTTACATAGTATAACATAATGAAACTCCATTATGCTAAAATCAACATCATATACATTGTACAAAATACAGAAATCGTCGAACTCAAGAAGATGATTGCATTTATATGCACAGACTAAGAAGGACTTACGCAAGACAGATCAGTACGAAAATTATACCTGTAATGCTCTGCAACGCTAGTGCACGCTAGTGCACAGTGGAGCTCACGTATTCGAGTACACTGAAGCAGGTGTATCGCAAAAACAAGGATGTCATTTAAATTTGGTCCCTACAGATGGAGAAGGCATGATTCGATTTTTATAAAAACGAAATGAAAATCAATGCGGAAGAAAAATTTACATGAAGGAGCAAGGAGATCGCTTTCCTTTTTTTCCGAATGGTAGGCGAAATAAGATTTGCACAAAAAACTGAGAGCTCTTAGAGGCTAGAGGTGGAGCGTAAAAAATAAATCGCTATGGTCTTTACACTTAAAACATCGAACCAAAGCAGTTGAATTACGTTGAACAATGCAGGACAAGTAAACTACGGAGGGAAAATTTCGTAAACTGTGAAAATTACACTCTGCTCCCAACACCTTTTCTAAATTAGCTTCTGCTCTTGACATGGTAATCACGTTTGTTGACCTACAGGTATTTTTTTTTTCTATGTTCCCAATTTTTTTCATTGTATATGACCAGTTAATGGTTTGTTGTATTGGTTTTGTGGAATTTTCACAGATCATTCCACACAAATCAGGCAGAAAAAACATTTTACGTAGATTCTGAACTAATTGAAACAATGTCTTGATATTTTTTCCGGCCATCTTCACCTTTCAGTGTTAAAATGAGCCTGCAGTCATTTAGCGTATTGAATCATAATGATATTACGTGGTGAACCTGAAAAAGAATACACATCTCGAGAAAATTTATTCCTCCATAAATAGAAAAATGGTCTATAACAAATACAGATGATTTGTAACCATGCAGTTCTTCGACATTTAATATTAGGAACGAACAACAGATCGAGGACAGAGCGACTCAAAGCACAAAGTTGAATGTCTTGTGAAATATTATAAATGAATACGATATCAGGAGCATGACATATCAGGAAAAAAACATAAATCTCTGAGAACTAGATGAGTAACTTAGATCGAACAAATAAGCACTATAAAGGCTTAGGATGGATTTTTTGTTGCAATTTTGAGCATCTGTAATTCTTATTGCGGTTGTTAAAAATAAAAAAAGTTGTCAAAAGGGTGATGGGAATATATTCCATAGGAAAGAACATGCTTGTTACCACTGTCCTCGAATGTCCTAAAATTATGGTTAATATTGCCATTGAAATTATACAACACGCCCTGTCATTTATTTCAGCCTCAAATTACAAACCCTACTGAGACGGCTCACAATGCAGATCATTTTACGTCGCGTAATCGAGGTGACAGAGAAATGTGCTTGAGTTACGGAGATAAACGTGTAAAACCTCCCTCAAATGTTCTTCATGTGACCTAAGGGAGAATCTGAGCAGTTCAAATGCTGATGGCTACAACATTACTTGCTACGAAAACCTTGTCATCGATCTAAAAAAGATCAGGCAAACTCTGTCGTAAAAGAAAGTAGAAATTGACTCAAAACAACTACTAATTCTCGCAAATCGAGAGACTTAAGGGAACCCTTAAAGCGGGAACACCTGCTGAATTGATGCTTTTAAATACCAAAGTTGAGAGACAAATTACGGTTTGCTTTTCCGTGCTCTTTATTGTTTCCCTACTCTGATTCAACACCAACATCATTTTAAGGAAATTGCTAATTCCTTATTCACTGCGCTGATTAAAAATCAGTTTATACCATTCAGTTGAGTGGTCATTCAACTCTACGTACTCCATTATGATATTTATATCAGAGGCCTCTCGAAACGAGAATGCAAACTTTCAGCATCAAAACTTTTTGAGTACTTTCTACTGCTATGGCTTGCATCATTGAAAAATAATAATATATGCAGTGCATGTGTTATTGTATTATTATATTATTTCAACACAACAAAATTATTTCTTGCTTCAGTACTAGTGGGACTCTATTTTCGAAGTAAGTTTCCATTTGAGTTGCAGCAAATGAAATTGTGAACGCCATCCCTCACTGTACGTTTCAATAATGGGAACAGATGATTTAGAAAATGTCAATATATGTAATTGATCAGTTACCGTATGGCATCAGTCTTTGCAGACATTCTCCTTCGTCAATACTGAAGGAAAAAATACCGTGGAAACCATCTGAAATAACAATCTGCAAACAAAATTTGCAGACAAAAAAAAAATAGCTCACGAAGTATTAGAATAGGATCGTATGAGCACTTTAAGAATCGTTTGCAAAGTTGTACAAAGATGCACAACCAGGTAAATCAGTCTGGTGACTTATGAGACTGTGGTTAAGAGAATGGTCGGAGTTGGTATGTATGTATAACGTACATAGCAAGACTCAAGAAAAATATTAACGAAGCCTTAGCTTAGCAAGGATAAAATTAGTCTTACGAGCATTTTCTGCAACAGTAATCACTCGTTTGTATAACTAGTAGTTTCTGTGAGTTGACTTCCAGAATATCTAAAAGAGTTATCTATCTACAATACACGAGCCGTGTTCCACAACCCGAAATATGCGTAATGTGCGACCATCACTTCTTTTGACAACGAAGTGACTGCCGAAGCGAAGGTCCGTAACATAAAGTGGCACACCAGGAGGTGTGTCGCGCTTCAGAACTGGTAGACTTCTTTGTAGATCTTCCGTCTCTCTTGCGAGCCGTGGTAGATGCAGGCGGCAAACAGCAGGGTGAACAACTGCACAAAATTCAGCTCCCGTTACATTGTGTGAACTTAGAATATGTTGAACATAAATATATGCTTTAGACTTCAAATTCATTCCTTATCTCCCAACATATAAAATTAGAATTTCAAGTTTCATCGCCGTCATCTTAAGCATATTTTTGTGTTGTTGAGTTTTGGTGACGAACGGAGAAAAATTTTGTCATCAAATACAAAATTGATTAGGCTAATATTTGTAAATTCAAAACAAATTTTTCTCCTTATAGCTGATATTGTGTTATCTGAAACGCTGATGATTTCCTCCTCTATAGGGCAGACATGGCACAGTCGTAAGTGATACTTAAATTAAGCAACAAATAAGAATTAACATATTTATACATGTTAGGAACAAAAAGACAACAGAATCCATTCTTAACGCCATCACGATTTTTGAGCCCTGCATAATGTAGTGTCAAATTATAAATTTAACTCGGACGTCGCAGGATCTCGGTGTTTTCTTGCTTACAATATAAAATCTTTTACTGGCAATGCACCCCTTGTACTGCTGGTGCGCAACGCTGATTGTTTGTTGAGTCTATAACATCAAAGCTACCAGCATTGCAAGTTTCTTGTGTTCATCGAGTTTGTTTTACTTTCTTATATTGCTTCAGTTAGTTTTTCAGTAAGTTTAGCACACACTAAGAAGTGTAGTAATTTTTTCACCCGATGTCGAAGTAGATATACGATATAAGACATAGGACAGGCACCCTTTCAAGTCGATATACACACGGCAGCAAGAAAGCTCAAGGCACTGAAGCCCTTGATTTTCTTCGTTGGTGCTATGCATGTCTTGAATTGGGTTTTACTCATGAATTATTGATGGAATAATGTATTACGCATAAGAAGCCTTTCATAACTAGAGATACCACTCTGTGATGAAGCAAATTGAGCTTGAATTGAAGAATTGAATTCGTTTGCCGCATTTCAAAACCGCCATTTACAGAGAATGCAAGCAATTGATACCGAACTATGATTGCGCCCATTTTACGTAAGATTACATTTGCCGTTCAAGCAGAAAAAAATAGAAATATGTACAATACAGTTTCACTAATTTAATCCACTGCCTATGGCGCCCAATGTTGAATGCTTTCAAGCTACGTCCTGTACCTACAACATTTAAGATAGTCAACTCACCACGAGGTCAGGCCAGGACATAACGCCTGTTGTTTCGCATTCCGTTAAATCAGTAGGTATTGCACTATAGCTTGTATTTATTGTTATCTGAAGAACTACTGACAATATTCGAATTACTTCCGTAATTTCGATTGCTTTATCGATGTAATTGAAGATTGGGTTGCAATTTTCTTCCCATGATAAATGATATCACGACCCCTAACAATCAACCAATGATAACAGGGGAGGGGAGTCTGCAGCACAAGCACTCGCAATGAGGGTCTCTTAAGGCTGCCAACGCAGAGGAGGAACGAAATGAATTATGGAGATATTCGTAAAACAAAAAAATGATTTAACTCCCGATAAATAACTGCAGATGTGCGGCTCTCGTCGGATCCAAAGAACTGAAATTATCTAAGTTTGGAGCCTGATTTTAATGAAAGAGCCTACACGGCAGAAGGGGCCGTGTCTCCTCTCTAATTTCGGCCCAAGAAACTTTCCCCTCTTGAGTTCGTTCTCGCGAGAAGATTTGACACTAGACTTGTCAAACTAGAAGAAAAGTCTCCCTGAGAGAGTTATGAAACATTTCTTCACCATGTCGGATGATCCAAGTGTTCGGGCTTAATTTCTACCTTATGGGACCACTTAAATATTTGCTGGAAAACATATTGAAATATTGCAGTAATTCATCATTGTGAATTAATAACTGACACAGTGGGTGCTTGCGAAAGTATGTTTTAGAGGCGCACAGTACAGAGGCGCAATTACATCATTGGAACTTGAAACTTTCATCCGTGAGTGTCTACGCCGCTGCATGATCTCAACTTCTGGGTAACCTATCCGATCAAGAATCAAGATAAAGACAATCATCGTCAATCAGTATCATGATTCATGTTGCTGGCAGCGCTAGATCTGTGCAAAGACATCGACTTGGCAGCAGTGACTAACTGTTACCCAAACTAACTGCGTAACGTTCCGCAGTTTTGCACGTTCTGAAATAAAGTTAATCTGGACCCACCGTACCATATTATTCTCTTACAATCCCCATTACTCTAAACTCGGTGTTCTCGAGAAAATAACAAACGTTTATTCCCGATTTGATGTGGACACCAATGGCTTTCTGATGATTTGAATTCACTTAAATTCATTTTCTTCAACTCTCGACACACGTTGAGAGAAATTAATTTTCTACCTTCACTACCTCGTTTGTTTTCAATCTTGTTGATGAACACCCATTGCTCTTCATCGACATTTTCACAGAAAGTTTATCTCTGTCATCTAGAAAGTTCAAGCCTCTTACAATTTACGCGAGATGACCCGGGCCATTCCCGGGAACCAATTACTTCGTAGATGTCCCGAATTTATTTTCCTTTGTGATAAAACACAATGATAAAACACTTCACTAAATGCGATCAGTTTTTTTGCGGGACTTTTCAATTCTCTGACCTATTTGAAGATTTAAATTTCAGCATGCACTCAAAACAAGTGTTGACTCCTTGATAACCACTTCCAGAGCATTGCCATGCATAGTTCTACTGAAACAACTGAATATACAAAGCAAAATACATGCAGTAGGAGAAAATACAGTGCGGGATCTTTTTTGGCCTCTTAGTCTGAATACAAAGCGTATTTATCACGACCAAAACGTTGGCGAGATATTTTGAGAATTTGCGAAGTGTGTACAATTTAAAACGAGCTGTAATACTTCTTGTGAATACGATGTTGTTTTTTGAGATAACAATTATAATGAACATAAGAGAATTCAATTGCCTAACCACTGTCCCGACCTGTGAACAAACAAAATATTTTCAGCAGTCATTACCCCAATTCTCATTTTTTAGTTCAATATTCAGATGGGTTTTTCGGTGTACGCATTTTTTCGCGCTTATTCAATGTATTCAACTAGAATTAAAGTCGGCGGCTCTAGTTCGTAAAATTTACTGTAGTTACATTTAAGTCGACCAGCAGTCTCAAAATTTCGTAATTGCTTTGCTTTTCCGCTCATTCATTTCAGCTTCTCAGTTTGTTCATCATTTCCTACTTCCTTTCTATCATCTTCAAGTCGTTCAACATCTTCGAACTCAAGCCACAAGTTGTGACTTTTCCTTTTGTTTTTGCGTTGCTTCATTAGGCTGAAGAAATTATCAGAACGTGCGCACGGCGGGGTATTTCTACGAGAGTTCGCTCCTGTACACTTAGTTTCGTCGACTACGGAATTGACCCATATTCCTCGGTGATGTATGACTACCGATGTGGCGGGAGTCTTTTCGGGCTCAGGTGCCGTTCGTGGTCTGCGCGTTGTATCAGCGCTCGGGCTGCGCTACGAGGTGGTGAGTCACCCACTTCAGAAGCGCCGCGAACTTGCGTACGTCCAAATTAATTCAGTAAACTTCTCAGTAAATCCGCTCAGAAAATTGGGAGAGAAAAATTCCTCTCAACACGTTGACTGCGGTGGATTAAACTGAAGTTCAATATTTAACTCAAATTCAAAACCATAAGTTGTTAGCAATTCCATAAACACCAAACATTACCTAAGTCCATTGAATTAAATTTATTTAAAAGATTGGTAAAAATTTTCAAGCAATCCATCGGTGGGTCGTACCGCAAGCAACGTGTAATATTTCGTGGCTTTGCGCTTCTATTTGTGGTTTCGCACTTCCAAAGCATTTGTTTCTTCTGATTTTGCCTACAAATTGGTACGTATTTGTTGCTGATCAATGAAATGTCACTGCCCGTTTTCTCTCCGCTGGCAGTGATAGTGGCAGTCTGAGATGTGGTGGAGCGCTATTTGTGAGGTTGAACCTCGAATCTCGCAACCTCTGGCAAATAGTTGAGAAACATCGCACGATTTAAACTTTGCGTATTATTTCTATCATGATTGTAATTCAAAACGTTGACATCAACGTGTTTGATGGCTGCAATTGTTAACACGATATCTGTTTTCGTTACTAGCTGTTACCAGTTATTAATATAATATATTTTAGCCTCTCCGACCTCAACAAAGGTGTTCCAAGGATAGGAAGGAGGAAGGCACTATTTAATATAGAATTTAAAGAACGGAGAATCCATGCACCATGTGCGTTCTGCAAATTTTTTCTGCAAATTTGTAGTAAAATATTGAATTTTTTTCAACGTGTGCTTTTGCTTCGAACATGAATCATTTCTGTATAAATTATATGTGTCTCCATCGAAAAAATCTACATACAACGCAAGTCATTCCGCATCATCTGCAATGCCATTACTCCAACATCAACGAAGGAAGCACCGTTTTCTCTGTCGTGGTCAACTTCCGCCGGGTATGTGACTGCGCCTCGGCATTGGAAGAACTGCTTGCAGTTGGTTCAAATCATACGTTACGTCACGAAAAGAAAAAATTGTTGTAATTGCTAAATCCCACTCGATATTTCTCAACATTAGAACGTCCAACAAGGATCGAACTCGATACCTACTCTATTTTTGCTATTCATCGGCGATATTGCTGAATGTATGATAGTTCATTCTTTAAATTCATGTATTTTAATAATATAATAGTACCTTTTCTTTAGCTAGTACTTGCGTAAACTACAATACAATGGCGAACAGAACATATAGCGAGCTTAAAAAAGTTTCGATGTGGCCCAAGCCGAATAAAATATGCATCAATGCCGATAAAATTAAACATATCCTGTTCTCCAAACGCAAAATGCATCCCTTCCACCCATCATAATCGGTGATTTCCAGATTGAGGAAACAATCTTAACAAAATTTCTAGAAATTATCATAGATGAGAAATTATGTTTATTTTCAGGAGACTTAAAAAATGCATTATCAGAAGAAGTTGTACAAATACTGTTTAGAACGTTAGTCCGTTCATTTCTATGCACATTACGGAACTGAATCATCACATGGGACTGAGCAAAAATACAACTTAAAAACTTTTTCCGTGACACTGAGAAGCTATTAGAGACATTAGAAACTTGGAATGCAGCGCCTATACGTTTTATTCATTTAATTACGAAAAAATAATAATTCTATCAAAATATAAGCACACAGTTGTATAACTGAGAACAGATGTTTTATGCATGACAATCTTATGGATGAAAGCGATCGATTAGTATCTTCCTAAACTGGCCGTCAGTCTCATTTCACTAGAAAGCAAAAAAATTAAGATCACAATACGGTTTTCACTTCATCGGAATTGAGGCATAAAAAACGCGAGAACAACTATACCGGAGCATTTAGAAGCACTCTTAACTATCATTTCTACTACCCATGTTTTGTTCATCAGGTTTATAGTATGATACAACGTACTGTGCGCTTCTTAGATGCTTTTTTTAGAGACAGAACCGTTGAAGAAAACTTTAATGGCAACTTTATTCCTGAAAAACTGCAATATTACTTTTACTCAGCTTATATCGCATTTATGATACAAATTGATATCTCTGTAATTCACCATCTTGGTCGAGCGAAGCAGCATTGCTTCCTGCGTGCTTATAGTTACGAGAAACTTATACCTCATTTTTCCTATATCGTATAATTTAGAACTCATAATATAACATAGATTCCTACATCCCATTCCCCCGTAATATAGCATACATTCCTATATCCCATTTTCCCGTAATATAGCATACATTCCTCTA
Source organism: Morinoia aosen (assembly GCA_030386875.1). Classification (NCBI taxonomy): domain Eukaryota; kingdom Metazoa; phylum Arthropoda; class Malacostraca; order Amphipoda; family Talitridae; genus Morinoia; species Morinoia aosen. The sequence goes on along the minus strand of CM059572.1, from coordinate 5,297,612 downwards.
TCCCATTATCCCGTAATACGGCATACATTAATTCCTATATCCCATTATCCCGTAATAAAGCATACATTCCTATATCCCATTATCCCGTAATATAGCATACATTCCTATATCCCATTATCCCGTAATATAGCATACATTCCAATATCCCATTATCCCGTAATATAGTATACATTCCTATATCCCATTGTCCCGTAATATAGCATACATTCCTACATCCCATTCCCCCGTAATATAGCATACATTCCTATATCCCATTATCCCGTAATATAGTATACATTCCAATATCCCATTATCCCGTAATATAGTATACATTCCTACATCCCATTCCCCCGTAATATAGCATACATTCCAATATCCCATTACCCCGTAATATAGTATACATTCCAATATCCCATTGTCCCGTAATATAGCATACATTCCTACATCCCATTCCCCCGTAATATAGCATACATTCCAATATCCCATTATCCCGTAATATAGTATACATTCCAATATCCCATTATCCCGTAATATAGTATACATTCCTACATCCCATTCCCCCGTAATATAGCATACATTCCTACATTCCATTCCCCCGTAATATAGCATACATTCCTATATCCCATTTTCCCGTAATATAGCATACATTCCTCTATCCCATTATCCCGTAATACGGCATACATTAATTCCTATATCCCATTATCCCGTAATAAAGCATACATTCCTATATCCCATTATCCCGTAATATAGCATACATTCCTATATCCCATTATCCCGTAATATAGCATACATTCCAATATCCCATTATCCCGTAATATAGTATACATTCCTATATCCCATTGTCCCGTAATATAGCATACATTCCAATATCCCATTATCCCGTAATATAGCATACATTCCTATATCCCATTGTCCCGTAACATAGCATACATTCCAATATCCCATTATCCCGTAATATAGCATACATTCCAATATCCCATTATCCCGTAATATAGCATACATTCCGATATCTCATTGTCCCGTAATATAGCATACATTCCAATATCCCATTGTCCCGTAATATAGCATACATACCAATATCCCATTGTCCCGTAATATAGCATACATTCCTATATCCCATTATCCCGTAATATAGCATACATTCCAATATCCCATTGTCCCGTAATATAGCATACATTCCAATATCCAATTGTCCCGTAATATAGCAAACATTCCAATATCCCATTGTCCCGTAATATAGCATACATTCCAATATCCCATTATCCCGTAATATAGCATACATTCCTATATCCCATTGTCCCGTAATATAGCATACATTCCAATATTCCATTATCCCGTAATATAGCATACATTCCAATATCCCATTATCCCGTAATATAGCATACATTCCAATATCTCATTGTCCCGTAATATAGCATACATTCCAATATCCCATTGTCCCGTAATATAGCATACATACCAATATCCCATTATCCCGTAATATAGCATACATTCCTATATCCTATTGTCCCGTAATGTAGCATACATTCCTACATCCTATTGTCCCGTAATATAGCATACATTCCTATATCCCATTGTCCCGTAATATAGCATACATTCCAATATCCCATTATCCCGTAATATAGCATACATTCCTATATCCTATTGTCCCGTAATATAGCATACATTCCTACATCCTATTGTCCCGTAATATAGCATACATTCCTATATCCCATTGTCCCGTAATATAGCATACATTCCAATATCCCATTATCCCGTAATATAGCATACATTCCAATATCCCATTGTCCCGTAATATAGCATACATTCCTATATCCCATTGTCCCGTAATATAGCATACATTCCAATATCCCATTATCCCGTAATATAGCATACATTCCTATATCCCATTGTCCCGTAATATAGCATACATTCCAATATCCCATTATCCCGTAATATAGCATACATTCCAATATCCCATTGTCCCGTAATGTAGCATACATTCCTATATCCCATTGTCCCGTAATATAGCATACATTACAATATCCCATTATCCCGTAATACAGCATACATTCCAATATCCCATTGTCCCGTAATATAGCTTACATTCCTATATCCCATTGTCCCGTAATATAGCATACATTCCAATATCCCATTATCCCGTAATATAGCATACATTCCTATATCCCATTATCCCGTAATATATCATATCCTATTTCTATTTGATAGCTCGGAAGTATAAGTTTAGTGCACTGAATTGAAAGCAAACCGAAATTTATTCTTGAATATGCAGTTCTCTCTAGTAGCATAAAATGATGTCGTAAATCAAACTGATATTTCATCCTTTCGCGCTGAAGAACTATTCGTGTAGACAGGAGTGAGTTTGAGGGGAACGTTCGGCTGAAAAAAATCCGTCATTTTTCGACGGATTTTTCTGACATTTTCACCATAAGTGTGATATGATGCAACGACCTTTTTTGGACAGGTTTGTTTTTTTTTCGTAATTTTGTCAGAAAATTGATTTATTCGAAATGCTTAAAAATGGATACTTCGGAAAATAAATTTCCTATTATAATTTTGAAGTTATAGAAGCCAGCAACATGTTTTCTAGATAGCTAAATGTATTGTCTAGAGAAATGCTGCAATAGGTTTTCGATAATGTGATGCGTTGAATTTTAGGATTGTTTTTCCAAAAACTCAACTTATTTTCTTTTTTACGTCACCCTAATGGAGTTTCACGTCATCGAGGGTTACCACTTCATTTCGGAGAATATATTTCTATGTCCTTGTGAATTTAACCATGTAGAGAAAAGAAGTGCCACAATGGAAATGAGTCCGAAAATGCACTGATAAGTGATTGTCCTGGAAAAATGACTTTATCGATACACTTGCCCCACTTAACAAAATTTATCAACCACGAAGACTAAAATGAATCATTCAATCACATTATTAACTGAAAGAATTGTGTACTCAAATCAATGTAATTTGTCTGATCGGAGGCTGCCTGCTGCGGATTCTGAAATTTTACCAAATAATTCCTAAAAAACAAAAACCATCTTAAAGTAGGGGCCGTTACCGTAGGGGAATACTGGCGTGAGGCGCGGACCACGATGCGGGTGTGCAACGCCTGCACGCTGCACTCACAGCACCAGGCACGCAGTACCTGCACGCAGCACCAGGCACGCAGCACTCACGGCACCAGGCACGCAGTACCTGCACGCAGCACCAGGCATGCAGCACTCACGACACTAGGCACGCAGCACCAGGCACGCAGCACCAGGCACGTAGCACTTGCAGGCAGCACCGGGCACGCATCACCTGCAGGCAGCACCAGGCACGGAGTACCTGCAGGCAACACCAGGCACACAGCACCTGCACGCAGCACCAGGCACGCAGCACCAGGCACGCAGTACCTGCAGGAAGCAGATGCAGAGCGCGATGCCGCTCACCCACCCTGTCCGGAACTCTAGGTACCAAGAGACGACCTCGGCGCAGCTGTGGCTGTACTGGTTGCCGGTCACCTGCGTGGGGAGAGGGTGTGTCGGTACTGTGTTTAGTGTGTGGTGTGTGTGCTGTGTGATGTGTGTGCACTCTGTGGTGTGTGTGTACTGTGTGGTGTGTGTGTACTGTGTGGTGTGTGTGTACTGTGTGGTGTGTTAACTCTGTGGTGTGTGTACTGTACACTGTAAAAAAAACTGCAAAAATACAGACAAAAACAGACGAATTCTCTGTTAAAATGAAACAAATTGTTACTTCTAGTCCGTTTTCTGAATATTATCTGTTAAATCAACAAATTCATCCGTATTTCATTTCGATACCGGACAATTTTGCTAATTTCCGTTGTTTTCACGGGTCAATTAAAAATTACGGGAGTAAATTGAATTCTTCGTTGTCGTAACGGAATCTTGGAAGTTGTCCGTTGATCCAACGGCTTATCTTTACATTTAGGAGTAGTTTTAACAGACAAACTGAATATTACAGATTCGAATGACTCTTCAGGGGATTATACGGAATTCGATTGAATTTCCATTGTTTCAATGGTCCGTAACAGTAAAAACATGATCAAATATCTGTCACAATTGTTGTTAATGTTGCAGTATGTCTTGTATCACTCTGTCATCGTTTTACTTTTTGTTCAACCGATTTGCGATTGCCAAGTATGAGATAAGAAATTAATAATTCTGGCGGAACAGCTTAATTTAAAAAATTAATAACACTCTCAGAATAGAATTTACAATATTAGCACTGCGTAAAGAGTTTCAAGTTGCAAATTCATCAATTTGCCAACTAGAAATATATGATGGCCATGGTAGAAAGAGAAACGTTAATAAAAAGCCTGTGCAAATTTATTCAGAAAATTCCATTCCCTCTCATTTACGATGCAGACAACGCAGCGTAAAGATGGTATACAATTTGACGTATTCTGCCCCAGAATTGGATAGCCCGTATATAAGTTGGCAAATTACCGTACTTAAACGTGTATATTTTCATTCTCTGTGGATGTGAGGAACGTAATGCAATTAAGGGGCTTGTGCGTTTATACGTACATACATATATTGTCCATTCACTTCTTTGTGTATATATACGTAAGTACATACGCGTAAACATACATACGAATAAGTGAAAAATACTATAAAAGTGTTCATTGAGATCTGTATGAATTTGCTAATAAGCCTGTGTCAGGGAGGAAGTTCATTTTTTTATTCATACATGAACTGTGCTCTGTTAAAAGAAAAACAGGAAAACATGCAGCATTTTTATTCCCATTTTTGAACTTATTTAAACATTACACAGTCTAATAATGCATGGCATACAGTAATGGAATCACATACTGTATTACCGAACAAGTTAATGCGGTATTTAAATTTACGCAAATAAAAATTACAATGTTGAAAAAGTGAAATGAAGCACGAGCCGTTTTCATAGCCTTATGTATACATAAACAAGTTATGTTAATCATTTCTAAATGATCAACGGACAAATTCGATCACACGACTTTATTTAGACTCAACGCAAATATACCTTATATGAGTAGGGGTTCTCAAACTTTTCTGCTGTGACTGAAACTGGAACAGGTAGTGACTGGAACTGCCCTAACCCATACTTGATTAGTTCATTTGGTGCTTCACTAAAATAATATTTTCTTTGAGAAACTTTGGTCTCTCGTGAACAATATACCAAATAATATAGAGCTGTGTTATATAGCTTTAATATAGAGCACACTTGTTGAGCTCATTTATTTTAAATTTTTAAATTTCTCTACTTCTTCGGAAAAGAATAAAAGGATAAAGAAAAATGAAGCTGTTTATTGAATGAAAGACACTCTGTCGTTGCCGTATTGAATTTATTAGTGGTAATAAATTCCACTATAAACTAATTGTTTTAGATGTAAAAATGAATGTTAGAAAATGTTTATCAACCTTAATCGAGTCGTTTATGCTCTCTAAAAAGCTAGAAATATTTTCAATTCATGTCCAGTCATGCGTCGAGTAGAATATATTTTCAACAATAGAAAGGACTCGTTACTCGTGTCCACTTTCGAACGTCTGTCGCAAACTAGTCCCTGTTCCTGGGCCTGGAGTGGAATTCATCGTAGTGGAATTCAGCGCAGTGGAGGGCATATAATGCATAACCTAAGTGTATTTTACATTTTTATATCATTGATACTAAATTTCAAAGGAATTGAACGTCCAGCTGGTTAAAGGCCATATAATAGAAGATCGTGAGCGATGCCAATTGGCCAATGGCGGAACGCAAAAAGCGTCACGTGACGAAAAATCGTCACGTGACTTTGTTATGGCGGCCGTAAGTGATGCGAAGTAGATTACGGGAGTTAAAATGGCTCCTTGCGTACGCTTAAAAAAAGTTTTCGATAATTGATGAAACTGAAATACGTTGAATGCAACATGCATTTGAAGATACATTATATATCCAAAATGCCGAAGAAGTCTTGTGTGGAGTGAAGTGTAAGCACTTCTGTCCTTCGAACTTCAAATCCAGTTCCAGAAAGAGCTGTGCCAAACCAAGGTAATGTAAAACTTAACTAGAGTTACATCATTTATCCCAATTAACTCACTGGATCAAAGCTTCATAAATTAATAATGAGTTTCATATTAGGGTAATTCATCAACTATCGAACAGAAACCACGTGCGTCTAGAAACAACCTTCATAAATCGGTAACTTTTGCTCTGAATATCTGTTGCGGGCCTCAAGATTATTCGTGAACAGTTGCTTTCTTGTTCTGTGATGTCGCTTTAAAGACAACGTAGATTGTTGGAATTTATATATTGTTCTAAAAATCGAATTCTTTAATAACATAATTTCGTCAATATCGAACATGAATCGAACAAGAATTTTGATTCGAACAGGATGGTTTGTCAATTAGTTCTCCTCGTATGGTACATTTGTTAGACTATTAGCACGCCACGTATGGTTTGTCTATTAGTACGCCTCGTATATTTTGTCCATTAATATGCCTCGTATGGTCTATCTATTTGTACACCTCTGATAGTTTGTCTATTAGTACACCTCGTATAGCTTGTCAATTATTATGCCTCATATGGCTTTTCTATTTGTACACCTCTGATGGTTTGTAAATTAGTACTCCTAGTATGAAACTTTTGTTTTAGGACGTCCTAAATTAAGAAACTTTTTAAAACCCAATATGTTGACATGTATCTCATGTGGCCACTTGGAAAATAAACGTTTTTCTTTCATTCTTTTTTTTCTTTGGTGCACTGGATTTTCTTGGAAATCCTCGCGGTGGCACAGCGGTTAAGGGATCGGACTTGTATGTTGTAGTCGCAGGTTCGTATCCCGGCGCTGGCGCTGCGATTTTCCCCTTTGGGTATAATGGAAAGCTCAAGCACAATACCCCACTCGACCCAGGTGTCGGAAATGGGTACCGGCTTTACGGGGGAACCGTCATGGTGTCCTATATATAGTGTTAGTTATAAGACATTTGAAAAACCAATGCTCAAGATCATTTGTATCAGGCTTGATTGGAAATAAAGCATCCCAAAGATGCCGATGTTTGTTTTGTTTGTTTGTTTGAAATAACTGTCTCATTACTTATTTTCAAGATGCATTTGAATGGAGAGTTATCAAAATTTGAATATGATGTCGATGTTTCATTTGCAGTGTTTGTTGAACCATCATTGTGATCATCAACCTGTGTGACCTTTTTTGGAGTAGAGTGTAAAGCACTCGTCAATGAATTATTATTGATGCTTGCATCAATTTTCTTGGCAAGGGATTGATCATCAGTAAATGTAGCCAGACGAATCATTGATGATCTTGAGGGCCTTGGAACACCAGCAGCTGATTGGTAGCCCCTCACCAGAATTCCCATCTTCAACTATTCAATGTTATTATCAAGCGTTAATACAATATTTTAATGAAATAAAACAGGCGTTCAATAGATCGATTCAGTTATTTAAAAAAATTAAGAATCGAAAAGCCTTGTTCGAGGCATAAATTCATGATTTTTAAGGAATTTTGATTCGAACACCTTTGTTCAGTATTTAATACTGACATGAAAAAGGAACTGAATGTCGAACATGGAATAATTATCAAGTTTTTGGCGGAAAAGAAAAAAATACAGCAACAGAACATCATATGACAACACTACTCTCTAGTTATGACGGGAGGTTGACGGTGACCCAACAACAATTAAACCGTCGCAATTTTCCCGAGGTGCGTAAGATTTTTCGAGTGAAAAAATTCGACCAATTTGTAAGGGTCGTACAGAAAATGCGTTCGCAACCGCTGGTAGCAGTTTGCAGCTCACAGAAATGAGTTTTTATCACTAAAATAGGAGTTTTAGATGTAAGATCACTGTCACTGAGCAAGTTTGGATGCTTATTAAATTTATTACACGCATATTACCAAAGTTGTTCGATAATCAGTTCAGTTCGATATTTGATGAATTACCCTACCCATTGTTTGAAAAAAGAGTAGATTCTTGATTGACCCTTAATAGCATGAGTTTATGAAGAGAAAAATTTGTACGTGCTTTAACTTATGTTGTCATTGATGGAGGCCGAGCAAAATTGAATATTTGTTGTGGAAACTAAAATAAAAAACATTAGACCTCCCCAAAATTTAATTGAAATTAAGATTAGTATATTGTTGCCTTTTTCTACAAAATTTAATAACAAATGCTATTCTAAAAGTTATTTTTTAAATAATTTTTCATAATTGAAATGTCTTGAATTGGCTGTATTGCCTGTTATGTTATTTATTTTGTATCTGAGTAACAGTCTTGTATTAAATTACTATCAAAATCTCTCATTAAAAGTTCTATTTTTGAATGAGTGACTTCTTTGTATGTGCATCCATTGTTTATTACACGGTTCTTTCAGTTTGCTTGCGAGCAAACAATTTAAAATTTCTATATATAATAAATATAGCTCAGTAAAAATAATAGGTTAGTTAGGCCTATAGCATTTTAAAAATGATTTATGAATATATATAAATCTATTATGTAGAGTTTTCACAATGCCATCTAAATTTCACTAGATAACCATGCATGATCCATTTCAAAAATTATTTTGCTTTGAACACGTTCACTGCGTATTGGGCCACATGTGTACCATTCGGTAAATTGCTCATTGAAGTACCGGTGTAAGTAAACGACATCTTATATCTGTTTCACAAACTGTTTAAAATATATCTGTTATCATACATTGGGAAATGTTATGCAATTGTATTTTCATATTTCTTAAAGGAAGGATGAAATTGTGTTCAAGCACTACAGTAAATTTCCCAATTGTACTAGTTACAACCTAACCAAACTCACCGTTAACAACCGTAGAAATGCAGTGAACATGTTAAATTATAGTTGTTTTTCCTTTACTCATGGCTTGAATTTTAATTGAAAATATAATATCATGCAGGCTTCTGCATTTATGTAGCCTTGTAGAGAAATATAGTGTACCTAATTCTGCTTTATTTAGTTGTAAAATGAATGATTAGGCTTTGAGTATACCAGCTTCCTATACTATATCTGGTCTCTGGTAAATGTTAAGGAGAGGACCATAATTGATTTTCCACTTTTCGGTGCCTTAACATAGTTAATTAGATCTAAATAAATAAATTTTATTCTATGCACTTTCCGTTGCAAATGAGTATTTAACAAGTCATAGCGGTAAATTACTGACCGCAACTGTTGTGTTTGAAGCAGAAAGAAATTGGGCGGAGGGGAAGACTATAATGGACTCTCCCTTCCGACGCGCTGGAATGATGAGCGCAAAGACGAAAGTTGACATACCGCTATAGCTCGTTATTTTATCGGTGATAACCTTTATTGTGTTATTAACTAAAAGATCTTAGAAGTGGATTCAGGCTCTGCGGGGTCAGCTAATTATAAATTACAAAGTACCCAAACGTACACTACCCAAACCAAACCTACTGCTATAACTCGGTTTAATTCTAATTTTCGACGGAATTTGCATGGATGAAAAGTTGTTTATTTTGATCTAATTAACTATGTTTAGGCAGCATAAATTAGAAAATCGACTACGGTCCTCTCCTTTACAAATACCCTGGTCACTTTCAAAAGTGGCCTTTAATGCAATGAAATGTGATCAAAGTTGTTCACATTAGGCAGCCATACAGAGTTGGCCACCAAAGGTGACCATGCAAAGTGTACATAGAATTTGTTTTAGTTACTTCAAGGTAAACATAATCATGGGATCTGTCTGCAAAGTTATATTCAGGGTGAATGGAATTTGCATTTTCATGAACTTGAGTCCCAAATTGAAATTTTTTTGACTATAATTGAATGAATTGAAATCCAGTTAGAATGAAAAAAGATTATTCAAATCAGAATGTTCTCACTGAGAATGATAATTGATATATTGAAAAAGTGAAATGAATTTTAAAATCAGATCATGTCAAAATTGAAAATCATATTAATTTATTATGCACCACTCTACATAATTAAGAAATGTCATATTTTTGTTTTCTGCGTAATTAAATTGTTGATGTTTTCAAATGTCAGCTGTGAAAAATTCATTAAGGTCTGTACAATGGTTCTCAAGATTCAGAGGTTAGCAGCTGGGTAATAGGGCGGTTTACTTGAATTATTAGGTATCTAATGTGATTAATTTGCATGTGAAGTCATAAAAATAACTTGTTTCTGGTATCTCAAAGGAATGTGTTTTAAAATGGTGTGGGCACTAATGAGGAGCTAACACACCCTGAGCCATACATTTTGTATGCATTCATTGAATAATTCACAAGCCTTGGAAGATTATTTTTGAAATTATCCAATAACCTTTCTCTGCTATTGTAAGTTATTGACAATAAGATCAACAAAAGTTCTGCCCCTCTTTGGAGGAACTTAATTCTACTCTCATTTGATGCAGAAATGATCTGTTTACAAAAATAGAGAAAAATTTAAAGTTCTACTCTAAACTTGAGTGTTGCCAGAAATTTGTGTTCTTTAAAAAATTTCGATTTCGAATATGTACCTTTTTCCAATTCAATATTAGTATTTGTGTTTCCATTTGTGATATACTGTATATTTTTGGGTTTAAGCAAACCTGGATCAAGTTTCTGCATTGAAAAGTGATGGAGCTTTTTTTGCTGTAATAAATGGAAAAATGGCGCATTTATTTGTTGAAATTTTTCTAGTTGCCAAAACAAATAACAGAAGCTAAAAAACTCATATCCTTACCAGTAAAAGTATTCTATATGAGACTGGTGTTTTAAATTTGCTGTTTACCCTTTGCACCAAGAAATCCAAAAAAGACAGCTTGTTATTCGTTTAATATTAGGATGTTTACTATTGTAAATGTAATATTTGGATGTATGCGACCAGCGCTGCTGCAAGATTCTCACTGTGATGTGATTTAAGTTTTTTTTCTCTGATGCAGGAAAGGAACTTGAGCATCAAGATGGGAGAAACTAATTTACAGATGTAAAATTAATGAACAACGCTTGTTCCTAGTAGAATATCAATAGTTTCAAATATGATCATTTTTCAAAATGATTTTCATAAAAACATCATGTTGGGAGAATGTCGACAAATTACTTTAGTGCTGTAGCATTTTCAAACGGTTAAAACTAACTGAAGCAAGACTAATAATCTCAGAAATTTGTATAGATGTTTATTTGTATGTGTCTACATGAATGTGTGTATGCATACATATATATACATATTGGTACATAACATTTTAAGTTCAGAGAGGTACATACTTGCATGTTCCTGCGCATTCCTTTGCCGAACATTTACTTGAGGTCAAGCTGAGAGTTTCACATATTTAATTTCTGTTGGCTCGTACATTTTCAGTAGTATGAATATGACTTCACTAACTTACAAACGCTAATGTATTTTTAACAATTCCAGATAACTACTGAAAGTCAACCCTAAACGAGGCTTCAAAATAAGATCCACGAATGGAAGAAAACGCCACTGCGGGACGCATCCGAATGTCCTGTCGTTGGTCGCGTGCCTCAGCAGCACGGAAGAGTCTCTTGGCCTCAACCCTGCCACCTTGCTTGCTGTTCTATTCCACAAGTGTGATTGATTTCTTCATTTTTTAATGACACAATTGAATGTTATGTTAGGTTTAAGTGACAGCTAATTCAATTTTCTGACAAGTTTTTACATTCTGAACATCATATAGGTCTTTTCAAGTAAGATTGCTGACAACCTAGGTTCCCATGCAGTTCATTCATAAATTAATAGTAAAAAATTGAACAACTCATTATCACAATATAATTTAATACCTAGAAGGAGAGGGGTTTTATATGTCACGACTGGAATGTGGGCTATGTGAAGCAGGTGATCCATTTTAATCTTGTTTTTTCATCACTGCCCCCCTCCCCCTCACACAAATGGGTAATCCTCATGTATGCTTTGCACTTCGAGATACTAATAGGCTGTGTAGGCCCTGACTTGAGTACAAGTTGGCCTTCCTTTCTCGTTGCAGTGGGTTGAGGACTTCTGGACCGTATTGCCCTTTTCACCACCTCACTCAACTTCAATCTTGATGCTTTTCTTTTCCTACTCTTGTTTTTCTTTTTACTATGCCCAAGACAATACTTCGCTAGAAAACACATAGTGCATTTTAGATTCGTAGTTCCCACATGACCAGTGCGCCTTCTGCCGCATACTTGTCTTGAATAATGTCAGTGCTAATTACTTACAGCTAGTATTATGGAACGTACCCCTGAAATTTTGTGTTTTTGTGTGTTCCTGCGTTTTAGTTTTGTTTTGCATGCTTGTAGGAATTTCACTTCCATTCTGGTTTTCAAGCTAAGGTTCTTCAGATAATAAAAGATGGTTCAACTTTTTGACGGAAGGTTAAGTAAGTGTTATTGGACTCGTGTTAGCTGCTAAATTGTTTGGATGACGATTTTTTCCAATCGGGGTGCGATTTTCAAATAGTTTCTCAATTCTATTTTAAACGCGTCGGATAGGCTTGCATAGATCTGCGGTATGTTTGAGTCTTAAAGTTGTACGTGAACATTCTGTGTATCAGGTCTCAATGCTTTCTCATTGTCTAGGCGTTAAATTATTTTTGCCAAATAAGGCCAAATAGACTACCTACCTTACGCCTTACTCATATCTCCATACTAAATGGTGCCTTCCTCCTTCCTCTCTTCGATACGCTCTTTTTTGTAGCGGTTAGGGAGGCTTAAGAAGAAGAAGAAACTTTATTTCCAATAGAGATTGTACAATATTACAATCATTGGTTTTTAAATATCTTAAAATTAATACACTTAGATGATACACACACACGAGTATTGAAAAACTCGTGTCACTAGTCGAAAATAAATGATTGAGGGCAATGTACTCCTAATCTTGCTTAATCTACATTTGACAATACATGTAATGATAATTATAAGAGATAACGCAAATTCATGGACGATGCATTTTCATTGTGGGGTGAAAAAACTTTTGACAGTTTACATGTACATGACATAAAACTTCGCAATTATTGATGCCAGGAAATAATATATGAATCGCTTGTTTCGGCAAATGTTCAAAAGTGTCATTTTAAGGAAGCATGAAAAAAAAAATATATATATATAAATACAAATCCATATACATATATATACGTACATACATATATACATACATACATACACACACACATACAGATATATATATATATATATATGTACGCATAAGCATGAGGACCAAGAAGATTATAAGTTTTGTATTTCTAATTCAACAATTTTAACATAACGGTCGTTAGTTAATAAGCATTTTATTTAAATATAAATGGATGATCGTACAACAAATGTATAGTTGGTACATGAATGCTTTGCAATAATAAAGAGATGACGAGTTAGGTAATGTTACAAGTTGAGAGTGAACAGAAAATGACCATTATCTCTAGTAAAATGTTAGTTGTCAGTTTAGTGAAACTAACTTATAATCTACAATCTACAATCTTTGATTTTGTTTCATGAACTTATGTTTTACCTTACTGTTTCTATGCCTTTTCTGCATAGATTCCGCGTTCCCTTCACTCCATACTAAATGGTGCCGTCTTCCTTCCTCTCTTTGGATAGCCTTAGTTGCGGATAGGGAGGCTTAAACTAACTGATAATCTAATCTTCGAGATTCAAAAGTACTGACGTCAGAATAGGTTTATTCTGAACCATATACTTTAATTAATGAGTTCATCGCTTTGTTGAACTTATTTTATTGTTCGGTACAGATTCATCATAAAGTGAACCGATGATATGTATTAGAAAGTTTGTACACTACGCGTGATATATGTATAACGCTATTCTTGTATAGCAATGAGTTGATTTTTCTGTAATTTCGTACTTCTGTGTGGGTTTTGCTTTTTTATTGTCTGTAAGAACTGTTGCCTAAATTTCGTAAGGATTACGTACCAAGACAATGTTTTCAGTTATACTGAAATACATTTTTTTTTGAACTCTGAAATGTTTGGCTAGTATTTTGATGAAGCAGATCGCATCACCATTGACAGCAGCAGTTAATATTTTTTCTGTTTGCAGAGTATCTCTATAGCTCAGAATAATACTACTGGGGATACTCAGTTTCAAGTACTATATTAATTTTAACTCGGTGTAGTTTTTCGTTCTTAGCAACAGACGAGGTATGGCAACATCGATAGATTTTTCAGTATGGTTCATTAATATTGCTTGTGTATTATAAGTTCTTTGGTTATATCGTTTTTTGTTTTTTGATAGAGGTGCCCAACGGTGAAGCATATTTCATTCACAATGCTCCTGCGAGGATAGAAGTGAGCTGCGCTATGGGTAGGGCTTTTTCGCAGAAAACAGTTTTCAGCTCTCGATGCTTTCCGGTTTCTTTCGGCATGCCTTTTCTTGTTGTACATGTCTTTCATCATTCGTTCCTAGGTGTGTCATACGGTGTGTGAAAATCCTTTGTATACCAAATTGTTTTTCAGTACACTTTTCAAGCTTTTTTGACAAACCCAAGAAGTATCCATGTGAATCTTATTAAATAAACGAAGTGTACGAAAAATTTTCATCAAGCAGTCTGAATCGTCAGCGGTTATGAGGTTTACAAAAATGAAGACTTGAGCTTCTGTTGAATCAACCGAAACATAAAGAAGCTTCTGGGTAAGTGACAGTTTCAAGAGATTCTGCTACTACGACAGAGGAACCGGAAATTGGACGGTCCTCTGATGCATCTGCCACGTGCAGATACATTATGATGCCCAGTAAATATTACATGCGATGTACCTTTGTTACATAGAAGTATAGCTGCAAGGCTATTTTTACGGACCGCAGTGAAAGATGCAATAAAAGAACTTTACTAAACTTCCTATTAACGCGGGAAGTCTTCCGAGTTCTGCCAGCAAACAGCTAACCACTACAATTTCTTCCTCTTCACTATCACTGTTCAACCTTTTTACATCTTTATAACTACAAAGACATGGATCATGTCATTCCAATAGAGCTCAGCTTTAGAACTGCTGATGGTGAATGGTCCAATGCCGTCAATGTGCACAGAAAATCCGATCCGTCCGATGCGTGCCGTCCGTACCAATGTGCGCAGACCCCAAAAACAATCCGATGAGTCCGATGCGTGCTGTCCGTACGGTGCGGACAAGGTGGCGCCTACCTTTAGGGAGCGAAAAACCTTTCTCTGAGAAGGATTCGCTCATGAATTCACTCTTTGTAACCGTATTTACGGACACGCCATCAACAGCTACAAGGTTGCTCACTTGTTCTACCGGAGTGCTTTGATGTCCATTTACGAAACTCGTAATTTTTGTTTGTTTAAGTTTAGGGCTTTGACTACCGCTCTCCCTTGCATGAGGGCGCTTTGTTCCATACACGCTCTTTTTTTCAACTTCTAGTTGACGCTACTGGGTCTACAGTTTCAGGTTTCACTATGTGGGGTTCACTCTTAAGGTGACGTAGCATACCACTGGTAGACCAGCCTCTGCCAAGTAAACTCTTGGCTCAGTTTACACACTTCGCACTTTCTCCAGTTGCACCTTTAACATAGTATCGCCACACGAACGCTTTAGTTTCTACAACATCGGCCTTTGTCATCGCCTATATTACAGTCAATTCTTTATTACCTGAAAAGCCAAACCACAAAGCAAATTCTGATGCAACAGTGGAATTATATTATGAGATAGTGTAGACTACACAGTGCAGTGATGTAAATTGCAATAATGGTAATACACTAAAGTCCTATCTTGAGCTCTCTAATTATGGTTAATCATATGAAACAGTATAATTTTAGTTATTTTCTCACTAGTATCTTGAAATATGTATACTATTTAGAATCCCGGGAATTCCCCGGAAAGAAGGAATTCCCGGACCGGGAAATTTCAGCCCCAAATCATCCGGGATCCCGTGATGCAAACCCTAATTAGTTGGTAATTGGTTTGATAGATATGCCTGACAATTATGTCAATTGCCGACGTAAACTTGTACAGTTCGCCCTACCTATTTATCTCATATCCAGTAGTCACAGATCAAATATCTTCGCTACTTGGCTGATTGGCTACTTGGTTGATTACTATACTTCTGAGTAATAGCTTTTAATCGTTGTTAATTTTCATGTCATAACCAACTTCAATTGAATCAAACTTTGTGAAGTTCTTACGTTGGTGGTGACCAAATTGTCCCATTCTAAACTAGCCCGCCTTCTAAAACTCGCCGCCTTCTAATATACTGACAAAAGTGCTTTACCTGCCCTAAACTTCTTCAGATTGGTAGTCTAAAATATGTAAAACTTAGAGTCATATCTCGAAAGAACTCGTTTCCGAGCTGGTTTTCGTTTCGATATCAGTGATTTAAGGCGCTGCACACTATTTCAGGTAGCCTTGACGAGATCTTTTTGCCCCTGACACTACCACAGCGCGCTATTGAGAAGAAAACAAAAAAACAACGGCATCTACGGACGCTTTATTTCCAATTTCAAGCCTGATACATTGGATTTTCAAATGCCTTATAACTAACACCAGGACGCCACGACGCTTTCCCCCGGTCAAGACCGGTACCCATTTCATACACCTGGGTAGAGTGGGGTATTGTGCTTGGAATTTTTCCCCTACACCCTACAGAGAAAATCGCCACCAGCGCCGGGACTGGAACCCTCGTTTGCCAGCACAGAGGCGGGTCCTAAAGCCACACGGCTATGACGAGCACAAGGAAACCTAAGGAAACCTAACCTAACAAACCTAAGGAAAGATATGCTAAATAAACCATGCAAGAAATGATAAACCGGACGAAAGTGAATTCCACCACATTATGAGGCTGACTAGTAGCAATTAATATTGTTGAAGTACTTTCAGCTATGTAGATTCTACGAGTGAGCTTATACGAGTATTTCGTATTACACGCGAGAGAATTAGTTTGAAGCTTCTTCAAGATAAAGTCACAGAAGCTCGTCTGATAATAAGTTGTAGGATTTCCAATCGTTAGTCACGTTGTTTACGAAAGATTCTTGTACTCTGAGACCGAATTCTTTCGAAAGAGTGTAAATCTTCATGAATGTGTTTTAATTTACCCAATTTATTTATTAAATCGATTCAAGATACAAGTGCAAGGTATGAACAAGAAGCCAGGATCAGCTCTGATGGTTCTAGTAATGAGGCATGGCAAAGTAAGTTTACTTTAAACCACCATAAAATTTTTGCAACAGTTTCAAGAAAAGTGACTGACATTCGACGTATTCTCAAAATCCCACTTGACCACTCAAAATACCATTTACTCCTTCTTGAATTTGAGTATCCAAATAAAATGTTTCTCCAATGCTTTCTATAGTCAAGCATGCCCTTGCTGAAGTAATTGTATATTTTTAGTTACAAGGAGGTAAGTTAGAAAATAGGTACTGTGGAAGCCAAAGCGTGCATTAAATGAAGAACGCAAGATTGGAGCCTTCCACATTAGTGTGATCTGAGAGTAATTACGTATCCTAAAAGATTAATTCTAATTAAAGCAGCGTTCTGCAGCGCTTCAGGGACGCTTCATGACATATCAGCCGGCAGCACTCGAGATGCTGAATATATCATGACCATTTCCTAATGGAAAACGTCATTTTCCTCTCACCGAACTCAAGTCGTCATTTTCAGAATGACTTCACATTTAATTCATTAGTCAAAGTCAAATTCTCAGAATTAGAAATCATCTCTGACGCTACTTTAGCAGTCTGGTGGAGCTTTTAGCAATCTCTGACAGAACTTCAGCAATGTTGGAAGAACTTCAATAGTCTCTGGCAAGGTATTTTTTTGTGCGGACAAATTCCAACCACAGGTAGAAAAACTCAAAATAAATCGATTTCATGAATGTTAGAATGCCCAAAACTCTTTAATTTTTTATTTACAAGGACTTGAAGAAACTTTAAAATTTTAAGTAGGATACTACGTGATCGACAATGTAAGCGCAAGTCTTGCTAGTTCCTACCCCACTAAAGAAGGTTTTTGTTATTTTTTGCGATAAAAACTGTAGCATTTTGCTGTGAGTTAAAATTTCTGAAGTTTCACGCTATTAAACATTTAATAATGTTTGTAATAATGCCACTCACTCGATGATAGATGTTCTAGGTGCGTCGAGGTTAAATAGAGGCCATTTTCAACACCTTCTGTAATAAGACTAGTTCGTTAAATAAAATTTGAGCATTAATTTATGGTTTGTTATTAATATCCCTAATTACCTCTGATGAAAAGTTTTTTACAAATTGGAAAAGTGAGGCTTTTATTAATTTAATGAAACAACTACAAAAAATTATCACTGATTGCTTGGCATTAATATCCTAACGAACATTCAAATTGCGGATATTTTTCGAAACTGTAAAGTGCTGGCGGGTTTTGTTGTGAAAATAACAAAAACTGCTTTAGTGGGGTCGGAACTATGAAGACTAGCGGTAGTATTGGAGCGCATGTGGTATCCTACTTCAAGTTTTAAAGTTTCATTAAGTCCTTATAACTCGAAAACTAAGGAGTTTTTATTATTTTATCATTAGTGGAAATCGATTTATTTTGAGTTTTCCCTTTATGGTTGAAATTTATCCGCACTAAAATAAAACACCCTAAATATCTCAGGCGGAACATACTCGAACACTCAGTCATTCAAAATAATTTCTGTCTCGATAATTTTATCAGTGAACGTTCAAGAACTGAAGATATAAATATATGAAACTGGGAGCCGTACAGAATGAGGGAAATATTATTTTTCAAAACATTTCCTAATATTTTTGACCCGAGCTATAAAATTTCGTTTTCTGAGCAAGACGTATAATTTTGCTAATAAATTAGCTCTCATTTGCACTTTAATTGTGATTTAGTTCTTTAGTCATCTATTTTCGGCCCATTAACCCCGATATTGCTAATCCTAATTTTTAATCAGAAAAGTAAAAATGTGCCCTGATAGTGTAAGTTCACACGGAAATAAAGTGATATATAAACAGTTTTCAATGAATTTTATTGGGCTACAAAAATCAAGTCTCTAAAATTCTAACCCATTTAAGGCATCCTTTGTTTGCAGTCCACGTCTGGAGTGAAGCTAGCGTATTCAATCTGCTGTTAAACTAGCAGAATTGAACGGCATTACAAATATATTAGATCTGTGAAAAGCATTAACATGACGTTAGTGGTATCAAGGCCAAATGTGGGAATAACCGTATTCAAAGCAAGGATAAGACTCTACTCCATTCCCGTTTTCTAAATTTTGGACTTAGCGCTGCCGGCGCTAAAGTTTAGCTTCTGCGTCTGCACGCTCACTCCCTATTTGCTGCAAGTCATCTCACTTGCCTGACGTTGGCAACGTCACCTGACGTTGCCGCTGTTCAGCTCACTTGTCTAGTGTCAGCACCTTCACTTGACACATTCACAGCTCAGCTCTGTAGTCTAGTGCTGGCAACCTTGCCCAATTCGGCCATTTCTGCGCAGCTCAGCTCACCTGGTCGCGACACGTGTTGGGCACCGGCATGTGGATCTCCTGCCAGTCGCTGGCCGAGTACCCTCCGCAGCATCCGATCTAAAGAAACCAATTACTTTATTACGATATGAACGTTCTCTGAAGCCGATGTTAGGTAAACTGTTTTTTACATTGCAAATTCATCGTTAATTGATGAAAAGAGCGATGCAAAAACTCGTGAATATGATAACGGGTATAATAAAATATTATACAAAGCTATAAGACCAGGAGGGATGTAAGCTGTTTCACAGTAGTGAACGCACATGATATTGTCTTTAGTTAGTATGTTTCCTCCTCCTTATTTCAGTATAAAAAAAGAATGAATGACAAATCGTACCTATGTTTGTGGCGAATAGTTCCATTATTTTTTCCTAATTTTCTGTTACGGAAAGTTTTGTATTGAAAAATCTACTATTTGGTTCCTGATCTCTTGTAGAAATTATTAGGACGAAATGGTCTCCCTACGTTCATAAAGAGTAGCTTCTCACATTTAACTATCGTGAATGTTGAAACAGAAATAAAAGTGGTTCCAGCCAATGTTATGCCAAATAAGTTTGATGATTCTCGTAATTCATCGAAAGAGAAACTATGTAAAAAGTAGTAGTCTTCAAAAAACATAAAAGGCCCGTTAAGAAATAATTGACCCTAAAGGGAGCAAAGGGGCAGCGAACGATTTCAGAAAAGTTTATTTAAAACTAAATACTTAAGCTACAAACCAATCAGAAAGTGACAGTTTCATATTGAACGGCACAGAAAATGAGAATATCTTCATTACAGTTGACAAAGCGTGTTGTCGAGCGCTGATAGTGAAAATGGGACAACGGATACTGATGGAGTGATAAGGAAGGAGAATAGTAGGGCACGGAGGTATTACAGTAAACTATATGATTACTTCAGGGCGTGAGAAGTCATCTGTGCTTCCGGTGATGTCTGAGTCAGAGTTGTGTGACCATCGCTATTTTATGCACACATGTTGACGGGTGTCAGAGAGAAATGATAGAAGCGCTCTAAGTTGCAGTCAGAAGTTAATGTGAATAGATCGTGCTACTTCTTCAGTTAGCCAGTCATGTCTAATTGTATATTTTGCATGAGCTGATATAGATGAAAAATTAAAGCGCTTTGCGAGGAAATTAGGGCGAGACCTCAAACCAACAGCGTTATTAAAACATTAGTTATGTGGTGAGGGGATCAACGGATGAAAATGCTGGAGAGATTAATTAATACCTCAAAAAAAATGATAAAATCGTAAGTTATTCAATTTTAAGATCTGATCTAGCTGAGAGAGAAGTTATTAAAAAATTAAAGGTACACACTTTGACAGTTTCCAGTGACAAACCAAATCAGCACTTTTTCACGAATACCGTAAATATGTATCTTAACTCCGGATGGTTGTCAAGACCCTGAGGTTTAAAGTTCAACCCTGGTGTTCAGTTAATAACATTATCGTTTCTGAGAAATATCGCACTGGAAAAAAAAATTGTAAAAAACCAGATGTTTTATCGTACATGCTTAACAATTACTACTCAAAATGTCATGTAGGCCTAGTACCTCTCCCGAACGGATTGCTGGACACTATAAAAAAGTCTTGATTTTTCAGCAAGGTTACCAGCTGCGGCTGCTCGATCTCCTAGCGACAAGATTTATATCGGACTCAATTGATATTTCGTAAATCATGGATTTCATGTGTCCCAGAGGTAGAAATTCAAAAGGCTCATCGGAAGAGATAATGGAGGCTATGCCACATGCCCATGCATTACGCTTCATTGCCATACTCGAAAAGGCATCGTTCAAATATTGAAGAGCATTCCTTCTGAAATGGGCCGGAGTTCAGTTGTGCTTTAACCTCATTGGACGGCAAATACCCAAAGGCATATCTTTCTGTAGTTTAGGCAAAAAGTCACGTAGAAAGGGGTCCTAAACTGGTCCACTTATAGGAGGTGGCTTCAGAAATGACACAATAGAATAGTCGCAGACACTACATACCCATACAGTGACACTAAATCGATGTCAGAGATTCAAGCGATGCATTTCATGAGGGTTATCCGTTTGCCAGTTCTGCAATCATGCAGATTGAACGTTCAGTCGCGTGGAAAAACGGTTTTGTCTTTACTGAGAATTTAAAAAAAAATAATTGTCCTATTCTTGTCTCAGACACTGACTTACCAACTCTACTTGAGCGATGTATGTAGTTGGTGAGGAGCAAATCTTGAACTTTCTCAAAATGATAATAACGAAGAGTTTGATGAGAATATCCCATACGTACGTCGACGTGATTTACGTATAGCCCTGTCTCGTGCTGCAACTCGGATTCTTGCCAAGACAGGTCACAGAAGTACTGTCTGGTGTCGTCCTCAACTGCACCACGTAATTTCTGGGCTGATCATGACCTCTCCTGTTTACGTTGACGCTTTCATATTCGCCAAAGCAACGAGGTTAGTTTGTAAACATGAGGTGTACGAGTGGATTTTGATTGAGAAAACGCTCCTAGTACATCTAGCAGCGGCTCTGGCATGGAACCAGGAAGAACCATAAGCATATCCACCGTTTCTCCATTTGACAATAGTATTTTGGTGCCGAACTATGTCGTAGCGCGAACTGGTTCACGAGTGTTACCAAGATTAAAGGCAGCTTTTAATTTTCGATTTTGATTTTAGATAAATTGAGATGTGACCCACTGGGTCCGAAAGTAAAAAATGCAAGCCTCAGTATCACGAAAAATAAGTACTTCTGAAGAGTTTGGTATTCGTGATAAAATGTTTAATTTACGATTCCGAGCTTTCTGTAAAAATTTGTAACTCTAGCTTTTTAGCATCCAATGTAGACAGAAACTTGACGCAACTTCCGTTTAATGGTTACGCAATGCAGAAAGGTTTCCGCTTTAATGTGGAAAGAAATGCGCATGCATGAGTTATTTGATTACTATTAAAATGATATAAATGAAATAAATCATGCAGTGCTTTGGGAATTCATAAACTGTAAACAGCACAGAAAAAAGGGACAAGGAAATTAACGATTATAGGTTACTGATGTTTATTAGGGAAGATCTCATTCTACACAGAAAAGAACAAAACCAAAATCCATGGCAGACGAATGGGAGACGAAAAAGAGAAGGGAATTGATAGCAGAGATGACACCATTTGTTCTCGCTCTATCTGATAAAATGTCACTGCGCCTCATTGCGTTTTGAAGTCTGAAGTGCACGAACGCGTGTGAGAGGTATACAGAAGTACGGAGAGACCGAGAGGTGAAACGGTAAAACGGTGAAAGTTTTCTGTATCGACAGAAGGAAAGTGAACTGAAGGCCAAATAAAATTTAGGAAATTTTGCCACGCCCTTGATCGGGATCTTGCCTAAGCGTTGCCTTGACTTGTGACAAGGATATTAATTTACAGGTCCGAAAGACATATGAACTTTACCAGTCAGAAATTCATCGTCTGACCGACGATAACTTAAGTCTGAATTTTCCGGTAGTTATCATCTTCTTCTTCCTACAAACCGATGAAATATCGTCGGAATAAGTGTCGCGAATGTCTCATATTACCGTCGGTTAACGTTGAATTACCGATTTTTATCGTAAATTTTGAACGAAGACCGACGATACTAACCAGTAAACCACCAGCAGTTAAACGGTTATTTCAGTCTGTCTCCATTTAAAAATTACGATAATTTCCAGTAATTTAATGTTAAAAATGGCTACTCTAACCACTTTATTCCGGTAGATTCATAAGCAGTGCAATGATTTTTCCCAAAAATTACGAATTGCTCCTTTAAACAATAAGCCACACCTCGTGAAACGCATCTGCACAATTACCGCGAATTTAAAGACTGCACAAAAATTAGCGAAATAACATAATCAAATTCAACAAATTTGTTTAATACTGTCTTTATATTTCGTAATTTTTTTTTTACAAATTGCGATAATTAAACAAATCAGTATTACACGGTGAGGCCTGTTGTAGCAAGTAACAATGCATTATTAGAAAAAATAGTTGCGATGCTGATGAATGTTACAGCAAGAATGCTCAATTGTCATCTTCATCGTAGAACACGAGACTATTACGATAAGTCTCACAGTCAAATATAAGGTTATTCCAAATCGCCACCGATTTATAAATAGATTAAACATTACAGATGTTTAAAATATATTTTTATTTCATTTTTAACAGCCTACATTTGACTATTGAAATAAATTCTTACAAAAATATCCTCGGCCCGCAAAGAATTCCATCACTGGTTGTTTGTAAGATTCATCACTGCAAACACTAGGAATATAACTTTCATTTAAAATTAACTACAACACCACAAAAGGACTCAACAAGCAACAGATTACTAAAATTTTTTTTACCAATTTCAAATTAAATTTACGCACTTCGATTCTTAAAAAATGAAAAAAAAATCTTCCCCAATATTTAGAGAAAACATTATCGTATATGTTAACATGAAGCTCACTTTACTTACTGTATATTTAGTCCATATGTAATTTTGTCCCTTTTATCGACAGCTTGTAAGCTATTTTGCCGTCAGAGTAATTTGTTTTACCCATCGATAAGGAATGATCAACACGTCAGAATGGAATATCGAGTTAGGCAAAGTATATTGCAAGAGTAAGTTCGCTTATGGCATTTTCATCGGATTCCTTGGACGGCTCTTTTACCATAAAGTGTACGATATCAGCGCTGGTACTTCCAACACTTTATGTTTCTCTTATGTTTCACTGAATGTTCCACAAAGCATAGATTTATAATGATTTTTCAAAGAAATATTACAGCACTTACAATAACTGCAGTTGGGGTTATTATTCCATTCCAAGTAAATATTTATTTCGGGTACACTGCATGAGCCAGTCATCTCCATTTGTCTGTGTATAGAGCTTCCGTTTTCAAGATGATTCCGTTTGGTCAGTCATTAGGGGAACCGTATCAGCATTCCGAAGCAAAAATAATTACTCTAAAATGAAAAAAATATTTATATATAAGTCTCATTAACCGATAGAAAAACTTAGTTGTCATCATTGTAAAACTTTCGCTTCTAAAACGTAAAGTAAATATTCAAATTAGAAAATACAGATTGCATAACAGCATGTTACAATGTTAGCTTCTGTAACACAAATAAATTATAACAGTACAAATAAATATAAATAATAATTATAGTTTCTTCGGAACAATGCAATCATGAATGTTAGATGCATAAACGATAGCATCTCTAGCCAAGAGAGAAACAAGTTAACACTCAAGAATATCTGAACCAAGACGCTCCAAATTTGCATATGCGACTCTAGAAGCGTAAAACCACTGGTTAATAAGTCACCACGGTATAAGGTATAAGAAACAAAGACTAGGCCTCCCGCGTATTTTAAGCATCTCTTAAATTTATAGTAACTAATCTTCAAAAACACATCTGCGTTCTGCTTCTTTTGCCTAAGAAAACACATTGAGAAATATCAGAATTCACAATTTAATATAGAAGACAAATTACCCTACTTTTAATGCACAATTAAAGTTAACACTTTGACTGCGACTACTAAATATTAAGTTTAATGCCAAACTCAAATTTTGAGTCAATTGTAGTAAACCATTTGGAAAATACTGAACATGAACTTGATCGTGCCTTCATTTAGCTTCGATTAAGTATTTCTGAAAATTGATTTGGCGACTTCTGGTCGGTCAGCAGCATTGTGAAAATTACCTTCGTGTACCACCGGTGGCGCACGTCGCAGTCAAAGTGTCAATGAAGTAGGTGTTAACTGAGGAGTATTCGCTCAGTAAGAGGAAGCTATAGCAACAGTCATACGGTCACTGGCAGCCTTTTTATTCCTCTAATTGAGCGAACTCTTCGATTCTCGAGCCTGAGCTGTGAAGAAGAAGAATAATTTTATGGAAAACTTTCCACCAGGGTCACCAGCAAAATGTAACTGCGAACCCCCCAATAAGCATCGGGAGAGAAGGGGAGATGGTCTTCGATAACGGAGCATACGGATGGCTTAAAACAAAAAACCAGCCAAAGTTACAACGCAGCGGGAGTGACGTGTACTGATGGATGTTTGAAAAATTGTTTCAGTATCAGCAGTAGTGGTAGCAGCGCAGGCTTACAGATTTTCACATCACTTCAAAGACAGCATGACATAATCTTTGTATCGGTGATTAACAAAAATTATCAGTAGCTTTAATGTATACAATTTAAATTGCTTATAAAACATAATAACTGCATACTATATATGTAGGATCTATTTGGAGTTCGCGCCTAAAATTTACACCGGTTTGCACCGTGAGTTGAAAATACCTGAGCTGTGAGTTGAGACTGTTCACTGTTCCAATGTGAATCTTGTTGTAAGTTTAACAAGTTCGATCCACGTTCTAACTTCGTGAAATTACCTCTCATTTGTTGTTAAGGCGATATTTTCTGTTCTGCGTCATCATATCTTCACTCGAATAACCATACCACGTTTCACAATAATTTAATGAAAAAGAATATCTAGCTAAATTCTCCTAAATTTCGCCGATTTCACGAGAGTTTCCTCCATTCCCCCAGACGACCGCCGTTTCCCCCAAATTTAGGGGAAATCCCCCATCAGTGGCAGCCCTGAACTCGCCCCTGAGTTTTTCCGGCATGAATGTTAGCAGCGACGACACGCATGGTGAACGGGTGAGAGGCATTAGATCGAGGGTTTAGGGGTTTCTTGAAGAGGCGGGGAGGAGAAAGGGCGTTGCCCCGGGGAAAGCTAAGCCCTCCGTCTAAACCCAGCTCACTGGATGAGTATCATAACCTGATGTGGACGTAGCTAGCAAATCAGGCGACTGAGAGGCGGTCAAAGAAAGCGATGACGAAGCAAGTAGAGACTTAGAGGAAGTGTGCTGGCTTCCTGTCGTCGTCTCTGAACCAGCCCAATCATTGCAACGCATGACCTCTTGGATGGCTGACACCTTCAGTTTCTTATCTTCATCATACCCGACTGTAGCTAAAGCATGTGATGAATTGGAATACATTAGTAATTGTTAACTGTGCAAATGAAAACAAAATTAAATAAACTACCATTTGCCCAATGAATTGTTCCAACTACCAATGGGTTTGGAGTAAACAATGCTAGCTATCCTTATGACTGCAACATTTGGCCCATCTGGCTTTGGCTGCAATCAGAGAATAAGTCGATTAACCTAACTCTGAATATAATACTTGATATCGGTAGCCTATTGAAAAGCTGGGCGTTAAGTTATTGATAATTTTTTTATAGGAGACTTTGAAACCATTTGGCTTGCTAAATTTGAATCGAATGATATTGTGTGGAAAAATTTTAATTAAACTGATATTAAAACGTAACATTGAGGACTGACGTCCATCTGTGCTCAAATATATTGAAGAATAATCAATTCATGAACGAAAAAAGGATTATTCATAATAGCATTAAATTATCGATTCCATCCATTGCAATACTAATACGTTTTCAAACGTTGCAACTGATCTGCTAGTATTTGTTACAAAAACTTTGTATAAATAAATCCGTTCATTTGCATTACTATTACGAAATATAATTATTAGTTAGTTTAAGCCTTCCTATCCGCAGCAAAATAAATGCGATCCGAAAAGAGGCAGGCACCCTTTAGTAGGGAGTTAAGGAAACCCGGAATCTATGCAGCAGGGGCTTAGAAGCGATAAGTTGAGTAAGAAGTTCATGAGGAAAGATCGAAGTTCAAGAAGAAAGTAGTAGGTGCAGAAAAACAGGACAGCAGTGAACCGAGAAAAGAAGGTCCTTAATATAACAAAAGCATTATAGTTCCACAAACAGAAGGCCTAAATAGCTCGTGGCTCGGGCACTCACATTTCCCCCTGGGAGAGCTAGTTCCAAAGATTCAATAGTCCGATCCCCCGGAGGGGTATTACTATAACGGAATGCTTAGATATTAGTCAGCTAACATGTTAGTTTAGGACTCCCCAACCGCTAAAAAGCGTTTCAATGTGTGGAAGGAGGGAGGCACCATTTGGTATGGAGATAAGGGAATTCGGAATCTATGCAGAAGAGACATGAAAACAGTGTTGAGAAAGAAGTTCATGATACAAGTTATATGTTGAAGAAGACAGTGGTAGGTGCAGAAAAACAGGAGAGTAGTGAACCAAAAACTGGTGGTCTTGAACATAACGAAAACATTCTATTCCAACAAAAAAAAAGGCCTTCGTAACTCTCAGCTCGGGCTCTCACACATTTTCCCAATGGGAGTGTGTTAATTCTCATAGATACAATAGTTGTATCCCCTAGAGAAGAAAGATATTAGTTAATGAACGAAAAGAACTGTATGAGCTTACACGAACCTAATATTAACTGACAGGTGGAATGCTCCTTGAAGGAGACTTTCGTCCGTTGGCGAGCTTGTCCTAACCCAGAGTAGGACATTTCCAAGGCCACACCACCGCCATGACGTCATGATGAGCTGGTTACGTGCAGACTGACACCCGCACATCGCTGAAGCTCCGTCATCTAGAAGTTAAATAGACAATGTAATTGTGTGTGATAAATCTAAATCAAATGCACACCCCATTCTCGAAACTGCCTAATTGCACAGAGAATGAAGCTTGGTTTCAAAAACATTTACCACACCGCATCATACTGAATAATGATTAACCAGGAAATTTAGACAACTAAGGATCGAGATTCATGCTGCTTTGGCCTCTACAGAAAAATTTTCATGGAATATTTAATTTATATACACGGTGGATATGCCAGAAGTCCAGCCTTTGTGCTATAATTCCTAGCCTCTGATGGTAGGTACTGCAAAGAGAGCCATCACAGCGTAATATGTGTTATTCATTCTGGTACTGAAAAGCTTTACGTGTGCAATCACCGACGAACTTCATATTTTCACAGTATTTTTCAATCACTTCATCCCTGTTGCCTACTAAATACCGTTGGAAACTGGTATCTCTGATGCCATTTCTGTAAGGAATATTTATGTCTATCCTTATTCATAAACAAAATTAGAACATCCAAATTTATTCCTCACACAATATTGTTGGAAAGTAATTTCATGTAACAAATGTACAGTGTTATATGTTCCTCATTAGAAAGAAATTAGTTTTAAAATTTTCTATTTACACACAAACATCAAACAATTGAAATAAACATAATGCAGAATGTCTCCTGATATTTCATTTTCAAATTTTACTACTTTTTACGACAGTCAACAGCAAAAAATGACTTCCTAATTTTTACATAGTGAATGTGTCGAAATGTGCAGGATGTAAGAAATCATCCTATAATGAGTAGTTTGAGTCAATAATACAGGTCACAGGATGGGTTACAAAAATTTCAAGGTGAGTACTACATAAAATACTAAATTAGAAACTTATTACTAAATGAAGCATCCAAAGCATAATTGCAAAAAACACTAATTTTTTATGTACTCCTTCTTAAATGGACCCTAACAAATGTTTGGCAAAGTTTTACCATCTTACCATCTTTCAACAATGAGAGCAACAGCTCATCATATGCGAAAATATAAACTAACGGGAAACTAATAAACACCGCGGAATTGACCAATTCCCTACCAGAAATATTTCACATAAACTGCAACAAATATCTTATTCTGATGGAGTAATGAGTTTTTGAAAATCTTTAAACTCTATATACATATGTGTTTTACTTTCAATTTTCAGTGAATTATCCTACTTCATTTGTTTTTACAACCCTGACAGGTAAAGTTGACCTCTGAGGCAAATTTCACTACTCCTTACTTCATTTTTTGCTACTTTTAAAATTTTTCTACTTTTCACTACTTCACTACCTAGTAGACACCCTATTATGGGAATGAAAGAAATGTCCAATAAGCAACATAATGCATTAGTACTGAATCATAAGAGATACTTCACATTTTATCATGAAAGGTCTTAGTTTACCTGAGGTATCAGCAAAAGCTTCATCGGAGGAATTGCATGAAAAGAACTTTTGTCTCTAGCTTCAGACTCAAGCAAATCTAGATGGATTTAACTCACTGAGTTTCAAAAGTTTTATTGACTCTGGGCTGTTATCAATGGGAGTATCACATATTAAATTTCGACTGTTGAATGAAACAAATTTACAGGACAAGTCAAAGCGTTTATTAGGAAGTGACTAAGAATTAAAGGGAACTAAGAACTGTTCCCTTCATTTGCATTATTGGATGATTCTGAAATTGATGAATCATTAACACAAGGTTTGGAGACAGTACCAAGTACATCAGGGCAAGTGTGAACAACTAAATTATTTCTTTTCACACTTTTCAACGTTTCAAAATTTTCCAGAATATCACGGTAAGAACAATAGTAAGATATTCACAGAACATTTTGATTGATCCACTGTCAGATAGTAGAAAAATTCACTAACTCTGTAGTCAATAAAACGCAATATTGTCATGTACAAGCATCATCTTCAGGCTGAAATATATATAAATAAATTTCCAATAAAAAATGCAAATCTAATACTAAAAGCTACATTGGACAGAGGGATAATTTTGAAAATGACAGCACTAGAAGATGAACAGAAGCAAAATTTGTCCCACAGTAATAAATACTGGTAAGACTACATCTTTCTACCTATAATTTAAACAAAACTTAATTTTTATCTGAAAAAGCTCAAGTTTCATACAAACATGGTCAATTAATTTGAAAAAACCCAAGTTCAATTTAGAATAAACCTCAAGTTCAATTTAGAATAAACCTCAAGTTCAATTTAGAATAAACCTCAAGTTCAATTTAAAATAAACCTCAAGTTCAATTTAAAATAAACCTCAAGTTCAATTTAAAATAAACCTCAAGTTCAATTTAAAATAAACCTCAAGTTCAATTTAAAATAAACCTCAAGTTCAATTTAAAATAAACCTCAAGTTCAATTTAAAATAAACCTCAAGTTCAATTTAAAATAAACCTCAAGTTCAATTTAAAATAAACCTCAAGTTCAATTTAAAATAAACCTCAAGTTCAATTTAAAATAAACCTCAAGTTCAATTTAAAATAAACCTCAAGTTCAATTTAAAATAAACCTCAAGTTCAATTTAAAATAAACCTCAAGTTCAATTTAAAATAAACCTCAAGTTCAATTTAAAATAAACCTCAAGTTCAATTTAAAATAAACCTCAAGTTCAATTTAAAATAAACCTCAAGTTCAATTTAAAATAAACCTCAAGTTCAATTTAAAATAAACCTCAAGTTCAATTTAAAATAAACCTCAAGTTCAATTTAAAATAAACCTCAAGTTCAATTTAAAATAAACCTCAAGTTCAATTTAAAATAAACCTCAAGTTCAATTTAAAATAAACCTCAAGTTCAATTTAAAATAAACCTCAAGTTCAATTTAAAATAAACCTCAAGTTCAATTTAAAATAAACCTCATGTTCAATTTAAAATAAACCTCATGTTCAATTTTAAAATAAACCTCATGTTCAATTTTAAATAAAACCTCATGTTCAATTTTAAAATAAACCTCAAGTTCAATTTTAAAATAAACCTCAAGTTCAATTTTAAAATAAACCTCAAGTTCAATTTTAAAATAAACCTCATGTTAAATTTTAAAATAAACCTCAAGTTAAATTTTAAAATAAACCTCAAGTTGAATTTTAAAATAAACCTCAAGTTCAATTTTAAAATAAACCTCAAGTTCAATTTTAAAATAAACCTCAAGTTCAATTTCAAAATAAACCTCAAGTTCAACTTCAAAATAAACCTCAAGTTCAATTTTAAAATAACCTCAAGTTCAATTTTAAAATAAACCTCAAGTTAAATTTTAAAATAAACCTCAAGTTCAATTTTAAAATAAACCTCAAGTTCAATTTTAAAATAACCCTCAAGTTCAATTTTAAAATAAACCTCAAGTTCAATTTTAGAATAAACCTCAAGTTCAATTTTAAAATAAACCTCAAGTTCAATTTTAAAATAAACCTCAAGTTCAATTTTAAAATAAACCTCAAGTTCAATTTTAAAATAAACCTCAAGTTCAATTTTAATATAAACCTCAAGTTCAATTTAAAAAACCTCAAGTTCAATTTGAAAAACCTTAAGTTCAATTTAAAAAACCTCAAGTTCAATATGAAAAACCTCAAGTTCCATATGAAAAACCTCAAGTTCAATATGAAAAACCTCAAATTCAATATGAAAAACCTCAAGTTCAATATGAAAAACCTCAAGTTCAATATGAAAAACCTCAAGTTCAATATGAAAAACCTCAAGTTCAATATGAAAAACCTCAAGTTCAATATGAAAAACCTCAAGTTCAATATGAAAAACCTCAAGTTCAATATGAAAAACCTCAAATTCAATATGAAAAACCTCAAGTTCAATATGAAAAACCTCAAGTTAAATATGAATAACCTCAAGTTCAATATGAATAACCTTAAGTTCTATATGAATAACCTCAAGTTCTATATGAAAAACCTCAAGTTCTATATGAAAAACCTCAAGTTCAGTATGAAAAACCACAAGTTCAATTTAAAAATGCTCAAGTTCACTTTAAAATGCTCAAGTTCAATTTAAAAATGCTCAAGTTCAATTTAAAAGTACTCAAGTTCAATTTAAAAGTGCTCAAGTTCAATTTAAAAGTACTCAAGTTCAATTTAAAAGTACTCAAGTTCAATTTAAAAGTGCTCAAGTTCAATTTAAAAGTACTCAAGTTCAATTTAAAAGTGCTCAAATTCAACTTAAAAATGCTCAAGTTCAACTTAGAAATGCTCAAGTTCAACTTAAAAATGCCCAACTTCAATTTAAACATGCTAAAGCTTGATTTAAAAATGCTCAAGTTTGATTTAAATATGCTCAAGTTTGATTCCAGAAGGCTCAAGTTTGATTTAAAAATGGTCAAGTTTGATTTAAAGATGCTCAGGTTATTTAAAAACATCAAGTTCAATTTTAAAAAAGCTCAAGTTCAACTTAAAGAACTCAATTTTGATATAAAAAAGGTCAAGTACATAGGTATAGGTTACCAATTTTAGAAACATAAGCTGCTCAAAATTTAACTTGATATGTTTTAAAATATACTTGATATTTTTAAAATTTACCTTGATCTCTTTTGAATCAAACTTGAGCTTATTTAAAATGAACTTGAGCTCTTTAAAAGTAAAATAAAAAGGTTTACGTAACAATATTGCTCTAGGTGTAATACTAAAAATATGTTAATGCTGTTACCTAATCTTACTACAGTAGTATATATTGCTGACGTACAAATTTAGTTTCTAGTCATTTTCTTGTGCTGTCATTTCCAACATTATTACTTTGTCTGATTTAGCTTCGAGTATTAGATTTACATTTGATCAATATGACAGAATTTTTTCTGCATAATTTTAGCCTGAATATGTTCATACATTGGAATGTTGCTTTTCATAGACCACAGGGTTAGAGAATTTTTTAACAATAGACATTGTTTCAATAAAAATATGCTAGGTATATTTCTACTTCAACACATGATGAACTGAAATGATTTGGTGAAGTTGAAAATTATGACAAACTAATTCAAATTCATCATTAGAATGAGAACAAATTTCTGAATTAATTATGATCATGACATTCCTCTAATGCCTCTACTGCACAAGCAATCAAGAACATAATTTGAACTCCTGCAAAGACATTGTAGATATGTATGGTAATTCATCAAATATCGAACTGAACTGATTATCGAATAACTTTGGAAATATGCGCGTAATAAATTTAGTAAGCATCCAAACTTGCTCAGTGCCGGTGATCTTACATCTTAAACTCCTATTTTAGTGATAAAAACTCATTTCTCTGAGCTGCAAACTGCTACCAGCTGTTGCGAACGCATTTTCTGTACGACCCTTACAAACTGGTCATATTTTTTCACTTGAAAAATCTTTCGCACCTCGGGAAAATTGCGACGGTTTAATTGTTGTTGGGTCACCGTCAACCTACAGTCATAACTAGAGAGTAGTGTTGTCATATGATGTTCTGTTGCTGTATTTTTTTCTTTCCCGCCAAAACATTGATAATTATTCCATGTTCGACATTCAGTTCCTTTTTCATGTCAGTATTAATTAGTGAACAGAGGTGTTCGAATCAAAATTCCTTATAAATCATGAATATATGCCTCGAACAAGGCTTTTCGATTCTTAATTCTTTTAAATAACTGAATCAATCTATTGAACGCCTGTTTTATTTCATTAAAATATTGTATTAACGCTTGATAATAACATTGAATAGTTGAAGATGGGAATTCTGGTGAGGGGCGACCAATCAGCTGCTGGTGTTCCAAGGCCCTCAAGATCATCAATGATTCGTCTGGCTACATTTACTGATGATCAATCCCTTGCCAAGAAAATTGATGCATGCATCAATAATAATTCATTGACGAGTGCTTTACACTCTACTCCAAAAAAGGTCACACAGGTTGATGATCACAATGATGGTTCAACAAGCACTGCAAATGAAACATCGACATCATATTAAAATTTTGATAACTCTCCATTCAAATGCTTCTTGAAAATAGGTAATGAGACAGTTATTTTAAACAAACAAACAAAACAAACATCGGCATCTTTGGGATGCTTTATTTCCAATCAAGCCTGATACAAATGATCTTAAGCATTGGTTTTTCAAATGTCTTATAACTAACACTATATATAGGACACCATGACGGTTCCCCCGTAAAGCCGGTACCCATTTCCGACACCTGGGTCGAGTGGGGTATTGTGCTTGAGCTTTCCCCTATACCCAACGGGGAAAATCGCAGCGCCAGCGCCGGGATACGAACCCGCGACTCCAACATACAAGTCCGATCCCTTAACCGCTGTGCCACCGCGAGCACTTCCAAGAAAATCCAGTGCACCAAAGAAAAAAAGGAATGAAAGAAAAACGTTTATTTTCCAAGTGGCCACATGAGATACATGTCAACATATTGGGCATTAAAAAGTTTCTTAATATAGGACGTCCTAAAACAAAAATTCCGTACAAGGAGTCCTAATTGACAAACCATCAGAGGTGTACAAATAGAAAAGCCATATGAGGCATAATAATTGACAAACTATACGAGGTGTACTAATAGACAAACTATCAGAGGTGTACAAATAGATAGACCATACGAGGCATATTAATGGACAAAATATACGAGGCGTACTAATAGACAAACCATACGTGGCGTGCTAATAGTCTAACAAATGTTCCATACGAGGAGAACTAATTGACAAACCATTCTGTTCGAATCAAAATTCTTGTTCGATTCATGTTCGATATTGATGAAATTATGTTAATAAAGAATTCGATTTTTAGAACAATAAATAAATTCCAACAATCTACGTTGTCTTTAAAAGCGACATCACAGAACAAGAAAGCAACTGTTCAAAAATTATCTTGAGGCCCGCAACAGTTATTCAGAGCAAAAGTTACCGATTTATGAAGGTTGTTCCTAGACACACGTGGTTTCTGTTCGATATTTGATGAATTACCCTAGTGGGATGTTAGCAACGGCATATCAGAATTTAACTATCAGTACAAAGGAGTGGGTGTGAGAAAAATTTAAATTCTATTTTTGCCCAAAGAATTGCTGGAGTCCATTAAAAGTTCAATTCAGAAATACATCTCATCTCTAAAATACAGCTGAGGTGACTCAGAATAGAATTTGTAATATCAACACATATGTTGAAACAATATCTTACTAACTTCATCATTTTTGATTATTATATGCAGTTGGAAACTGATCTCTCTGATGACTCATCTGTAATAACTTTCCATGTCAAAAAATATAATACTGATAAAGGATATATGAATTTACAAAAAATTTCCACAAATGTAATAATAGAAAGTATTTTCGGTGAATATTTACTTTAATGTTGTCAACGATTTCCATAATTTTGCTGCGAAGAATCAATAAAGGAACACATTTAAGAATGTTTTACATGAATAACATTCTGCCCGGTGATGCTTTATTTTCGAATTATTCAACTTTGAAGCTGGCTTGTGCGCGCCATGGAAGCGCGCGCGGCTAGCGTAATTCATTTAATAACGGAAGCTAACCCCCTATTTTAAACGTAAAGAGGTTGGGTCGTGAGGGGTAGCCACAGTTCTTTTAGTGAAAATTATAAATAAAGGTTTCTATTGACGTTTGTTTACATCGACTCCAAGCTAGGTGGCTGCCGCCATGGCGCCAACCGGTACTGAAGATAGCGACAGCCATCTAGGAGTCGATGTAAACAAACGTCACTTTATAATAATTTCCACTAAATATAATTTCCACTGTATTCAATTAAATTTCCTTTATTTATAATTTCCACTAAAAGAACTGTGGCTACCCCTGACGACCCAACCTCTTTACGTTTGTAATAGGGGGTTAGCTTCCGTTTCCATTGCAAAAACAATGACTGTCTTTGCGCAAAAAAGGCCATTCAGGAGCGCCGTTCGTTTAACTTCAAACTTAAATAACTCGAAAACCAAGCATTTCCGGGCACATTGTCATTCGTGTAAAACGTCTTAAAATCAACTAGGTATATTACCTATCTATAGCTACCAAATTATGAAAATCGTTGACAACATTAGAGTAAATATTGACCGTATTTTCCTTGTAGTGATTACACAAGGTTAAACTTTACTTCAGAAGGAAAGTCACTCTGAAAATTTACATTGACACTCAAACTAATCTAAATAATTATTATGCCAACATTGTGGAAGTTTCATGAACCAATGAGATACATTACCTTTTGATTCAATGAGTGAGCATTGAATGCTTCACATTTCAACCAGATAGTCCTTCCATAGCCGGACTCGATGGTAATATTTTTAGGCTGTTATAAACAGGTAGTTATCAATAAATTTTTAGTCTCTCAGAAAACAATTTGCATCGTCACATTCACAAACAAAATTGGCAGTAGTAAATTAGCAAAAATTTCCAGAGTAACTATCGCAGTCAGCACAAATAAATCTGAAGGTAGAAAATATTTTCAACTAAAATCTTGCTCAAACCATGATTTTGCAGGCATGAACCAGCAGCTTGATTCAGTTATACACCCACTTTCATCCACACTATTTTAAGAAAAGTAGCTGAAATAAATCATAATGGTACTTTTTATGGTACTAAACAACTTAGATAACTTAAGATAAACAGTCCCAACGCTCAAACTTGAAGCACCGCAATTAACAACGAGCGATGTGAAACCTTTAACATTACGTTAAGCCAGGGCTGCCATTCAGATTTTACGATTTTCCCAAGGGTGACCAAGAAAATTTTCCAAGATTTTCCCAGATGTCAAAAATGTTATAAAAACGGAAAATTTAACGTCACTTACCTTATTTAATAATCATTTTCTTCACTATCCTCCTCGTCTACAACACAAAGACTTATTATATTCTTTTCTTTCTCTTTTTTGAGTCTGGATTCAGACAGCTGATGAATAGTTCCACCTTCAACCTTCTTTATTAATGATTTCTCCGGCTCCCAGTTTAGACAATTTAAAGAGCTTCTTTTCATGCACTGTTTTGCTAACAATCGATCTCTTGCTGTTTCCGTTGTTAATGCATTCGTTGTTTTTGTTTTTATGCAATTTATCTGAGAGAAGATCCTCTTAACAGATGCTGACGAGTGTGGCAGAACTGTTAGCGCACTCATAAAATTTGATAGGTGCGCGTACTTACAATTACCTACACCATCTCTGAATCCTTCAGTGAATACCAGTAACTTCTATTTCTCCTGATTCCGTTGGTGATGATTTTATAATGAATTGAGTTATACTGGTAGAAGATTTTGCAGTTTCAAAATTAGCTTTATGTCTGGCAGAAGCGTGATGCTTGATCAAAGCTGATTTGTTCGCATTTTTCATGGTACAGTTACAAAGTTTGCAATAGCTTGAAGTTTCGTTGTGTTTACCTTGTTCTAGCCAGCCAGACCTTGAAGTTTGGGTCTTTCATTCCAAAATCGTTCCAAGTCAACTGAGAGTCCGGTTGCTGTCTGTAGCCGGTACACGCTTGTTACAAACGAATGTTTAACGAGCTTTGATCGAGTATTTTACGAGATTTATTTTCATCTAAGACTAATTTAAAAAATATCCCTGTTTGTGGAGAATATTTATTCGAATCATATTGTTATTCAGTGAACATTTAATGAAAAATGAGGTCGTTGCGTCGAATTCCCAAGAATTCGATAGTTTTTACTCGGATTTCCCAATATCCCCAGGATGATGGTGATTTCCCAAGATCTTGGGAAATTTCCCAAGGAATGGCAGCCCTGCGTTAAGCTCAAATGCTAGTTTGAAAATCGCGAAGGTTCCAATAATTGGTATATGTTGATTAACTTATTTAAAAATATTTCTTTAATAAATGCAGGCTTGTATTTTTTATATTTTTGATTTTAATCACTTCACATACAATGATTTTACTGGAAAATAGATTAATTAGGTTTAGGATTGTTTCAAATACGAACGTGAAAAACAATTTTATTCTCGTATCCTAAGTCTTTTAAAACGAGAAATATTTCAAAGCCTGAGTTACAAAATGAGTAGAGCCTGAAATACATTTAGTTTATTAGAATCAAAATATAATAGTGCATGAATGAGATATTTATTAGGAATGTTCATATTTTATATATACTGTATATACAAATACCATTATAGGCGTAGTCCTGCATTTTTTAACTTCACAGTTTCACTTATAGTATAAAGTATAAAGAGTTGAAATTAATACATTTGAAATTGAATTCAAAACATTTGAAGCCTTAGTTAAAGAATTTGAACTTCATACTACAATGCATAAAATTAAAATCTATAAATATCGAAAAATTATATGTGAAAATCCAATTGAAATATCTAAGCTTCGAATTAAAGTTTTCACTTTTGCAATAAAAGAACCAAAGCTCAAATTAAATCATGTGAAGGGCTATCTATCATTCGCGTTAATTTTAAATTATGAAGTATAGTCTAAAAAACAACCGTTGTTTTACCGTGGTATTTCCACGGTAGGAATAATAGTCAGAAATCTACGTTAAATCACGGTTATAATCGTCATCGGGGATTTTTAGCGTCAAAAATTACCGTTGATCACTGGTAATACATTTGCCGTCAGAATACTTCGATAAAAGATGAAAGCTGATCATAATTACCGTTACGCCGGCGATAAAATTCGGACTGGGTTGAGCTGTGATCGAGTGGTACCGAGCCTTACAGTAAAATTTTTATAGATCTCATGCCAAAAAATCCAACCAAATTTTTGATTGGGATACCGGGGCTACAGAGGCTGCAAGTCTTCTCTGACACATAATCCCCTCCGATCAAGCACTGATATGGAGAAATGCGGCCGGGTTGTTACTTCACATTCATTATAATTCAGAGCGATATGGTCTAACAAGAGAACCTCCAACATCCAGACATAGTGAAGCATTTTTTCCTATGCATCACTTCAGAGATTTTTCTTCCGTATTTAGGTTGCAATAGAAGCCCGGTAGCTTCCTTGGCACACGATGATGATATTGTCAACCTTTAAGTAGTCCCACTAAGTATGTTTTTGTGTCTAACTAGGAACTGTGTGCGTGCTGGTGAGAATGAATCTTTTACCCTTTGAAATTTAGAGACCATTTTCAATCATAGTGTTATCGTTTTAAAATAATAATGAATCCCAGCGTTAGTTTTTAGTTTAGTAATTAGTTTTCTCTACTAGCTCTATATAGTTTGTATGCAATTTGATGTTAATTAAATTTTGCAAATGTGAACTTGCGCAAACCATCTAAAAGCATTTTTACGCACATACGTATAAATTTTAATATTTTGATCATTCTTCTTTTGTTCCAGTTCAAAGATGTTTACCAAAGAGAAACATCATTACTGAAACAAGCCTGATGCCTTCTACTATATATGTGGATGCTACCAAGGAGGTTTAAGAATGGAGGCGGCATCAGCGCTCTAAAGTGAAGCCAATTTTCGATAGCTGTAGGGTATACCGGCACACACACGGAGATGGGGCTCAGCAGTGTTGCCAGATGCAGGGAAATTTCCCTGCTTTAGGGAAATTTTGGGTCCCAAAGGGAAAAAGGGAAAAAACTTCGAAAATCCTATGAAAACAGGGAAATTTTGCAATGCGGCTTCATTTTCATGTAAAATTATATGTAAGTGATTAGCTACTTAGAATTTTGTGCAAGCGACTTAGTATTTATAGTTTTTAACACTTGTCGGACATGTTCGAACTTTGATACACGTATTGCACGCGTACATACTGACTAGGTACAATCAGAGGCGCCAATACGTCGCAACCGCGCAGCGCCAGTTCAACTTCACGCGGTTCACGCTTCACAGAGTCGCAGATCTCGATCATCACAGTTGCATTAGTCATTGTAATGATTGTAGTGAGAGGAAATTGAAGAGACGTGCTTCAGCATTACTGAAATTTTTGAAGTGAATTAACGTAATATATAAAGCAGTGGGAATGAAACCCCACAATCGAAAGTAAGACGTTAACGCTTAATTCATGCTCAAAAGTACCTAGTTTCCTAGAGTACCTAGGAAACTGAAATGAAATTCAAAGAGTGGCTCAGTAAAAATAAAAAAGGAGCAGAATATTTTCAATGTTAATTATGTGAAGTAAATAGATGGAAAAGCTGGCAGATCAGAGATTGAAAAAATGCGGAAAGGACAAATACAAAAATTGTAGAAATTAGAAAAAACGACAAGAAGTTCTTTGAATACGCACAACGGCAGTAAACGAAGAAAAAATACACAAGTAGAAGAAGGTGAAATTAGACTTGTTCCATTCCTATATGAGCATAATCTTCCGCATTCTATTGTTGAACATTTAGTCCCAGTTGCGAAAGCAGCTTGTCCTGATTCGGAGATTGCGAAAGGCTTCAAATGTGGTATGACTAAGTGTATTGCAATTGTGAAGAATGTTTTACGAGGCGAAGTGAGTGGTAATATTTATGAGCTCTTGAAGAATCATTATTTCTCACTGATAACGGATGAATAAACATATAAACGAAGTACAAAGTATTTGGCATTGGTGGCAAGGGTTGTTAAAAAAGATGTCGTTAAAGATCCATTTTTGACTATCATCCCACTC
The DNA here is from genome assembly GCA_030386875.1 of Morinoia aosen. Taxonomy (NCBI): domain Eukaryota; kingdom Metazoa; phylum Arthropoda; class Malacostraca; order Amphipoda; family Talitridae; genus Morinoia; species Morinoia aosen. The sequence goes on along the minus strand of CM059572.1, from coordinate 5,257,267 downwards.
ATTAGTGCTACAACAACATGTTTGCATGGAAAAATAAAAGAGCTATTCTCTGAAATAGGTATACTTTATAAAAGGAATATGATTCTATGTATGTACGTATGTATGTTTAAAGAGTCTACAAAACAGGGAAATTTTTAGTCAAAAAGGGAAATTTTGAGACCAAAACAGGGAAATTTAGGTTAGACCATCTGGCAACCCTGGGGCTCAGTGCGTGTCAGACACTCAGCGTGACAGGGCGCCGCTATCCACGCTGCGGTCAAGGACGAGTTTCCTCAATATGAGTTTCTTTATCATTCAGCGAGGACGCAATTGAAATATATGCCTAAGAAAAAAACGTATAGCACAGAGTAGCGCAAGTCTGCCATTTAACAGCGCGGTTTTCAGTCGCTGATGATGGAGGTGGTGCTACCCCTCCACTGCAACACCACCTCCACACTGGGACCTGACGCTAGGTGGGCGGGGCTTGGGTCGGCAAAACTAGCTTCACTCGCTTGACTGGCAAAAGATAGGGATGCCGGTTCCATGTATCCAACTTCCTTGGATGCTACACACTCAATCGTCAGAGACGTAACAAATATCCTCGTTCGTCAAGGGTGTCTACAAGGCATATTTTGAAGTTCATTTTGATGATCAAGACAAGCAATGGGCTCCTCATGTTGTTTGCCACAATTTCGAGGAAATGTTTCGAGATTGGACAAAAGGAAAACTGTCTTTTATCAACTGATGACCGTTATGTTAAAAAATTTTAACGAGAAAAAGAAAACTTATTATTTTCGTGGTCCTCATGCATGCATTTTTTTCATGCATTTTTGAACATCTGCCGAAACAAGCAATTCTAATGTTATTCAATGACGTCAAGAAATTTGAAGCTTTATGTCATGTACATGTAAGCTGTCAAAAGTGTTTCACCTCACAATGAAAATGCATCGTGAATGAAATTGTGTTGTCTCTTTTAATTACAACTACATGTATCATCAAAAGGAGATTAAACAACATTAGGAGTACATTGCCCTCAATAATTTCTTTTCAACTAGTGACATGGGTATTACAATGCTCATGTGCGTGTGTATCTTCTAAGTGTATTTACTTTAAGATATTTTAAAAACCAATGATGTACTATCTTCTTTATACCATCTTCATTGGAAATAAACTGTTTTTTTTAAAGTTCCAAAAATTTCACACCAACCTACCAACCATGTAACTGACTGTTATTTCTGCATGGTAACACAACGGGTGTTGGGAGGAAAAACCGACGTAAGATTACGTATCCGAACATTCCCTATTCTATTTACCCTGCTCCGCACTCTAAAGAAATTAACGTTCCAGTTTTCAAAGGCTTTCCTTCATTGGACGATAATAACATTGGACATGATACAAGCGAACAAGACAGCTTTTACGGTGAATTGTCAGAAAAGTGTTCACAGCCGGAGAACTGCTCTTCAGGCACTGGACCTCTCCCCGTCCCTAAGCCTCTTTCTATGCTAAACTGAATGGTTTAGAGCGGGATTTAGGTATTTCAAAGCAAGCAGCAGAGTTTTGGTATCAAGATTACGAGGCAGAAATCTTGCTGATCAGAGGCTCTATTACATAACGCGTGACCAGCTTTTCGTGACCTTCTTTTCAGAAGACAGACTGTTTGCTTGCAGCCATGAAATCCCAGGGCCTCTCAAAAGGATACTGTAGTCATGCTGAATGTACACTTATTTTAGAAAGTTCCAAACGTAGTGTAAAGTGTGTTATTTTACATAATGACACTGTTTATGGAGCGTAATGACACTGACAATGCGTAATGACACTGCGTAACCTGTCGGGTACGCAGTGCATTTGCGGGAGAACAATGATGATTTAAGAATGGTCATGGACTTATTAAAGTATCATGTGCACAAATGGATCATTTGTGTAGATTTAAAGATGGTCAACTTTCTTCTCGGTCAACAGAAAGGTTCACCAAGTTTCTTCTGTACGTGGGACAGCCAAGCACGAGACAGACATTGGGTCCAGAAGGACTGGGCTATTCGTGACACCCTTGAAGCAGGCATGCTAAGTATTATACAAGACCCAATTGTAAGCAGCGATAAGATCATCTTTCCTCCTCTTCACCTCAAATTAGGTTTGATGAAGCAATTTGTCAATGCACTAGAAACCGAGGGTAAATGTTTTCAACGCATCATCACAGCTTTACCAGAGTTATCATTTGAGAATATTAAAGCGGGCGTGTTTGATGGCCCACAGATTCGAACCCTAAATCGTGAGGATCAGTTTGTTGCTAAGATGATCGCTTCAGAAAAGGCAGCATGGTTATTCTTTGTGCCTGTCGTTCAGAACTTCCTCGGAGACAATAAGGCGGAAAACTACAGTGGATTTGTGAACAGAATGCTCCTCGTATTTCGTGATCTCGGATGCAACATGAGCATCAAGCTTCATTTTATGAACAACCTCCTTGATAAGTTCCCCGACAACCTGGGGGCTGTGAGTGACGAAGGAATAAAGCGATTCCACCAAGCCCTAAAGGTCATGGAAGAACGCTACCGAGGGCGCTGGGACACAAGTATGATGGCTGACTACTGTTGGAGAATTAAACGAGATTGCCCAAATGAAGTGTTCAAACGCAAAAATTACAAACGCGAATTCCTACCTGAATAAAATACACAGACAAATCAATAAGCTTCCAACAGCTGTGGTTATGTTCTGAAGGATGATAATCTAACTTTGGGATAAAGATTGATGTTTTCTATGAAAAGTTTTCAGAAAATACGGCACAACCAACAGTAGTGTAATTTACTCTCAAATCATATTTCAATGCTTTGTTTTTTTTTTGTCTTAATAAATATACAGAAATGGCTTTCATACCGTTCTAATATTCATGTGAACGAAAGAATTGTGGCTGATATTGTAATTTTCTATCATAACGAAAAATTGAAAAAATTAAAATGTCCAATTGCATAAAACCCTTAGCTGGCAGACAAAACCGACTTCAGATTTGAAATCAACACACTCAAATTGACTATAGAAAGGTCCTTCTTTAAATAAAACAAAATCAGTGTTCACCAGCGTAATTCGTGAAAGACTGCTGCGAAAAAATTAAGCGTTGCCTGTCATTACCTAATCTATGATGTCACTCATTTATATACACAGGCGCTTTTCAGGATCAGATAAAATACGCTTTACAGATCTCTCAGCACTCACATTTATGGCGAAATTTAGAAAAAGAGTCTCCTGGGTATTGTGGTACATTTCCTTCACTGAAACAATAATTCATTGTGCTACACCCTATTGAAGTTTGCGTTGACTTTGGTAGAAGCTGTACAACATTAAGACATTTTTCAAAAGAATAATGGGTATCCTCACCGTTTCTTGTATGATATCGACAATTCGCTTGGCGTTCATGTCGGTGTTGTACTGGTAGATGAGATTACGAAACTTTTCCTGAATGAAAGGGAACGCCTTGGTGCTCTCCAGCCCGATGGACAGCAGGTAGATTGCGCCGCTCAGGTTGAGGGAGAAGCTCACCACGCTCATCACCACGTACTGAAATTAATTGTTACCAAATATTTGACTGACTGTGCATTCCTTCATCTTTATCATAAAGAATAACACATGAAAAAAAAACACTCTGAGCTCTAAGGAGTGTTTTTTGGGAAACGGAAGATGTTTTTGAAAGTAGTAAAACGATCTTCTTCTTCATGTTCAGAAACAAATGCTTCTTAATTGTGAGATGGCAGTGGAATAGCACTAAATATTGGTTTTCATAAAAGTAATATTTACAATCTCCAACGAACCAATGACGGTTTGGATATGAAAATGCCACATTTAGCCTTAAGGAGGTCAAACCACGAACTTTCGGGCCCAATGGGCCATTTTTGTTTCTCTGTTTAAAAAGGATCTTAAGTATTTCGGGCTATTGTGCCCGAAAATTGAATGGGGCTACGGGCATTAGATCCCTCCAAGGGGGGATGTAAGGGAGCCAAATAACATGCATTTTTGGCCGAATTTAAAAAGTAGACAAAACGTAAAAAGAGAATTCTGGAAATTTCAGTTTATTTGCAATGTTACGAGGATTTCAAAACTGTTTTGAATTTATTGTAGCTTAAAAACTCAATGACTTCTATTCTTTTGAAATATCCATAAAAATGAACTAAATAACTAATATTTCAATTTTATAAAAACTAAGGACTAAATCGAAAAAATGAATAGATGAAAATGTGTTTCTGTTTCAAAATTACATACAATGATCGAATTTCAGAATAATCAGACAACAAATTGAAAATTCACCATTCAGCAAGAAATGAGTAATTTATTCATTTTCATTTTGTTCTACTTGTCATTTACAATTCACAGTGTAATTATGAAATTATGCATAGATATTATATAAAAAACATGAACACAGTATTCAAGTACAAAAATTGTCTATTATATTACACCTGAACCAAAAAAATTTGTTTTTAGCTTATACCCAAAACCCCTAATTTCCAACAAGCAAAAGAATAGGAGTCTGTGAGTTTTCATGCTAGGAAAAAAAAGTGTTTTAGAATCCTTGGAACATTTCTAACAAAAGTATGGTACCTTTCTTCCCAATTGTAAAAATGATTTTTTTTCATTATGCTCAAAACCCAAAATTAGTGTATATGCTAGTTAGTGATCAAATATCACATTGAAAAAACTAAAAGTTTAAAATGGATAATTTGCTACCAAACATTTGTTTGCAATGCTTCAAGAATTCTAAAACTGTCTTTGGTTTTGTTCTAGCATTAAAACTCAAAGACTTCTATCTTTTTGAAATATCCCTAAAAATGTACCAAAAAACTAATATTTCGCATCTTCAAAAAAATAAGGCCTAAATCGAAAAAGTTGCATGAGTAAAATATATTTTTTTTCAACAAATACATATACTGGCCAAATTTCAAACGAGTCGGATCAAAATTTGAAAATCGCTGGGTTAACCCCCTTAAAACTCTTATTGCAAGCACTGGGCTACTGCCCAGCAGTGCTCAGGTTGCGTCACGGCGTCAAGTTGAGTGACTTACTGTACTTATTTATGTCTCACGGTCAATATTTAGGAAAAATAATTTGTAAAGTATCACGAATACGGATTTGTCATCCAGTTAAGAGCTTTACCAGGGAATCGATTTCAATTTAGGGAAATCAAATGTAATAATTCAAAAAAGTTCAGGCTTGCATAGACTGGCCATCGATCGTAAAAACACGTTGAAATGAAGGCCGGTATAGCAGTGGCAGGCATGACTTTGCCCCGAGCGAAATGACACGAGTAGTGAAATTGAAGGATCTTGTACTCGCTTAGAGCATCAATAAACAGTTCAGGTTTTTAGGTAAAATCAACAGTTGACGTTGAGGGAAAAGCTTTCATTAGAAGGAATTCATCACATGTTCTTCCTTGTAAGAACTCATGTACTGGTGAGGGAATAAAAACTATGAGTATATTAATCATCATGAACTATTTAGTGTTTTAAGAATAATTGCTTCCTAACACAAATTCAATTGCAATCATGATGCGTTATTCTATTCTGATACACGTAATTATTCACAGGACTACGTCGAAGATTCGCCCTTTAAGTGGTTTAAAGAATTATCCTATTTATTAAAGATTCCATTGAAAGCCATAGTACAATATTTTTTGAAACATAGAGAGAAATACTGTAGAAATGAGAGATGGCAGTGGCATCTCAGTAAATATTGGTAATAAAAATGTCACGTTCTTCACCAAAACGATGACTGTTTAAATAGGAAAATTTTGACGACATTACACATGATATCGAGCTACCTTCAAATGATGCATGAAAACGTTTGTTGGTTACGTGCGATTAATTTGGCGTAAAATTTACTATATCCTATGTGAATATAAATAAAATTAAATGAGCTCAACTCACGCTGTCAGCAATTTTTTCCCTTGGATGTCACTGAATAGGATTAAATTCATTCGTTGACTTAAATGGTTGAAAAATAGAGAAGAAAGGTTGTTTGCCGTGAAATCAATTAGTTATTAAGGTGAGATCAAATCATTTGATAAATAAACGGGAGCAGCAGCGTTCTTCAGCCGCGGTAGTGGCGGTTGAAAAATTGTAAGAAAAGGTTGCATTGATCTAGTTAATGGCTGAATCAGAAAATATCACGTGATGCTTCAATTTTATTTTTTAATGTATGTGACTCGAAACGATACTCCAGCCATTCTTCTATTTAAAGGGAAAGCCTGATTTTACAAACGAATTTCATAACAGTGACGATAGACTTTGGATCTTCAGAAGCTGTGTAAAAAGTGTTCGAGTAAAATTGGCACGGTTGAGTTACAGGGATTGAGCCATACGTGTAATTTTTATAGGAGTTGAAAAAAAGCCAAATAGTTCAAATATAATTTCGCTATTGAACACTCTAAAGAAGAAACACTAGTTTTACTAACCAATTTAAACAGAACGAGCAAAAATTACCATGCAACATTTTTAGCGTTATCTTCTCCGTGCCTTGGAGAAGAACTGAAATATTTACTCAGTTTATAAAATAAATAATGTCCCCGATTATTTGTTGATCAATCACAGATGATGGAAAATCATAGATTGGAAATCATTACAGAATTATACCTGGGGAAATTAAATTTCACCCTCGTAGTACGAATTGTATTTGAATATGTGAGCGTGTCATGTAACTTTTCCCTACCTAATTTCTCGAAATAGACAAAATGCTTCCTTATTAAAATATTTTCAAAAATAGGCAAAGCTCTGCATAAAGCGCGTAATGGGTTACAAGATATAGAACTTAGTCAAATAGAATCCCAAATTATTTGTAAGATCGTCAAAAACATCTGAAAAATAGTTTCAAAAAGGAGACAAAGCATAAAATATTACGCGAGGCTGGTAGTTGTTGTTACTTCAGTTTTCTATTAACACCCTAACTATCTATCAGGCTGCAACACGGCCACTAAATTTAGAATTTTCTCATTTTGGAGCACATCGAGGCTCATTCAAGGGAGTGCCCGTGACCAGTACAATTGCATGACCGTTAACTAGTACAATTGTATTACGCCAACAACAAGATCTGACCGTGAATCAATACAGAAGAACTGCTACGATAACAAGATGTGACCGTGAACTAATTCGGTAGTACTGTTCGAACAACAAGATATGACTGTGAACCAATGCAGAAGCAATGCTCGATCAACAAGATGCGACCTTCAACCATTACTGCATGTAGTTCAGCTCAAACAACAAGATATGACCCTGAACCAATGCAGAAGTATACTGCTCGAACAACATGTTACTGCGCAAGTTAGACATTCTACGTATCAGTCGGAGAGAGGTTCTCGTGAACTTCATTACGTTCAATGTTCTTCTTGATCTGAGTTTTCCATTTATGATATATTACGCTAATATTCATGCTGAGCGAGCGTTGTTGTCAGCATCAGCTCTAATTTAGTCGTTCGTTACTCGTGAATGCTCATAATTGTAACCGAAAATATCAGACGTTAATTTAGTTAATGAATTCTCATCCACGTGTTATTAGTGAATTTGAATTCGTGTTACAGTAACTTTCTAAACATTCAGCAAAGAAAATAGGTATTCAAAATTCTTCCTTTTGAAAACGAGTATCTTAATATTTTAGCACAATATGCAATATAGTTTTTTAATTCCCATGCATAGATCGCGGCAAGATTCTTCTTTAATTAAATGGTCCTATGCCTACCTTTGCATCAGAACGACCATATATCTATCACATGCCGTACGAAAACTCGTGTATGTCTTCTTAATGGTTCCCTTTCCCTCATGCTAACCACTAAATCAGAAATTTTCTAGAACTAATTTTTAATGCATGTATACTTATAGAAGTGATGTGAACTATAGCTCTTTATGATACCATTATCTCAAAAACATACACATCTAGCTTTTGTACGCAATCGCATTATCAGTATATCCTTAAGATAACAAGCATATGTTTTTTCTTTCAGGAATTACTGACCGCATCTCATCAGAAAACACACAATCAATATTGAGATAAAATCGTCTTGCTTTTATTTAGATGAACACGCTTCATCATGACAAACAATGGTTACATAAACTAGGGATTTCCATAAAGTTTGAATTTATGAGAAATTCATCATAGTCGTGTAATATTTATGAGATACGCGAGAGAAGCTTTAGAGCACTTTACCTCTCTTCGTGACTGCCTATGGCTAAAATATCTAAACTCACTATATTTAAAAATCTACCGGAGTTCAACTTAATCAACTATTCAAAATGGGAATATGATATAATCTAATGACAAGAATTAGTAAATTTTTCGATATATGATCTTTCTTTTTACCCTTTAAAGTTTTAATAGACATTTCCAGATTTTTCTACGATGAGACACGCTGCGATTATTAGAGTATGTATTAGAACAGGTTACGACTGCGGAAGCGTGAGGAAACATCTGAACTAATTTATAAATTCCTTTATGTACGACGTATAAGAATTACAAAACAAGCGTGTTCTATTTTATCTTGTAGATTTGTCGACTCGTGTTCTCTCCAACGGATTATGGAACTGGCCATGAAATGAGAACAATTTCGAGAAGGTGCGAACAAGTTCACACCTTCCAAATTGTCGTTTTTAACTACCTAAATTTGAATAAAAATGAACAACATTCATAGCGGTTACACCCAGTTTGTGAAACGGAATCAATAAAGACGAAAAGCCACACTCGGAGATAAATCTCTATTCTTTCGATGATAAAACGGTAAATTGGACTTATTAGTGACTATGTTTGACCCTAATAAGGAACATCTACAACTTAGAGACACAAAGCTTAATTAATAACATCTCATTGGAGAATTTACGGAATGAGAAGACAAAAAGCTTACCCGAACATGCTGCCTTGTTCCACAAGTATGGGTGGAACAGAAGACATTGGGTTCACCAGGATAGGGATAGTCATGCTCCGTAAGTAGATACAACAAGTACTGTAGTTACAACAAAGGTACAAAAGGCTCACCATAACGATGAGAGTCTTGCTCCAGAAGTAGGTACCGCAGAAGGCGAGGCTGCTTGCGATCATGACCATGATGGCACCCACCATGCAGATGATGACGGCGTCCCAGTACTGTATGAAGTCAATGTTGCGCACGTAGTCGTCTATGTTGGGGTCAAAACGGATCCATAGGCAGAATGCGAATAAAATTGAGCCGAATGCCTGTAAGGAAAACAAGAAAAGTATCTTCATTTTTCTTCGTGGCGTTCGGTTACCAATATATTCTTTAGGAAGAAAATTTATTCTGGCCTTTCTAGAAGCAATGAAACGAGCACAAATAAAGTATTCAAGAGCTCAACCTGATAGTCAATAATTTACGGTAACTTAGGAACTATACTAAATATTTCAATAGCTACTACTGCACTTGCCTTCAAAGAGTGAAGCTTTACGTTTACTCAAAACGAATCTTTGTCTACGATGCCGCCTTCGTTCGCGCCCTTTTATATGATATATGGGTCAGATACTAAAATTTTTACCTTCTAAAATTCCAATAACTTTTTAAACATATGAGAGAGGAGACTACAGTATAGAATATACGAAAGGACAGAATCCACCTTTTTCATTGTGGTGGTTTCATCAGGATGGGGCTCCACCGCACATATCGAGTTCATTCTTGGAGTGGCTAAATCAGCAATTTTCCAACAGGTTCAATTTCGCACAAGAGTTCGTTTCCCTGGCCCGCACGATCACCAGACCTTTCCCCGCTAGATTACTTCTTTTGGGATCATATCAAAGACCACGCATCCCGTTCAAATCCAGCAATTTAAGAAGACATCAGGAAATAAGTTCTGGAAGTGGTAAGCACAGTCAGCAGCGAAGTTCTTGAGGGCGTCATCAGAAATTTCACTGGCCGCATCGTGAAATGTATGACAGCTCGCACTTTGCATCGAATGTCCAGCAAAGTGAAATACAAATGGAAAATTAACTCATCTTCTGGTACTTGTGGGTTGTCTGTCCCCACTTTTAATTTATGGTTTCCTTATTATGTTAAGGTTAGGTTAAGTTAGGTTAGCGTAATTAAATTATCATTAATTTTTATTTAAAATATTTATTTTGTTTCAGGCCAAAATGAATCTCTGGGACCTTCCAAGAACTGAAAAAAGAAGGTCCCAGAGATTCATCATAAATATATATATATATATATATATATATATATATATATAAATGAAAAGTAGATAAGTTGTATTAAAAAGGAATATAAATCAACAAGGATCCCACTCTCTCATGAAAAATCCATTCATGCTGTCCAGAACATCAATTCAATATTCAAAAAACAATTACATTTTCCATTTTTCTCTTAAACAAGTGATGACAGATAACCAGCAAGTACCCATCTTCTTTCCAATGATACCAGTTTTATTTCCTAATCCTGTCTGTGAAAAAGGTTTTGGCAATTTTAAAAGGTATACATTTTTCACCAAATTTTTTTAGTATACACTTTGAATTACTTACGGGTCCCTTTCCCTGAAAAATTGGAAAAGGAGCAAACGTGCACGAGGATTGAGGGTATAAATTCTACTAGTTACTGATAGTTCTTCACTGCAAATTATATGTACATAGACGAAAACACAAATTCATCAAGGTGTTTGACTGGGATCGGGGATTACAACTTAAAACGAGATTTTCAGTAGGGAAAGCCATAGAAAGCGTGCTGTCGTCGGCAAAAGGTGTGAATGTGAAAAATGAAGTAGATTTAACTAAATCGTTGATGATGATTAAAAATAGGAGATGCCCAAGGACAGATCCTCATGGTACTCCATGGCTATTTGGCAATGGTTTGGATTGTGCATCGTCAATTGTAACGTATTACTCTCGATTTGTTAGGTATGATGTGATACAATCATGTGCAACTCCTCTAATGCTGTTACAGTGGAGTTTCGAGAGGAAAATGTTATTGCCTATGCAATCGAATGCTTTCCTAGAGTCAAAAAGCACAGAGAAAACATTCAAGAAGAAAAACGCTCATCTCTACTCGAACAAAGGTGTTGTAAATTATTTAATACAGCTTGTGTTGCTGATTTTTTGAATAAAAACTACATCTTTTATCACAGAGGAATTATTTTTGTTAATAATAGGAATATATTTTTTTAAATAGAATTTTATCGAATATTTTGCTAATAATTGGTAGCATAGAGACAGGTCCATTTTTTCTAACTCAAGGCTTTATCACAATTTTTTAATAATAGGCGTACTCTGGATATTTTGAGGAAATAGCGGAAAATACCTAGGAAAAGCGCCTACTCAATAACATTGGACATAAACGGAGGTGTTCTATCAATTATGCCGTTTAGTACTTTAGCCAAGAATGTTTTTAATCCATTTGATTTTTTCTCAAGGTGGTTAAGCTCACCCACGCAAATACGCCGGAAGAATTAGTAAGTGTACAGAAAAAAAAGAGTTGTGTTCACGGATGTGATCCATGTTAGCCATGTGGTCAGTTGGTTCACTAGGAATACCATCAGGAATATTTCTTCCTACGTTCACAAAAAAGTTGTTGAAGACAGATGCAACATCTTTTATCTCGTGATATTTTTCACTACCTTGACGAATGGACTCAATTGTTTTCGCATGCTATTATTCGGTTTATAGGGAGTTAAGCGAGTGCAAAAATTTTATTATCAGTTTAAAATTGAGGGAATTTCAGTTTTAAAGGTATTTTTTCGATTTTCTTACTTGGTTTCTTACATAATTTCTGAATCTGTGTACATTTCTTTAGATAATTGCCTTTCGCTGAGTAGAACTAGGTCCACTTGTCGTCTTTTTAATATTGATAACGATGTCTCCAGTAATTGTGGGTAGTTTAATTTTAATTTACAGTTAGCGCAGGCTCTTTTAATTAGTACGAGTGATGTACGGACAGCATTGATTATGCAGTCGTTATAATTTTGGTCAAGTTTAGTATTGCTTCACCCATGTTTGTCGCATTGAAGTGTTGTTATAGATGTTAAATGCTGGTATTAATTCTTTCAGAACATTGCGCATTGTGCTCAAATTTGATTCAATTAAGGAACGAAATAAGTTAGCTTCAGCCTGTGGCTAGTTTTATGTAATAAATATATTTTTCTAATAAGAAACACTGGATATGATTAGATAAATCGGAAGTAATTTTTCCTGTATGAAAATCAATTGGATCTATAATGAGGATGTTATAAATTGCTGCGTAGCAGATTCTATCGAGATATGTGCAGGCTTCCTGACGATTGAAGGGAAAGATTTGGTCTGAAAAGCATTTATGCAATTTGAGATTGTTTGCAGCTTTCATGGTTTAAAAGATCATAGTTGAAGATTTGAAGTCATTGCAGATTATTATGCCACTTTTTAAAAACTTTTTAAAGCGTGACGTAATACTATGGAGTTCATTCAGGAAAGATAGCGGACAAGCTGTTGGAGGCATACGCACAGTTCCAATTAATTATAATACGTTCATAGTTTTCGTCAGATTTGATTTGACATCTAGGAAAAAAGTTAAAGTTCTATATCTAGGAAAAAATAAAAGTTTGATATCTTGGAAGAAATTTTAAATTTAATATCTAGGAAAAAATTATTTTGGGAATGTACAGTAGATGTTAGCGTCCACAAATAAATTGGAAATTACTTTAATTTCTGTTATTTTCAGCAAATGCAGATCTTGGATCGTTTTTCATTCAAAAATTAAAGTTACCATGAGAAGTTTGTTGAGCAAGGAAATATTTTAAAATGCTTAGTGAAATTGTTCCAATCATACTTATACCAAGCTTAATCTCAACCTTGAGGGAACATTATACGAATGAATTATGTATCAGAAAGTGTTATTTTGGTTTGAGGGAAAATCAAATGTAATACATGTAAATTACCACGTAGTTTTGGACAGAAACTCAGAGGAAGTGACTGGCGAATTACAATAAAATGATCACCGTAAAATAAAGAATGACTTCGTAAACGCTCCTTATTGCCTTTAATTTCATTGCTCATCGCAGTATGCTACTTCATTGGCTGAATTTCTTCAAAAGTTGGAAGCACAACTCAACCTGGTAATATAAACGCCGTTGAGAGTGTAAGATTTGAGCGAGGAAGATATCTGCTGAAGACGAATCTTATCGTACCTTACATAAGATTCATTACACGTCAAATACCCTAACATTTTATACGCATAAATTAAGAGGTTGAAGGAAACAAATGAATAATTTAGTTGAAGAGACATTGTGATTTGTGATTTAATTCTATCTGCTCGCACAGTATTTAACGATGAAGCAAGTAACTATCAAAATCATTGGAATGCACGTCTACCATGAATGGTGTAGCCTATTATAAGTTAAAACTATAGAGAGAAAAAGTTTTCATTCAAGAGTAAACCCGTTATAGCAAGAACATGAGGAGGGAGGGTTGCCATTAATGGTGTAACCAGTTACAACAAGAAGCATGGGGAACAAGGGTTTGTATATATTTGCTATCAGAAGAACTAACCTCGACTATATCTCGGCTGAAGAATATCACCCTGAAAATTATTTTCTGTGCCCTGGCAGAAAACAACAAAGACTCAGACACAGAGAGTGTCCTTCAGTATGAGATAGACAAAAAACAAGTAAAAGCAAATGACCTTGATGATCAACGTGTTTCGATTTAGTGTTTGACAGAGGGGTGTATACTGTTTTACTTATACATCTTATATGTAATTTCGACAAAGCAAAGAAAATTTAAATCTGAAATTCGTAGCGTTCCAATCTAAAAAAATTAGAGTGAGTTATGGAAATTTAAGAAACAATACTTTTGATGTGTGAGCTTGAGATTCTAGCGGCGTCGGACAAGAAACAGGAAATTGAGTTTTCCATCTCATGACGTCTGCATGTTCTTCATGTTGCTGTTATTTTCATTATAGTAATTAGTCCATCCATTGAAAGATAAAAATTTAGAGTTTCTGTAAATCACAAAATGTACGAAAAATTACAATTTACAACTGTTGTTCCACACTACGAATGCACATCTGGTTCTATTGTACATTTTTTATTTGGAGTTTACCACCATATAAGCGAGGAAGTTGGTTGTTGTTTAGTCTATTCGTATAGCTTTGCAACGCATTGCTTTCGATTTGTTAGGTATGATTTTAACCAATCACGTGCAACTCCTCTAATGCCGTTACAGTGGAGTTTCGAGAGGAAAATGTTATTGCCTATGCAAACGAATCCTTTTCTAAAGTCAAGAAACACAGAGAAAACATTCAAGAAGAAAAATGCTCATCTGTACTCGAATATAGGTATGAGATGGTTTCCCTGAGTTTTTGCTTGTACGAATTAGCCTTCCCTCAACACTTATGAGTTGTATCGAATGTCCTGATGTATCACAGTTCTGATAGTCCACAGTTTTGATAGACTCTGAGAGTCCAGTTCTTTGGCATAGGTACCAATTCATATTCCGAGGTCCTCACCAATGATGTTTTGAACATTCTGTTTAAATTCTGGTGTTTTGATGGTATCAGAGAGCTGAAAACGCTTATTCTCTTTGTTGTGAGGGAAACATTGCTGTCATATCCCTTTAACTCCAACCGAACTCTGCAGAGCAGATCGTTTGTTCACATGTGAACAAATGATCTGGCAGCATGTATAAAGGTACTGATTTCTAAACCACTGTGTTTAACAGTTAAAAGGATGTTTTTATTCTAATCAAGCCTGATACACATCATCTTATACATTAGTTTTTAAAATGCCTTATAACTAACACCAGAACGCAATGGCAGCTACCCCCTGTCAAGCAGGTTCCCTTTTCTGACACCAGGGTGGAGTTGTGAATTTGTGGCTGAGTTCGCCCCTTTTCCAACGGGGAGAATCACCGGGCGGCACTGTCGGGATGACTGCAACTATGACTGCATGTCTCGTTATTTTTGGGTTAACATCTTACACTGAATGTGTTATCTGAAATGAGCAGAATCATATTACATGAATAAATTACAAGCAACTTGAGTGGGTGATGAACTTAAAACAAATTTTCCTCAAACAGCCCTTGCCCCATGTATTATGGGAGTATGCTTGGCATATTCCGTTATTTCATTGGAGCGAATGAGATACGCATCAGTTATTGTTGTTGAAAGTTCTCATGCATCAAACTGTGAATTCATCAACACAACACATAAATTCTTAGCTATATTCTTCTAAATTTTGATATTCAGAGTTGATTAAAAGAAAAAATGTGTAAAATAGGTATCTATTCTAGTAGAGCTTCCTTTCTTTGCAAACCGAGGAATGACTTTTTCCACGTTTATTGATGTTGAAGAGTTAATTGTACATAAGCGCTTGAGTACTTCAGCTAAAATGCGATGATTTCATTGCATGAGTGGGCCCTTAATTGCACCGTGAAAAAAAGGAAAATTCACATAATCACTCAACCCAATATTCCCGCTTCTCAAATACTTTACCACGAAGCCTAGTGCTATGAGTTTTGACAGTCATGCGAGTTCTTCAATCGAGTCTTTTTGTGAGCAGATATGCTATATGAAACACGAATGCACAATGGGGATACAATCTCTCACATGGCTAATATCGACTTCTATAAGTCATGACTTGCACAGGTGACTTCCTGCTGTCGGTAGCAGATGCAATCACATTTTTTCATGACAAAGTTTGATTTTTCTTCAAAACCATCACTAATTAGTTTGTGACAGTAACGGATAATAATATTAAAGACCAAAAATAGCTGAAATGTATGTACGTTAGACTGTTTACTCACAAATAGTATTACACGGTTATTTGTAGTCTTGCCCAGTTGAAATATTGAGCATTTGTGGTCCTACTTTATCATTGTAGGGATTTTACAGGATGCTGTTTCGCTTATGGAGAAATATTTTCCCCATAGATCAAATTTTCTGAAAGTTGCTCCACAAATGTAAATCAGGATTTTGGAACGCTCTTACTCGTGCACTTTTTTCGAATTTTTGCATAGAAAACGAGTAATTGTGATAAGAAAAATTTTAGGGGGGCACTTTTTAAGGCAACTTTTAAGCGAAACCAATTAATTTTGAAAGTGTCTTTGAGTGTCATCTACCTCAGAAGACAATATTCTACGATTGTTATTGAGTCAAAACTCAATTTATTGCTAATGACATTTTAGGAATTTTAAAATAAATAAATAGTTTTAGGATATAAAAAATTTGAAAAATAAAAACCTATAATAACAATGTAATCAATAACAATTGTAGTAAACCCAATTACGAATAAAATGAGTCCTAAACCAAGTTGTAACATCAATAAACATGTGCCAAAATATTCCGAGATATATGAAAACTTGACTTTTCATAAAAGCCAATAAAATGAAAATATCGATCTGTAGCATAGACATGCGTTTTTCGAAGACATAAGAAGAAAATTTTGACGCAGCATTTAATAGAACAGTCAATTAAAGTTCTAACTGCCGTGTAATGAAGTCACCTAGCCGTGTAATGACGCAAGTGACTGGCTTTCCGCAAGCTGTATCAGACGAACGAACATACTAACAAAGCAGTGAAGCATATCGTTAGATTCAGAAGAATTATATAAATCATGAGCTAGAAAACAGAAAGTTGATAATTTTTATATTTTGGGATAAACCGGCAAACCCCCTCCTCTTAAAGGCTAACTTTTCGTAAGCTGTAGAAGACGAACGGACATACGTATGAGGAAGAGAAGCATATCGCTAGATTAGTAAGAAAATACTCTATAACACGAGCTAAAAAACAGAAATCGATTACGTTTTTTGACCCGAACAGTCTCCCTCGAAATCAAAGATATTTTATATTAATTTTGTGTACTCTATTTTGTATTTGTGTACAAAATACATATTCTACATTATTGTGCACTTGATTACAATGATAATGTATTAAAACCTGTGTAGGCCATTCCTCATGTGGTTATAAGCAAAGAGTAGAGAATAGTTACCTGCCTGGCATTTGTAGTCCAAGGCCATGTTGGGTAATTAAATTCCATCCATGGGTTTTTCAGTGTGGTCTATTTAGATACAACCTTCATGTTTCCATCAAAATGTCTGTGCCAAAAGCATTATCATATTGAGAATAATCTCACCATTATGAGGAATGATTTTTTGATGCTTTTATTTGGTATTAATAGGGTTCTTGTGTGATTGAGAGTGATTATTCTTCATTTTATTTGGGCCCTAATCTATTTGTTAGACAGTGCCAATAGAATTTATGAAAAATCACAAGTATTTGCAATTCCTCTTCTGACAGCTTAATTCGTTTATTCTAGATATATCATGAACGAGAATATTAATGATACTTGAGAGCTTCTTCAGGTAAGAAGCATGCTCTGAGTAATGGCCCAAAGTATCGCAATAGTGGGATATTTTTTCGCTCTGCTAAAGTGAATTCTATGACTTGAATATTATTTATATATTTATATTTCGTTAAATTTTCATGATATATTAGAAAAAGAGTTTGAAAAATTTGTCCTCCACTTCAATATACGTACACCAACTGCTCAATTGTAAAACAGGAAATGTCTTGTACAATCGAATGTTAGGAGCTAAAGTTTCAAATTTTAAATTTTCCTCTAGAAACAATTTTACATTTTCGCTATGAAACACAGTCCCCGATCAATTGGCTCAACCCTAAAAAGGTATAGCATAACACTAGGATATACTCAAAGGAATTTCGATGAGTGTATGTCAAACGGTTATTCATAGAAATCTTGGTACAATTGGGTGCGTCACCTTTGACCGCATGTTCAAGAAATTGGGGAAGTTCTTTCGGAAATGTTAAATGAAATATAATTCTCTCCGGAAACTTTAAACTTTCCTTATTATTTCTTAATTTCTTAGATTGTGCCACTTCATTTAGGTAATCCTTACTCTGTGTCACGGTCGGCACACACTCGTGTGTATCGTATCAGCTCTTGAGACAGAAAAGAGTGTCACACTACATAGATTATGGCGTTTAATGATGACACACTTTTGTGACTCGGTTTTGTAACAAGTGGGCACGCACAAGTAAGTCGGTTTTATGACAATATTTTTTTTAGTGTATAGTGTTTTAGGTAGAACATGACTATTTGGCTGGTGCACACTTCTATTAAATAATCAATATACTGAAATTTAAATTAATAAAATTACGAGAATAATTAATTTTTTATCTGCGTTTTGTTTAGCGGTTTAATTATTCTTCAATATAAGGTAAGTGTGCTTGTAAGTACAGTGGTATGTTTTGTTTTTCTAAAAAACTTTAAAACCGTCATTGGCCTTGAACTCCAGATAGCAAATATTTGGTGATCTACCTGTATTGTACCACAGCTATTAATTATCAAGTGAGGCCACCGAGTACAAGCTTTCGCACTCAAACAGTAATAAGTTCCAAAAGAGAGCTAAATTCAAGGATAAAAAATCTGTGAAGAACAATCGCAACAATGACCAGTTGTTCAAAGCATTTGTGGAGTTCTTTAAAAGTGTTTTCAACGTTCTGTACTAAAATAAAATATTCCACACAATTTTCGGGATTCATATACTGGGGATGGTTAAAATAATGGAAACACCCTGGAAAATCATCAAAATATATTTTAATATGGTGTAGGTCTACCTTTTGAGGTAATTACAGCCTCATTAATTCTCCAAGGTATTGGTTCATACAAATTTGAATTGTTTCCAAAGGAATTTTAGCCTATTCTGCAGTTGAAACACCTTCCAGTTCTTTTAGAGACGATAGCGGCGGAAATCGAATTTGTATTTGAATGTCTCAAACCGACCATAAATGCTCAATAATATACCAGTATTGTGGATGCCTGATGAAATGCTCGATTTCATTAGAATGTTCCTCGTGCCATTCTTTAATAATTCTAGAGGTATGAACATTATTGGGGCATTATCCCTTTGAAAGATGGCGTTCCTCTCAGGAAACAGTGCTTGAACTATACGACGAACTTGGTCGCCCAAAAATCCTAAATCGTCTCGGCTGATAATTCTTCCATCAAGGGAAATCATTGGCCCGACGGATTTCCGAGAAATAACGCCCCAGATTATCTCAGAACCTCCGACATGTTGTACAGTTGTGCGAATGCAGTCTAAATTTCAGGCTTTTTCAGACTGTCTACAAACTTGCACTCAGCCGAGGTCGGAAATAAGGTAAACGATGAATCGTTTGAGAAAATCACATTTTTTCACTGCTCGACAGACCAATTCTGGTGGTTTATACACCGTTCTAAACGTTTCGAAACATTTGTCTATGAGAGTAGAAGTTTTCTAACTGCAGCTCTTCCGTATATAGAATCAAAATTCGTGCAGCTCCCGACGAACAGTTTTGTGCAAACTGGGTTCTGTAGGTGTTCATTGAGGTCTCCAGTGATTTCAGAGCCGTGGTCCTGAAGCCCTCTTTAACATTTCGATTTCGAGTCCGCCTGTATCTCTCAGACAACTTCAACTTTCGGCCAGACCTGTACTTTGCTGAGGATATTTTTCCTTCTCCTTCAAAGGCATTCATTACTTTTGAGACAGCACCTCTTGAAACATTAAACATTTGGGCAGGTTATAACAATTTTTTTCATATATCTATAAAAACCTGTTTATTTAAATAAAATATCAAATTGCCGCAATAATAAACAAAGAAAACAATCATATTTGTCAAGTTTTGAATGTTTATAACATGTCCAAAGATTATGTTTTCAAAATGTTAGGTACTTCCATTATTTTTTCCAACCCCAATGTATATGAACGACCGTTTGAAACCGTGTAAGCACTTGACGAAATTGCAAATGTTGTGATGAGAAATTTAATGGTCTCCAAGACGACAGCAATATTGCAGCTCTTTATGACTTTCCCAATTACATTTGTTACATATTTTTTTCTTTATAAAGTGAGCTTTTCCTCCCTCTGACTTCATCTAGATGAGCGTTGGCTCAATGTGATGAATCATAATTTAACAGAATTAAAAATTTAATTTCTCATCTTGTTGATAATATCATTGACTCTTCGTTTTGAGCATTGTTCCAAGCTTGTTATTCGTGCTTTCAAAAAATATTTAAATTTCATGCCAAAAAGGACGCTGCTAACATGAACCAAGTTAAAGAATTTATTAAAATTAAACTGCTAAGATCACATAGCAAATCTAGGAACTAGAGATTAGGCAAAGAAATTACTTCAAACGAGATTTCAACTTCTCTTGTGTTACACACATCTAGCAACAGCTGCCAGTCTTCATAACACTGTACATCGCTGGAAATTTCCACATCTTGCCATAGGTACTCTAGTATGAAAACTCCTTCAATTCGTTGTCCGAATAAATGGAAATAATATTTCATCATGCTAATGATCACAAATCTTTTCACGTGACATTGTCCGCCTTATTTCTAGAAATGTGCCGGGGCTGGGGCAGTGTTCAATGTGTCATCTGAACGAGTTCATAATAATTTCAATTCTTTGTCCACTTCGTGAGCGATGAAATGTCAGAAGGCTTCTACTAGTCTCCCTCACAGAATTGATATATTGAGTCAGGACATCGCCTTTAAACTCTTCATGAAGGTTTTAGTGTTAACAGGTACATAGATACAGTTATTGCAATTAGTCTTCACATGCTTTTTATGCCAGTTATCTCCTGCCATTAGCAAAAGCATTTACACATTTCCTGCTAGTAACTATTTCCGCATTAATTTCGAGTAAGTTAATCCGGAAATAGATTGACTTGCATGAGAATGCGTCGTTTGAACATTTTTATTTTTACCCTTACTTTGCTCCCTTGTGTGTGGTGAGCTATATTATAACCTCTCCTATGCGATAGTACGAATTTCTGAACTCATTGTGCGCTCAATCACACTCCCTTCAGTAGTGACCAACCACCATTCCATCAATATTATTGAAGTAAGAAGTTTTTTCAAAAAGCGACCAAACCTTGAAACATTTTCATTACGACAGTTTATTCGGAGGCTACTCACAAATTTTACAACCTCATAATTTTTTAGGAGGAAATAAATCCTGCCTAAATTTATCAAGAGGATTTCACGGAATCAGAGCTCAGAAAGTCTTTTCTGTCCAACATTTCAAGGAAATACATGCACCGTCCTTGATTAATACGACTGACACATAATTGCATGAAATTAAAAAGCAGAAATTGCAATGGCGAAACCATGCCATACCCTCAGCTTAGTAAGGCGTTCACTCAACAGATGCTTGAGGCAAATAAGATAGTCATGAAACGATAACCAAAAGCTTAGGAAAAATGTGAACAAATTTTAAGGATTTTAATAATAGGCAAAAATTGAACACATATCACCTGTTTAAAATTCATTCTACCAAATACAAAACAGCTGCACAATTTGGTACTGAATTTCCAGAAGGATATCCACGTCTGCGTACTTTGAAACTATAGTTTCACACTGACGTGGGTTTTGATGCACGTCGGTCCTGCAAGGGAGCAGAAACAAGATACGTAGAGAGATGACAATCTAAAAGGAATGTGTTAATTTTGAAACATGCTTAAAAATGACCAAAATAAATGCTAAGCGCGTGTAAATGATAAGATTGATGAGAAACTCACCAATCACATGACAGGAGGTCGGGGCAAGTGAAATCCTGCTTAAATTCCCGCGTTCTTAAATGATAGAATAAAAGTAGCGGGGAATTACTCATATCCCTTACCAGTAAAAAAATGAATAATAATAATTTGGTCGCATAAAATATACTATAAATGAAATAAAATGTCATTAATAGTTTCAAATCAATCATTTTTTGCAGACTTTACTACTACCAACATTTTTAAAATCTGACAAATTCGTGATGTCATCACCATGTTCCTTTCTTTCCATTTTCATCCCTTTTGAATCCTCTATAAAATTAAGGTTATTATCGCATAACAATTTCTTAGGCAGTCAAATACGAATTATTCATTGCTTCTATATTCAAAATATGACCTGAGAAAATTAGGAGGGCTTCACCTAACAATGACGTATGGTAAAGTTGTTTTCATCTTGGGTTGATTAGGCGTTTGATGCGAATCGTTACCCACAAATTATCAGGGGAAAGCTTATTCGCCAAACATTCTACGAACGGCAGGATAGAACTAAGCCTACATTTCATTTTCAATGCCTGCGTTTTTCAACTGAACATCTATTTATACGTTTCATAGGACTCCGTTTTTATTGTCTTAGGCTATTATCGCCATCACTTGTTAATATTTTGTAAATCAAATTACAAATGGAGATTTTGTAGAGATCCGAAAGTTTGAGTATTTGTAAATTTTTGAATGAATCATTTGTGTGAGCCTTATATCCTAGATTCTTTACCGCCCTGATGGCTCTTATTTGCAGAGTAAAAATTATATTTGTTTAATTTTTATCAGTTCCGTGCCATGCTTCTATACCGTATTGCAAGTATGGTGAAATGAGCGTTCGGTAGAGAATTTGAAAAGCTGTTTCAGGCAGGAAATTTTTAGCTTTATTTAGGATTACGATGAATTTTGATAATTTTGAAATAATATGACCGATGTGCTTTTTGAAGGTCAGATGTTTATCTATTATGATGCCCTGAAACTTACATGAATTGGTTTCTTCGATTTCACCTTCGCCAATTTTAATGCGTGGAAGCGATATATTTTTCTTGTATGAGAATGTAATATATTTTGTTTTATCGATATTAAGGCTAATTTTATTAGGTTTAAGCCACAATGAAACCTTATGGAGTTCATCATTTACACTCTCCGCAATCATAGTGGAATTTTGGTTTGGAAGGACTGTAAAAAGCGTACTGTCATCGGCAAAAAGTATGAATTTGAAAAAAGGTGTAGATTTAATAATTTCATTGATAAAATCAGAAATAGGAGACGCCCAAGAACAGATCCTTGTGGAACTCCATGGCTAATTGTCTGTGGGTCCGATTTTGGGTCTTTAATGACAACGTATTGCTTACGATTTGTTAGGTATGATCTGAACCTATCATGGGCATCCCCTCGAATGCCACAACAGTGTAGTTTAAATTCGTGAGTAATATGTTATGGTCCACATCCCCGAATGCTTTAGAAAGTCAAGAAATACAGAGAAGATAGGCTTTTCGTTATCTATATTAGAATAATGGAATTGTAAATGATTTAATGTTGCCTGTGTTGTTGATTTTTTACAGCGAAAGCCGTATTGTTGATCATAGAGAAATGATTTTTGTTCAAAATAAGAGTACACTTTTTACACACAATTTTCTCGAATACCTGGCTAATAATTGGTAGCACGAAGATAGGTCGATAATTGTTTACACAGGTTTTTTCACCATTTTTAAAGATAGGGGTTACTCTAGCAACTTTGAGGGAGTTCGGGAAAGTGCCTGGGAGGAGAGACTGGTTAATAATATTGGATATCAGCGGGGCTACAATATCAGCAATAATTTTAAGTACTTTAGTCGGAAACGTTTGTTACTCTCTCGTTTTATTTTTCAGGTTCTTTATGCACGCAATTACATCGGAAGAGTTAGTAGGCGTAAAGAAAAAGGAGTTGTGTTCTCGAATATGATCCATATATTCCAGGTGAGTAGGTTCACTTGGAATACTATCAACTATAGTTTTCCCTCCGTTTATGAAAAAGTTGTTAAAGAGATTAGCAATTTCTTTCTTTTCATGGTATTTTACATTATCTTGAACAACATATTAGATTTTCTTTTTATCGATTTTATTCGGTTTACAACAAGAGTTAAGGAGGCTCCAAGTCTTTTTAACGTCAGCTTTAAATTGAGTAAACTTGAGCGTAAAGTAGCTCTTTTTTGATGTTCTAATCTGGTTTTTCACATAGTTTCTGAATCGGTTATTTGTTTCTTTAAATATTCGCCCTTCGTAAAGGAGGGCTAGGTACGCTTGACGTTTTTTTATATTTATCACAATATCTCCATTAATCCAGGGCTTGTGTTTATTTTTCAGGGTAACTGTACGAGTCACAATTGGGCAACACTGATTGTATGCGGTCATTATAGTTACAGTCAACTTTACAACTGCTTTGTCAATGTTCGTTGCATTATTGTTGTGTTGAGAGACGTGCAATGTTGGTATTGATTCTTCTAGAACGGTGCGCATTTCTTCTAAACTTGATTCGTTTATTTTACGATATGAGTAAGTTTCAGCCCGTTTCTTGGTGTTGCAAGCATTATAAACATTTTTCTTAATAAAAACTGGAAAGTAATCTGATAAGTCAGAAGTAATCATTCCAGAAATAAAATCAGTTGGGTCTGTCATAAAGTTATTGTCAAGCAGCGTAACACATTCTGAGGTTATTCGTGTGGGCTTTGTGATGATCGGAAGGAAAGATTTAGATTGAAATGCATTTAGGAAATTAGAGATTGGTTCAGAGCTTTCATGTTTCAGTAAATCATAATTGAAGTCACCGCATATTATTATGTCATTGTAGAAAGACATGTTGAACTGAGAAATAATACGATTGAGTTCATTAAGGAAGGATATAGGACAGCCTGTAGGAGGCCTTTACACTGTTCCAAGCACAATTCGTTTGCTATCTCTAGACAGTTCTACGAATAGTGATTCTGTTTGATCCCGATTTATTTTTGCACTTGCTATGATTTTTGAACCTATGTGCTTAGATATGTATGTACTGATGCCCCCGCCTTGCTTGTTTTTTCGTAGCGAATGGTAGCTATGATAATATTCAAAATTAATCATGTCTTTGGTCGAGTCATCGAGCCAGCTTTCGGTGAAGCTAATCACGTCTAGGCTATACTTGAGTTCAGTAATAGTACATTGTATCTCTTCCAATTTTGGATAGAGTGATTTACAGTTCCAACACAGGAGCGAAAAATCCTGCCGAGTTGTTCGTATAGTTTCGTTGAATTTTGATATATTACCCATGGTAATATATCAAACCTTATAAGAATTACTTTCACGGATCTCCGCAGGTATTGAGTACAAAGTTTTAGTTTCAACTTGGAACTAAAAGGGAACTCTGAAGACTGTAGGTATACACCTACAGTATTCAGAGTCGCTTGGGTTTGGATGTATTCTGTTCAAATGATTGAGATCTGGGTCGATTTCATCTAATATATCAGCGTGATCAGTCATTTAAAATAAGTAAACAGTAGGAAGTAAGTACTATTATATAACTTGAAAAACGAAATACAGAGTCAAGATTGAAAGATATTCCTGTCTGAAAACTAGCTTAGGAAGTAAGAGAGAAAAGAGTAAATAATCTATCGCGATTTCGTGAGTACACACAATACTCATTCCATGAGCGAATAATATTGAAGTTCAATATACACCATTAGTGCGTACAAATTGCTGAAGGCGTTGTTACCAAGTTCACAAACATCAGGTAGTGTGTTAAAAAAATTTTGGCGACAACGATATATCTAATCAGATAATATGGTTTACACGTAATAATAATTTTATTGGTAAAAATTACATACTAATTATGTGGAAAAGCGCGCAATGTGGGTATCAAAGTTCCATTATAACAATGGTAGGTACAGATTGCTGATGGTGGTGTTGCATAGTTCACATACAGCTGTCATAAATGTTCACATATATCTGTCATACAATTTGTCAAAATTGAGGTGAAACTGACGCATTTATCTTTTGAAGGCTGGAACTGATTCATGACATGAAGTTATACAGTTTGAAGTTTTAGTGTCAAACTACATAGGTAGTTGTACTTTTCACTTTTTTAACTCTTGTATTTAACTTTAACTCTAACATTTTATTGGATTTCATCTTTAGTGGATGCAGCAGCCCGTGGGATATATAGCATAGTTGGCATAATCATTCTTTTTGTACTCTTGATACTCAAAAATTAGAGTATTTTATTCATAAACGTTATTTCGCTGGTAAATTCTTGATTATCATAAACTAGATATAACCTCGTAATTCTTATTCAAAGACAAATATTCTCAAACTCCAAGTTGTTGCGGCAGGATAGAAACATTGCAATGACGTCAAAGGAACTTCTTTGCAGTTCATTTATATCCAGAAAGTGTTTTTTTTGGACCTGAGCTTGATTGCGAGCAGTATTATCTTTCTTTGAAAAGACTGGAGTTTATTCTGTCCACTTCGATATGGGGAAACAACGATTTACTGTAACTATAAATGCTTTTTTTCTGAAAAAAAAAACTCTTCGTAAAGCTGAAAGTTTTGTTTTTCCAATGACGTTAATTTATGTTCAAATACTGAAAGAATTGTGCTTTAAAATTATCTTTTAATACAATGTGTAATCATTTGAACGAGAGTTTAGTTCCTTTGAAGTTCCTTTTGGCTGTCATGGCGATTCAATTGCCTCCAATGTCGTCATAGGAGCATGGTGATGCTCCATCTAATCAAGATTCATTCTTCTACTACCCGAGCTGAGAGTTAGGTAGGCCTTCTTTTTGTTGAAATAAAATGCTTTCATGTAAAGAACCATCTTTTTTTTCGGTTCATCACTGTCCTGTTTTTTCAGCACCTACCACCTTCTTCTTCAACTTTGTTCTTGTTTCATGAACTTCTTCTTATCTTACTGTTTCTATGCCCTTTCTGCATAGATTCCGCGTTCCCTTAACTCCATACTAAATGGTGCCTTCTTCCTTCCTCGCTTTGGATTGCCTTTATTGCGGATAGGGAGGCTTGAACTAACTATTAATCTAATCGATCTCATTCTTCTACTATACATAGCAAAGTTACATCAAATTTTTGTGATATGTTCCGTAATATAACATGTTAATAACCTATTTGTTATCATTATTGATCACAATTAGGGTGCCGAGTAAGAGTTTGAGGTATGATAGAAATAGTTCACAAAGTCATATTGCTGAAGTGCCACAGTGTTTGCTCATTGTAAAATTCCCTGATATTCTACCCTGCTGTAAAGGAATCTGACAATCCCCTGGTGTCTACTAGTTTCCAGTCAGTTATTTTCCATATGATGAACTGTTGTCCTCGTAGTTGGAAGATTTTAAGACAAGGTCTTTCAGAAACTTAAAAACGATAAAATAAAATTCCGATGAAATTTATCATCTTTACTAAGAAAACGTTTCGGAGTCTAGCTCCATCATCAGTTCAGACAAAAGAAAGGAATTACGTCTGAAATATGAGATCAAAGTAAAATGAATTGTAGGTACTAAAAATATAGCATGAAAGTAAAATACAAAGTATGAGGCGGAGAAAAACAAAGAATAAAATACAGATGTGCAAAAAAAAATACATGGGACATAAGTTTGAAATGAAATTAGGCTGGTACTAAAGAGGAATCTACTTATTCACTATTTGCAAAGGATACGAACTGTCCATATTGTTCAAATCAGGGTTTCGCTTGAAGTTATGCAAGGATTCTAAAATTCTGAGGTCATACGTGGTTGAAGCTGAGTCTAAAATTTTGAAATCGGCAGGAGATATAGGAACATTGCATTTTTCGGCATGATTTCGCACTGCAGAATGCGATAGGTGTGCTAGTTGGTTAACAGTATGGAAGCTTCTACCTCTATGCTCTGCCACTCTGATATAGAAATTTCGTGACGTCATACCGACTTACAAAGACGTGCACTGCACACAACTATAAGAGTACACCAAAGAGGTTCGCATATCGCTGGGAAGCGTATCTTTGTACCGAAAAAAAGAAGCAATTTTGAAATTATTAACCTGAGTGACATGTAAAGTAAAATTATGGAAATATTTCGCACACAGTAATTTCAATTCACACGACAGCTTATCAGAAGGTGCCCTAAAATACGGAAATGAACAGTACAACCTGTCTTTACTGCTAACTGCGGCAGCTTGTGACTCGTATTGCTTTGACGAAAATTTTTAATTTGCGTATTAATAAAACCCAGCGGAAAACTATTTGCTGTAAAATATGGTCGTAAGAATTCAAATTCACAATGCACGTATTTGAAAGTTGAACATATTTTGTAACCCCTTTTAATTAAAGTTTGGATACATGTTCCTCCTCAGAACCTGCCAAATTTCATTTCATACTTATGTCATATGTATTTTTTTTTTGTACATCTGTATTTTATTCTTTGTTTTTGTCCGCCTCATACTTTGTATTTTACTTTCATGCTATATTTTTAGTACTTACAATTCATTTCACTTTGATCTTATTGTATGAAATGGAAATTTCGTTTATTTTCAAACGGCCGTGCGTGGGAGCACGATGCAGCAGGCGTCTCTATTTTACGACGATGTCATGAAACAAAAACGCCGGCTACGAGCATTAGCCTTGGAAGGGAGATGGTTGAAGACGTTCACATGAAGAACTTACCGCAATAAGCCATGACGATGTCGCAGCGCTTGTTAGCGACGGTCATATAATTAGAGGCGGCCATATAGTTTCAAGATGTTAATATAAAAACGATTTGCCGGCCTCGGTTTCCCCGACCAAAGACGCGAGCGTGTGACTAAACTATTGAGTTGGTCACGCATACGTCATGGTCAAAGAAAGCTAGGTTCCCACCAAACATAACCCTACCCTCCCCCCTGTTCGCCCCAAAGCCCCCCCTCCCCGGGAAGCACTGTTCACGGCTGAATTAGGGTGATCATGAGGAGGCATTGTGTGTCGAGTTACGAGATAGGGCGGTCAGGAACGGTGCGGCAGGACCCGAGAGCGAGCGGTCAGACGTTATTTCAGTCTCCGGTTACGAGAGAGGGACTTGGCGGGAGCAGTAACCAAGGTGGCGAGATTGCTTAAAGCACAGTTAAACTCAAGCGTCTAGCGGGGCTCTGATTGTTGGTTGTTTCCTTTGTTTCATGTCACTATCTTGTGAATTCGACTGGCTCAAATACCGAAGTCTAAGTCTGGTTTGGCATGAGCGTGGGCAGAGACGCTCGTCTTGGTGTGATATCGGGAGCGTATTCCGACTGTCGAAACACAGTCTGTTGTCTGGTCATTCTGGGCGATCAATTGAAGGACATTTTGTGAGTTTGAGTTGTTCTGTTCGAAGCGGTGTGGTCGTAAAGTCCTTGCCTCGCGTGCTCCCGCCGTTCCGTAATTGCCTTTCAAATAAAGTATCAAATCTTCGGGAGTCGTGATTCTCCTCTCTCGTCTCGTATTAAACTCGACACAAGAGAAACACGAGCCTATACCCTATGGCCATTGCTACCAAAAGGCGTGATGTATGAATAGGGGTGGACGTAAAAGCTACCGCTTGCGCGCTAACGCCACCCTATAGCGCATTTCTGAGGAAGTCCTAATTAATTCATTACTCAATCTATTCGAGGCCCTGTGCCTCTGGTGGCAGCGGACTATCCGTATTAAATTCAACTATTGACTCTTAACGTAACACCATTGCAGAAAATAAATCAATAGAAAATAAAAGTACGAAATAGAGTGTGGCGGAAACCCACTCTATTCATTATATTTCCGACGTAATTCATATTTTTCGTTTGAACTGATGATGGAGCTGGACTCCGAAACGTTTACTTAGTAAAGATGATAAATTATATCGGAAGCTTCTTCGTTTTTAGGTTTCTAATAAGGTTGCAATTAAAGCAAACCACTGCCGTGCTCAGATATATTAAATCAGACAAAGTCTTTGCCAAACATTCGTTGGAGTCCATTTAGGACGGGGTACCTTAGGAATTTAGGTAACTTTATCGCAGTAGTGCTTTGGTTGCTCCATTTAGTATTAAGTATTTCAAGTATTAAAAAACTTGAAGCCTTTTTTGTACCTTTGGTATTGCGTATATTATTGACTCAAATTCCTTATTATAGGCCGATTACTTACATCTGTACATTTGGACAACATTCATTGTGTAAAAATGGGTAGCAATTTTTTGCTGTTGAAGGTCGTAAAAAGTAGTAAAATTTGGAAATTAGATATCAGTAAACACCCTGCCAGGGGCTAAGCTCTGAAATGACTGTACTTCCATGGATTCCACTCAAGTTTTTGCAACGTAGCAAAACTATACGCTGTGAAGATTATTTCATTTATGAACTTCATTAAGTCATTCTTTATCTGAAAGCTTCCTGCGAATAATAACGAAAAGTGAAGGGAATTCTCTTTATTTTCCTTAAAAAACGATTAGAATCCATGTCAACGATTTTGAGGCTTGTCAGAGGGTGCACAAGCATGGTTGCAGAACGTAATACTCAGTCAGCACTCAACTCCTGCTTTCAAGGCAACCTAACCTAATATCAGCCCTCTACTCGTAACCTCGTTTTGCAGTATTGGACATCCTCGCCTTATTCTCGTAAACACTCTCAGAAATAATTTTTATTTCATTTATCTATATTTACGCAAATTATGAAATTATTCGTTATAGATTCACGTAACAGGTTCATTTTCGTCGAAAATCTCAGAAATGACGAAGTACATATTTAAAAGCATCAAATATCGAACCACCATTACTCTGGGAATGAACTAACAAAACATTTAGGTTTGTCATTAAGTCAGATGGTGTCTGTGCTAACTTAAAATAATTTCAGAAAATGTACTTCATTGCTGATTAATTGTTTATTTGAAATATTTAATTGTAAATTTGCAACACGAGTATTCATGTATTTTTAGACATATTTTTCGCAATGGCAAATGATATTACTGAAAGAATTATTTCTGTAGAATTTTAGTAGTCAATAAATATCCACCGAAGATTTAGACATTATGAAAATGAAGCAGAAGGCAGTTTCTGATAGCTTTAAAAGAGACCGGAGTATTAACGAATAGACGTAGGCCAGGTCGTCCTCGCAACGCCAGAGATTTGAAATCGTTAAAATCAACTAGAGAAATGCTTAAGAGATCCCTCAGAAGTCTAATTCAAGTGGTTGTTGAGTCGATTGGGACCTTGTTCATAAAACTTCACTTAGACTTGGAGACCACGGCTAATAAAAATCCAAAGAAGCCGCTCCTAACTTTGAGCACAGTGGACAAATGCCTAGCGAGAGCTGAAACTCTCCTTCCTTGCATTCTTGTCGAAGCACGCAACTTAACATTGTCTTTGGTAGTGGAAAGCTATTTGACTTAGAGTGGAAATAAACCCTCATAAAGGTAGATGATGGTAACAACCTCATGAAGTTAATACCACAGTTACCACATCACTCGAAGACAAGGAGCACTTAGTTAATAAAGGAATCAAAGTCGAACAGAAAACTACAAAAACTTCGTGCTAAGGAAATCTTTATTACCGTAGGCTAAAAATACCTCAAAAACGGGATGCTAGATTCGGAACCATGTCATGAAGCGAAGAAAAGACGCCAGTGGTTGGCATCCTATGTGCGACATTTCATTTCGAATCACTTTCTTAATCCCTAGATCTGAATCCACTCGATAGCAGTACCTGGTCTGTCCTGCGACTTAGACGACATAATACAACATCCATGTTTAGAGACTCTGAAAGCAAACTCAACACATAGTGTCCTAAAATCATCACCAAGTTATTTGTGACTCGTGTAATTTGTTTTTCAAGCGTCCCCAACATGTTGTCGATGCGAGAGGAAGGAAGGTCGGATGAACTCCGTGAATATTTAGTTTCCTTTGAGCCGTTACTGAATTATTTTTGTCGTATTTTTGTATCTTTTCTCTTCAAAAAATAAGGGCAAAGAAATGTCAAGCGCTTATCATTAAATACCCTATAAGGAGAAACCAAATTTATTAGAATTGTATATAAGAAACTTAGCAGCTAGCATTACAGTCCAAATGTACCGAGTACAGTCATTGTGCGTCATAATTTAACACATGTGTACTAACCATAAGCACCATAAAGCGCGGTCAGACTCTTTCTCATACGCCTATAGAACAGTTTTGAATTTTTGGGAAACGAAATAATTTTAGATGAGGTTGTTAGGCAAAATGTTCGCCCGAAGCTCCATTGAGAACGGTCGCTCGGCAATGCTCAGTAAGGAAACCCAATCAATCAAAGTGAATTACGGGAAATTTTCCGAGCAGGTTAAAAGAGCATCAGTCGATCATATTTGCAGGTCGTTAATTGAGTCTTTCTAACTGACATGAAGAGAGGTTAGACGGAACGAAGTGTTGTACATCGAATGCTTGTTATTCTCGTTCAAGTCGCATTTGGCCACAGCAGTAATAGAAATTTATGATCGCATAGATTTCATTTAGCGATCGATTTTTTAAGTTCAAATACTAGTGGACTTCATTTTCCCAAACATATGAAAGATAACTCGTTCAAGTTACGTATGCCAGCAGACAAAATGACAAGGTTTCACTATGTTCTTAGTCATAATTAATAAAGGACAGCGTCCCGCATAGGAAACCATGTTTTCAAGATCACTTGAGAAACTGGAATTTTTTGCTGCTGTAAGAAGTGTAAGAGGTCAGGTACATCCTGTGTAAAAATGAGACTCGTACGTTTACTCGTTCGCCCGCTACGGGGGTTTGAAGAATGGGGGGGAGGGGAGGAGGAAGTGGTATTTTATCATGCTACACCTCCCCCACGACGTTGCTATGTCATCTTCTATGTCTCTGGATTACTCTATAATGAGTTCAGGGGTCTAACCAGAACCAAAAATTTTACAAAAATTTTAAATACATTTGAAGTTCATTACGTGTTAAAATTCCCAGCAAATTGCTTATCATTTTACTAAATCACACTATAGTCAATAGGTAAAATGCAACGTTTCAATGCCACAGGCATCATCCTCAGGCTGAAAAGACGAAAGAAAAGAAAACTGGTCACTCAATAGAAATGAAACAATCATACAGGCAAAAACAAAGACCATTAATAAAATTAATACAAAACACACATGGATGTAAAATACCAAGACTAACTTTCTCAACACATGTTCACTTGGCCGAAGAATAAAGCGAAATGGTGGACTGCAACGATTGTTCCAACAATTTACGGCGCGGTTCTTTTAAACAATTTCATAGCAAAAAAAATCGTTCATATTTTCATTGAGGGAAGGTTTGAGTTTATGGATATGTAAAGGCATCATCCTCAGGCTGAAAAGACGAAAGAAAAGAAAACTGGTCACTCAATAGAAATGAAACAATCATACAGGCAAAAACAAAGACCATTAATAAAATTAATACAAAAACACACATGGATGTAAAATACCAAGACTAACTTTCTCAACACATGTTCACTCGGCCGAAGAATGAAGCGAAATGGTGGACTGCAACGATTGTTCCAACAATTTACGGCGCGGTTCTTTTAAACAATTTCAGAGCAAAAAAATCGTTCATATTTTCATTGAGGGAAGGTTTGAGTTTATGGATATGTTTATGGATATGGATCGTTGCATTTTACCTATTGACTATAGTGTGATTTAGTAAAATGATAAGCAATTTGCTGGGAATTTTAACACGTAATGAACTTCAAATATATCGTGATGCTGAAAAATTAGTAATTTTAAATACAATTGTTTATGTTTCATTGTTTTGCTTATAATGTAAACAATGAACTTTGGGGTTTCAAAATGCTTCTTCTGCGACAGTTTTTGAGCTACAGTGATGATTTTGGTAGCATTGAATGTGGACAGACAAGGGCTTTTCAAACAATCAAATTGTTTTTCAAAATTAATTTTTGTTCAAAAGTTATGACGTCATAAATCCGCATTTTTTCGATGACAGAGTTTGCTCTCGAATTTTTCGATTTGTTTTATTTAAAACTGGAAATTTGAGAAAAAGTATCTAATTCATTGGAATGTCCACGTCTCTCCGCATCCAATGATACCAAAATCATCTCTATAGCTCAAAACCTGTCGGACAAGAAGCATTTTGAACCACCCACTCTAAAATATCGATTTCTTTGATTTCCCATATTCTTTTCAAGAAAATCGCAAATTTTCATTGGAGATAAACGATTTTCAATTACATTTCCTATCAGTATACCAAATTTCGTTGCTCTAGGTCCAATAACAAACAAAAAGGTCCGGAAGGGGGACGCTGTCCTTAATTTAAGCGAAAAAAAGCTTTATCTCTCGTCCAAACTATAAATATCTATAAAGTCTGTATTTGTTGTATATATGTATATATGTATATCTATTTGTTGTATATATGTATATATATAGTTATAGAATTCATATGAATTTTATAATTGAGTGGTTTATCAAACGTTTCCACCCATTAAGTTTTACATTTGTGTGGACTGGGTCTCTTAGATAAATTCGTATCAATCTAAAAGTGTTGGTACTTTTCATCCCTTTAAAATTTGCAACACATACAGTGTTGGGGAAAAAAATACAACACGTTGATTAAATAGCTGGATTCCACATTTCTAAACCCCGTACAATTACGATTACGAATATTGGAATATATATAAATGAACAATATGGTTAAAAATATTAATATATCTCAAACTCCCGAATATTTAATACAAAAAATATATAGGAACATGTACAATAAATACATGAGCAAAAGTTTACAATTTTCCACTCCGCCCCTCGATATTATGCATTAAAATTATTATAGGATTATTCCCGAATGTGCAAATACATTCTACTATTTCGCGGACGAACTTTCGTCAGCATTCATCAACAATAACGTGTCATTGGCAAAGCAGCTCTCGTTCTGAAATGTCATAAGCATGGGTAAGAATAAGAACATCAGCCTTCAGCCATGATGAAGGTTTGGGGGATCGGAAGACATGTGCACAACTGTGGGTTCCTATAGCCTCGGTTGAAACCCCTAAGTGGAAATCCCTGAATATGACTCTCAGCTAGTTTCGAATTGGCCGTCCACGGAAGTTAAGCGACCGTGCTGTTCGATAATTGGTCCGAACAGTAGTGCAGAGGCCCTGAACTACTCGTGAATAATGAATTGAAGTATGATCTCAAGCCATTTTGGATCAAAGCCAACAAGCACACGATCAGGTGGGCACTACGACGCGAAGGTCTTCGCTCCTGCACCGCTTGTAGGACACCTCTTCTCCAGAAACGTCACGTCAAGGCCTGGCTGAAGTATCCCAACGACCATTTGAAAAAGCCAGCAGCGTTTTGGAACTCAGTACTGCGGTCAGATGAAACCAAATTCGAACTATTTGGGAAAAACAGCACAAACCATGTTTGTAGGCAACAAAACGAAGAGCATAAATCAAAGTCCACCATGCTCACTGTTAAACTGGAGGTGGCTCAATCATCGTGTGGGAATGTTTCAGCTTGTCAGGGGTAGGTAGGCTTCACATAGTTGAAGGAACTATGATTGGCAGGGCATAAATTTTCGTGCAATATTGGATGAGCAACTTCTATCTTCAGCTCGTTTCTTAAAATTGAAACGTGGATGGATCTTCCGACAAGACAACGATCCAAAGCATACTACAATAAAAACCTAGGAATGGTTGAGGATGAAGAAGGTAAATATTTTAGGATTACCAAGTCAATCCCCAGACATGAAACCGATTGAAAACTTGTGAAGGGAATTGAAATTGAAAATTCAGAAGAGAAAATTGAATTGAAGAACGGAATAAGATTACACCGATTGCACCCAAAACTTATAGAAGCTGGCTGCTCTAAACGTCTCGAAGCCATAATTAATAATAACGGTTATGCAACGAAGTTTTAATGTATGTTTGTCTTGAAATGTATTGTAAACTTTTGTTCACGTACTTATTATGTAAGTTCCTATATATTTTTTCTATTAAATATTTTTGGTTTTAGATATATTTTTTAACTTTTTTATATCATTGTTTATATATAATCCAATTTTCGTATTTGTACGTGATTGAGAAATGTAGAATCTGGCGATTTAATCAACGTATTGTATTATTTTCTTCCCCACTGCATGTATTCGTCTATGCACATATAGATAATCATCTAAGTACAACTATGCATACAAACATTTATATCTTTGTATACCTTTATTTATACTTACATAACTTTATTATAAAAGGTATCTAAATATACGTTCATATATATCAATATATCAATATTTATATAGATACCTACAATCACAGTATGTTTGGGTGTGTATGAAGAAATTAAAAATTGATTTTCAAAAGATCGAAACAATGTGATATTTCGATTTATTTTGCGTCTATTTATTACCGATATTTCAATAAAATTCAGACCATTTTCCCATTAATGATGCCTGAGGCTGTTACTTCATGTAATGTTTTACGAGAACGTAAAGTTTAAGAAAATGTTCAATATGTCTCACGAGATATGAATTTTTTTGTGAGCGCACCTGTTCGCATCAGCCTTCTTTTCAACAGATGTCCGTACTTATAAGTTATTAATCGTTTCAAGTTATATCGCTGCAAATGAAATTTCAGCTTTTGTTCAAGAGATGAATACAAACGCAGACATTTCATTCTTTAAAAAATAATATTTAACCATATTCGACGTCACTGGATGGCTCTATTACAACTCATTATAGTCAAGTGAATCGTTCGAAATCAAACTACACGTAATATTTTCAAATTTATATCATATCTTTTGCACATACTTGCATAAACTAGCGTACATACTTGCACCATGAAATTAACTCCACTGATCACTCTAAAAAATATAAATTTTTATGATTCAATTACGTTGGAACACTCTTTCCAGTTTTAAAATAAAAATGATGGTAAAGATAGCTTATTTAAAAATCCTTTTAATGTGTGAACGTTTCGGCCTTAGGTTCAAGCCATTATCAACACCTGTGAAAGTGAATTTAAATACAGAAAATACGTCATGGCTGAGAGACAAGAACATAACTCAAAATTTAAAATACAAAAAATAGAAATGAAAGATTGTGCTGCAATTATTTTTTAAACATCAGGCTATTTCTAACTGAAATGCTGACAACATTGAATTTAGAGCTGATTTCAATTGCTTAATGTGAAGAGATTCTAGTATATGAAGGTCTTTTTTATACACACAGAAACTTAAAATCGAAAAATAAGATTTGCTTACTTCTGCATTACATTGCATAGCGTGAACCCTAATTGCTGAGAAAGATGGCTTAGCTAAAACTCTACCCGTTCTGGAGCTCCTACTATCGTGCTCGAAAAATCTAGTTCTAAAACTACGCAGGGTGCTACCAATATAGCTAGACCCGCACAGCGGGCAACAATTATTATTTGAGAGCATAGATCAGAAGGCAGACGGTCTTTATCTAAAAAACGATCCTATAGTACACTTGTTTGTCAATAGTGGAATAAAATCTAAGCAATTACAAAATTTCATCACCAGCTTTGAAACGTCACTGGGTAGCTACTCGAACTGCGCACCATAAAAGAGCAAGTTACAGTATAATTTATTTTCGTCATAGTTGTCTCAGAGTAGGTTGGTATATATTTTTTGGCTAAAAAATAGCCTTACAAATTTAGAGATTAGGTTTTTTATAAAACCGTTGTTACTGAAAAAAATTGTTGAAAACTAAATTCATCATGCACACAGCTGTAGGTTGAATTTTTATGAAATGCGCGATGTAATAATGTTGTAACGCTATTGATTTTAAATCTAAATGAACAAAAACTAAAAAAGCTAGAGTCTAAGCCCGTAAAGGTATTTTTCCTATAAACAGAAGTTACGAATCTTTAATTATGTTTTTCCGCTTAAGTTTTTAGCCATGACGTTTTTTCTGTACTTCAATTCACTTTTACAGGTGATGATAATGGCTTGAGCCTAAAGCCGAAACATTCACGCATTAAAATGAATTTTAAATCAGCTATCTTTGCTGTCATTTGATTTTAAAAAATAAATATATTAAATCTGTGTGTACATAAATATCACAGTGTTTGTGCACAACACAAGCCCTTTTAGTTAATCTGATTTGTGGTTACCCATAATGGTGCACACTGAATATATTAAATGTATTCTATAACCAAATACACATGTGGAAGAAAATCAAATCCGCAAATACGCGGTGTTGCAAAAAAGTGTACTCACGCTTTGGCTGTCGTTAGCATGCTGCCTTTTTTGAATAGCAGGTATATTTAATTCAAAACAGCATGACAGGAAATCAACATAGCTTGGATGAGTGGAAGCTTGCCCTGAAATGTTATTGCAAGACCGAAAACGCAATTGTAGTACAAAGGCGATTAAAAAATGAATTCGCAAAACCGCCACCAACGTCCCGGACCATTGCTCGCATCAGGGACAAATTTAAAGCAGATGGAACCTCACGCCCATAGATTTCTTTTTGTGGGATACCTCAAAGGCAAAGTTTATCGCTTTAAACTACGGTCAATAGATGCATTAAAATTGGAAATTAAAAGGCCAAGTCACGATATTCCTAATGATCTATTTCGTGACGTTTGCGACTCCCTTGGTGCGTGTTAGCGTTGATCTCCAAGCTTATCGTAAATTAAAAAGAAATAGTCAAATTTCGAGGTAAACCAAAGATTAATTTGTAACTTTTACACTATTTTTCTACATTTATGTGCATTTTTCGTAGCGTGTAAGTAGAATTGCTGCCTAACTTTTCTTCCTAATAATTCATGAGAAACTTTTACGTAGGAAAATAAATTATGTATCCCAATTAGGCATTGGTAAAGAACGACTGTTTAAAATGAAGGTGCTTGTGCTAAAGCAACACATTATGAATATAATAGCCATGTTGATCAAATTAAATTTACGTTTTTTTATTATGGAATTGCATTGATTCCGTGAACCAAGATAGGCGGCTGCATATTGAAAGAAAAATTTCCTTCGACTCCTGAGCGAAATCAGTCAAAAATCTTCTACAATATAATAATAACCACATATCAAGCAGGAATACTTGTAGTTTTGCAGGTTTAAAGGACATCTCCCGAAGTAAGAGAATTCCCAAGGTTTGTCGTATGGTTCATACAATTTGTTTTTGTTTTTTACTCAAATTGGAGATTATTATGTCTGAGCTGTCTTGGTGCACGGTTTTTAAACGTTCAAATGCTGAGCCTGTAACCTTCTATAACAGCTGTTAACCTTTATTCATAAATCTGTGAGTATCATAAAAGCCTGTTATCATGCCAGTAACATCTGATGCTGAAAGTCCGATGGTTCCGATGATAATTATCGTTCAGACCGGGAATACACAAGTCCACGTGGCTTAGCATGGCCCATCATACGAAGCATAATGATTTATATCAACCTTAGTGACTATCAAGCCGACGAAACAAAAGGCCGTGATGAAAAAGGGTCGTAAATGTTAAGGTCATTGAAACTTTGATGCAAAATTTCTCTAATTAATAATAATAATAATAGTTCGAATTATTCTGTGGGCAAAATAAAAGTCAGGAGAATCAATCAATAGTTTATATTGTTGAAGTGATTTTTAACTCATTTATTAATTTTTTTAAACTACATAGTAATGAGAAAAGTCGCAGTTGCAACCTAAACCTAATGGAGTAAGTACACGGACTCCATGAAAATAAAATAGATTATTTTCTATTAAAAATCACTATAATTTCAAAAAATGTTCATGATGCAATGATTTTCACTGTACCTATCACATGATGAAGGAGAAACAAATGCATTTAGCCTTTCCACGCGGAGCTGGTCGAGCACACAGCCTGTACCCGCTGAGAATTGGCCTAAAATAACTTTTATGTATTAAAACAGACAGGACTTGCAACGAGAGCCAAATTTTTTATTTGTGGGCTTTTTCATTTTTTACCTAGAATTTTGCAAGTGTTATTTGAGTTGATTGCAATATGTGCTATTTTAGTTGATTAAGACCAAGAAATGATGTAAAACAAACGGAAAATATAACGAGCTTTT
Source organism: Morinoia aosen (assembly GCA_030386875.1). Classification (NCBI taxonomy): domain Eukaryota; kingdom Metazoa; phylum Arthropoda; class Malacostraca; order Amphipoda; family Talitridae; genus Morinoia; species Morinoia aosen. Next base: position 5,217,788 of record CM059572.1, on the reverse strand, counting down.
CTTTAATTTCTACGAGCAAAGGTCGCCTCCTAAGTTACCATGTGTGCTGAAAATTTCCAAAAAACTGTAACGAGAATAGGAAACTTAAACCCCTTCATTAAGTACTGTATCATACTTACAAAGAAAACGGTGTTGAAGAGGTACATGAAGAATCGTCCAGTTTTGACCCATCCCCCCTTCTCGTATTCAACTTTATAATCCTCCATTGGGAATCTGAATGTATGAACGATGGCAGTGGAAGAGAGTATAATTAAATATTATGGAATTTCACTTCACTGATTTTCTTTCTTCACATGAGAGCGTAGATTTTAGTCTTTTTGGATGCTACTACAAACTTTTAAACATAATATTATTCACCAGGCTTATGGTAATATTAGTTACGGATAAACTACCCACATTTTGCTCATAAATTTTGATTTTCCACTTTTAAGGAAGTTCAGTATTCAATGTTCGCGAGCTAAAGATAGAGACAGCAGTTTAATACAGTCAGTAGCGCAGCACCTCTCTAACTCATTGCGAGCCAATTAATAATCATGATCACAAGATGCAAATCTATCAGTGTTACTCATATCTGTTATATTGTCTGTAACTGTTATCAAAAGGCATTTGTCGGATCTCAGATCTTTTCCTTGACGCCCTACCAAGCTTCTCACGGCGCACTTCACTCGCTATCAACTGCCGATGTATCGCGTCACAAAGAAATGTTCAATTTTGCCCCTCCCCTGCGAACGTGACTGATAAACTCTCGCTACGCCTACGCATTTGTCTGACAAGACAGGCAATGACAAATAATATATCAGGCATTATAGGAGGTGACGGAAACGAAATAGGTTTACAAGAATTTATTGATAAATAAACAAAAACGAATCCTAATCTTGGGTAACCGAGGATAAGGGGAGTGTTGTGCTCCCCATCAGCGCGCTCAGAAACCCCAGTGCCTGACACAACTGTCGGGAGAGAAAACCGAACACTATTTGAATTGAAGACTACGTAATTCAGAGATTAAGCAGCGTTTTTATGATGACCGACAAGCGGTTAACGCAGTTCGCTTAATTGACAAATTAGTAAATAAGTTCGGTGGCCGACAAGCGTCCACGCAAATGAAGGAATTTAGTAATTGAAAGTAATTTATTATTCAAAAGTAATTTAGTAATTGAAAGTAATTTAGTAATTGAAAGTAATTTAGTAATTGAAAGTAATTTAGTAATTGAAGTAATTTAGTAATTGAAGTAATTTAGGTAAGTAATTAATTTCTCTCCTATTTATAATTTAGGTTGACGAGACTGACAGAAACTGCTCGACAGACAAATATGAAATGGCGCTGACCATAACTATGTCTCACCATCGAATAGGCAGTAGTGTCTCTCAGCCGTCCAGAGGCGAGGAGACGGGATGAGCATCGTAGCGCAGCAAAAAAGTAAACCGAGCAGTCCAACAGACGTGAACCACCAATTGTACAGACGTACGCTGTAAACGACACTTGGCACTGAATAAGAATTTGTAGGTCACATAGAACTCTTTTAGTTGGTGAGAGATCTGTTGCCGGGTTAAGTCGAGTTAATCACAGAGTGAAGGCGAAGCTCAGAAGAATCTGGTGCTGAGGCGCCGAGAATGCTCTGAGGTGAGCAGCCGCGGCTATCTGATTCTTATACTTCGTCGTACTGATTAGAGAAACATAGAAAGTCAGCGCCATAAATTCTAAATTGCTAATTAAATTTGAAAATATAATGAAGTTGAGGTTTCATAGGTCATATGGACTATATTTAACAGTATATTCGATAAACGATTTAAGAGCAGACTTAAAATCGGCTATATTACCTATGGCAAATTACATTATTATAGAACCAGACATGTCGGAGGCAAGATTTGACTTGGTGATCTTACACGACTAATCTTCTGATACGAAGTGAGACTCAAGATTTTTTTGAATTCTTTGTAAGAATTACTTTCACGGATCTCCGCAGGTATTGAGTTCCAAGTTTTAGTTCCAATGAATAGGATACTGTGTTGCGACCAGGCATTTGAATAATAAGGAAGCATGAATTTACTTCTATTTCGGGTTAAATGGTCGTGATGATCAGTTTGCGCAGTTAATAATTGTTTTAGGCCATTGTCGCCACCATTTGTTAATGTTTTGTAACTTACAAATAGAGATTTTGTAGAGATCCGAAAGTTTAAGTATTTGTAAATTTTTGAATGAATTATTTGTGTGAGCATTTTATTCAAGGTTCTTTACCGCTATGATGGTTTTTTTTTGCAGAGTAAAAATTATATTGGTTTTATTTTTATCAGTTCCGTGCCTAGCTTTTATTCCGTATTGCAAGTATGGTGAAATGAGCGTACGGTAGAATATTTGCAAAGCTGTTTCAGGCAAGAAATTTTAACTTTATTTAGGATTCCGATAGATATTGATAATTTAGAACTAATATGAGCGATGTGCTCTTTGAAGGTCAAATGTTTATCTATTATGATGCCCCGAAACTTACATGAGTTGGTTGCTTCGGTTTCACCTTCGCCGATTTTAATGCGTTGGAGAGATATATTTCTCGTGTATGAAAATGCAATACATTTTGTTTTATCGATATTGAGGCTTATTTTATTAGCTTTAAGCCACAATGAAACCTTATGGAGTTCATTATTTATACTCTCCACAATCATAGCGGGATTTTGGTTCGGAACGACCGCAGAAAGCGTACACTGTAAAAATAAGTGTCAAAACAACGTAAAATTGTCTGGCAGCTTTTTCGCCAGAGAGTTTAGTCCGCCAGATGCATCAATTGCTTCTGTCGTGGTTACAGACATCTGTTGAGTTAAAGGACTGCGATAGACACACCGTTAGTCCAACGGGAATTATCGTATTTCTCTGTTCAATTTACAGAAATGTTATAAACGATCTGTATTTCAGTCAGAGAATGTCTACATGTCTGTTGTTAGAACGGGTAGGCCGGCATTGTGCCAGACGAAATATAGGTTGCTGTCGCTTTTGCAGGAACTATAAGAGCTTCTGTTGAATTAACAGGAACATAAAGAAGCCTCTGGGTGAGTGACAGTTTCAAGAGATTCTGTAACTACGACAGAGGAATCGAAAATTGGACGGTACTCCGGTGCATCTGCAACGTGCAGATACATTACGGTGCTCAGTAAATATTAAATGCGATGCTATACTTCTACGGACAAAAGTACATTGCGTGTAATATATGCTGGGCACCATAATATATCTGGAAGTGGCAGATGCATCAGAGTACCGTCCAATTTCATATTAGTAACAGAATATCTTGAAACTGTCACTTACCCATAGGCTTCTTTATGTTTTTGTTGATTCAAGAGAAGCTCAAGTCTTCATTTTCATAAATTTGCAAAACCGCTGACGGTTCCGGCTGATTGATGAAAATTTTTCGTACACTGCGTATATTTAATAAGATTCACATGGATACTTCTTGGGTTGGTCAAAAACGAATTACTTGCTTGAAAAGTATACTGAAAAATAATTTGGTATACAAATGGTTTTCACACACCGTATGACACACCTGGGAACAAATGATGAAAGACATGTATAACAAAACAAGAAATTCTGTAACAAAGCGGTAAGCATCGACAACAGAAACTCTGAAAACTATTTTCTGTGAAAAAGCCCTACCCATAGCGCAGCGCACTTCTATCCTCGCAGGAGCATTATGAATAAAATATGCTACACCGTTCGGTACCTCTTTCAAGTACGAAATTATTTCCCATTTGAAAACAACAAAAAACTATTATGCAACCAAAGGAGTTATAATATACGAGCAATATTAATGAATCATACTGAAAAATCTATCGATGTTCCCAGTAAAAGATTATACCTCGTCAGTTGCTAAAAACGAAAAACTAAACCTGAACTGAACATCCAGAGTAGTTCATCCGAGAGCTATAGCGATACTCTGCACACAGAAAAAATATTAAATGCCGCTGTCAATGGTGATGAGGTCTGCAGTCTGCTTCATCAGAATACTAGCCTAACATTTCAGAGTTCAAAGAAATATATAAGTATAACAAAACACATTTCTTTGGTACGTAATACCTACGAAATTTAGGCAGCAGTTCTAAGAGACAGTAAATAAAGCTAAGCCTAGAAAAAAGTACGAAATTACAGAAAATTCAACTTATTACTATACATGAATAACGCTTTACATGAATTACGTGGAGTGTACAAACTTTCTAATACACATCATTGGTTCACTCTATGATGAATCAGTACTGAACATTAAAATGAGTTTTATAAAACGATGAACTCAATGATGAAGAGAAAGTATGCGGTTCAGAACAAACCTATTCTGACGTCAGTTAGAGTACTATTGAATCTCGAATGGCACCGTGTCTCATGCAAGCTAGTTAACAATAAGTCCTCTCAAATGTTCATCAATGGGCGAAAAACTTGAACTTCAGATGCTATCTGCTCAAGATATAATCTAAAATTAATTCTGCATTGATGCTTCTAAGCTTGAGAATAAAAAGCATGGTGAAAATCGCTACAGATAAAGTCATTTTTATTAAGAATGATCAAATAAAACTTAACGTTCAAATTAACAGTCCATCTTCAGCAAAATCTCTGGAAGACGAAACCAAAAGAGGAAGAATTAATTCAATAATGACGTATTTATAAACAGTTTAAACTTTGAAAAAACACGAACAACGGTAAAACAATAAAAGGTAAAGGAAAAACTGAGGAACTGAACTATGTGTTGGCAACATGAAGCGGAAAAGCACATTGGGTTGTTATTCAGAGTAGGGTTTCACTTTGTAAATAGGCAATGATGCAAGAATCCGGAGATCTGTTCTGTAAGAGGTACTCGCCAAGATTTCAAAGTCGCTTAGGGAAACCGGAACATTGCACTCTTCTGTATGAGATCTAACACAGGATAGTGTAGGGGGATCTAAGAGGAAGACCAGTTCTGCAACTTCGCCCAACGTGCTAGGAAACTCTAGTCATCAGGGTACGGCAGGTAGAACCAACGTACCGCGAGTCACAACGTGGACTACTGTACTGGTACACCAAAGACGAGCACAGTGAGGGTGGCAGTTTGTCTTTGAAACGGAATAGAGAATCAATTGTAAAATTATTTACTAGAACCATTAGAGCTTCGAGTTACGGGAAAAAAATATTAATTAAGGACTAAACATCCTTAGCTTCAATGACTGATGGCCAAATCACGCCAAATTCACAAAGAAAGCTTGTTGAGCAGAATACTGAACAGATTGAAAGTTATTAATCTTTGACCAAAATTTTATAACTCTCAATCTGTTCAATCTTGTGCTCAACAAGCTTTCTTTGTGAAGTTGCCGTATTTTGGCCATCAGTCATTGAAACTAAGCGAGGATGTTAATTCTCTTGTTAATAAGTTTTCCCATAACTCAAAATTCAAATGATTACAGTGAATAATTTTACAATTGGTTCTCTATTCAGTTTCAAAGACAAACTACCACCCTCACTGTGCTCGTCTATGGTGTACCAATAGAGTTGTTCACGTTGGGAATCGCGGTATGTTTGTTCTACCTGCCGTACTCTGATGACTAGAGCTTCCGAGCACGCTGGGCGAAGTTGCATGAGTCCTCTTGGATCCTCCTCCACTATCCTGTGTTATAACTCATGCAGAAGAGTGCAATGTTCCAGTCTCCCTAAACGACTTTAAAATCTTGGCCAGTACCTCTTACAGAACAGATCTGCGCATTCTCGAATCTTTGCCTTTTTAAAAAAATGAAACCTACTCTGAATGACACTTAAAGTGCTTTTCCGCTTCATGTTGCCAACACATAATGCAGCTACTCAGTTTTTCCTTTACCTATTATTTTTTTACCGTTGTCTGTTTTTTTCAAAGGTTAGATTTGCTTCTTAGTTAGTTCAAGCCTCTCTATTCGCAACAAAGGCGATCCAAAGAGAGGAAGAAAGAAGGCATCATCTAGTATGAAGTTACGGTAAGAATCTATGCAAAAAGGGCATAGAAACAGTGAGATGAGAAAGAACTTCATAAAACAAGATCAAAGTTGAAGAAGAAAGTAGTAGGAGCTGAAAAAAAACAGGACAGCGGTGAACCAAAAAAGATGGTCCGGAACAAAACAAAAACCCATTCTATTTTAACAAAAACAAAGCCTGCCTAACCTTTAGCTCGGGCCCTCACAATGTCCCTCTGGGAGCGCTAATTCCTATAGATACAATAGTTGTATCCCCTGAGGGTTTTTTCACAGTTCAAACCTGCTCTAAATACTTCATTAGTGAATTCATTCTTCCTCTTTTGGTTTCGTTTTACAGATATTTTGCTGAAGATGGACTGTTAATCCGAAACGTTCAGTTTTATTTGATCATTTTTAATAAAAATGACTTTACGAGTAGCGATTTTTGCCTTGCTTTATATGCTCAAGATAGTCACAATTATCTTATAACAGATCACAATGTTATATCAATAGCATAACATTTGGTGTAATGACTGACACAAAAGGTACGAGCGTTTCGTTTAGGCCAAGGCATAGTCCATTTGCTGTTATTTGGCAAAAATAATTTAACGCCTAGACAATGAGAAAGCATGAAGGAAACCTGATACTGAGAATGTTCACGCACAACTTTACTCAAACATACCGCAGATCTATGCACGCCCATCAGAGTCATCTACAATGTAGTTTAGAAACTATTTGAAAATCGCACGCCGATTTGACCAAATCGTCATCCAAACGATGTAGCAGCTAACACGAGCCCAACAGCACTCACTCAACCTTCCGTCAAAAAGTGGAACACTTATATTAACTGAAGAACCTTAGCTTGAAAACCAGTTGGAAACGAAATTCCTACAAGCATGCGAAACAAAACTAAAACGCAGGAGCACAAAATTTCAGGCTCACGCTTCATAAAACTAGCTCTAAGTAATTAGCACTGACATTATTCAAGTTAAGTATGCGACAGAAGCGTCATTGACCATGTGGTAACAACTAATCTATAATGCACAAAATGGTTTCTAGCGAAGTATTGTCTCAAGCATAGAAAAAGGATTAAAAGAAGTGTAGGAAAAGAAAAGCATCAAGATTGAAGTTGAGGGGATGAAAAGGGCAAATAAGGTTCAGAAGTCCTCAACCCATTCCAACGAGAAAGAAAGGCCAACTTGTCCTTAAAGTCAGGGCCTACAAAGCCTATTAGTAACTCGAACTGCAAAGCATACATGAGGACTACCCATTGGTGGGAGGGGGAGGGGAGCAGTGATAAAAAACAAGATTGAAATGAATCACCAGTTGCACATAGCCTGCATTCTAGTCATGATATATAAAATCGCTCTCTTTTTCCGTATATAATTGAATCGTGGTAATGAGTAGTTAAATTTTTGACTGTTAATTTATGAATGAACTGACAACCTCGGTTTGGGCAATCTTATTTGAAAATACCTATACAATGTATAGAATAATACAAACGTGTCAGAAAATTGAATTAGACGTCACCTAAACCGAACATAACATTCAATTTTTTGTCACTAAAAGACGAAGGTTTCAATCACGCTTGGGGCAAAGATCAGCAAGCAAGGGTGGCAGGGTAGAGGCCAAGAGACCCTTCCGTGCTGAGGCACGCGACCAACGACAGGTCCTTTGGATGCATCCCGCAGTGGCGTTTTCTTCTATTCATGAATTTTATCTTGAAGCCTCCTTCGGGGTGGATTTTCGGTAGGTATCTGGAATGGTTGAAAATACATTAGCATATGTAAGTTAGTGAAGTCATTTTCATACTACTGAAAATGTACAAGCCAGCAGAAATTCAATGTTTGGCAAAGGAATGCGCAGGAACATGCAAGCACGTACCTCTCTGAATTTAAAATGTCATGTACCAATATGCCTATATTTGAATGCATATGAACATTCATGTAGACACATACATATAAACATTTATACAAATTTGTGCAATTATTAGTCTCGATTCAGTTAGTTTTAACCATTTGAAAACACTATAGCACAAAGGTAATTACAGAGATTCTTCGAGCATGATATGTTTTATGAAAATCATTTAAAAAAATATATTTTAAACCATTGACATTCTACTAAGAACAAACGTATATTCATCAATTTTTACACCAGTAAGCTGTTTTCCCCCATCTTTATGTTCAAATTCCTTTCCTGCATCAGAAGAAAAACCAAAGAAATGACATCAGAGAGAAAATGTTGCAGCAGCGCTGACATCCAAATATTACATTTACAATAGTAAATATTCTAATATTAAACCAATAACAAGCTGTCGTTTTTATATGGCTCGGTGGAAAGGGTAAACAACAAATTTGAAACACCAGTCTAACGTAGGAGTACTTTTACTGATAAGGATATGCCTTTTTCAGCTTCTGTTCTTTGTTTTTGCAACTAGAAAAATTTCAACAAATAAGTGCAAAATTTTTCTACTTATTACAGCAACAAAAGCTCCAAACCTTTCCAATGTAGAAACTTGATCCAAGTTTGCTCAAGCACAAAAAGTAAACAATATATAACAAATGGACACATAATTATCTATATTGAATTAAAAAAAGGTACATATTCAATATCAAAACTTTTGAAAGAACACAAATTTCTAGCAACTCTCTGTTTTAGAGTAGAACTTTGAATTTTGATCTCTATTCTTGGAAACAGATCATTTCTGCATCAAATGAGAGTAGAACCAAGTTTCTACAAAGAGGGACAGAGCCTTTTTTGATGTTGTCAATAACTTGCAATTGCAGAGAAGAGTTATTGGAAAATTTCGAAAATAATCTTGCAATGCTTATAAATTATTTAATGAATGCATACACAATAGATGGCTCAAGGTGCGTTAGCTCCTCATTAGTACTCACATCATTTTAAAACACAGGCCTTCGAAATACCAGAAACTAGTTATTTTTACCTCTTTAGATGTTAATTAATCACATAAAATAGACCTAATAATTTAAGTAAATCACCCTATAACCCAGCTTCTACCTCTGTATCTTGTGAACTATTGCACAGATCCTTATGAGTATATCACAGCTGACACTTGACATAAACAATCTCATTATGCAGAGAGCAAAAATTTATTAACGTGTCATTAAATTGCAAGCAAAATTATGGCTATTATGTGCAATGTTGATACATGTTTTGAAACCAAATATCTGCTGTTTCTCTTTAGGCAATACTAGTGCATTTAGGATTTCCTCAAAAAATGATGTTCAGTTTTCAACACATTGGAATACACAAGTTTTTAGATATAAATTCATTAAAAACTGCGCATCATTGTCTACACAACATTTTTTAAAGTGACATTTCTTTATTATGTAGAGTGGTGCACAATAAACTAATGTGATTTTCAATTTTAGCTTGAACTAATTTTAAAATTAATTTTACATTTTCAATATGTCAATTACCATTCTCGGTGAGAACATTCTTATCTCAATAATCTTTTTTCATTCTAAAACTGGATTTCAATTCATTCAATTAAAGTCAAATTTCAATTTGGAAGTAAAGTTCATGAAACAAAACTTTGCATAAAGATCCCATGATTATGTTTACCATTGAAGTAACTGAGACAAATTCTATGTAAACTTTGCATGGTCACCTTTGGTGGCCAATTCTGCATGGCTGCTAACCATGAACAACTTTGATAACTTTTAATTGCATTAAAGGCCACCTTTGAAAGTGCCCAAGGTATCTGTAAAGGAGAGGACTATAATGGATTTCCTAATTTTTGCTGCCTATAAATAGTTAATTAGATCAAAATAAACAACTTTTCATCTATGTACTTATCGCCGCAATTCACCATTAAACGAGTTATTGCGGTAGGTTTGGTTTGAGTAGGGTACGTTTGGGTACTTGGTAATTTATTATTAGCCGACCCCTGTGGAGCGTGAGCACACTTTAGGATCTTTTAGTTGATAACACGATAAAGGTTACCACCCATAAAATAAAGAGTTATAGCGGTATGTCAACTTTTGTCTTTGCGCTCGATCATTCGAGCGCATTTGAAGGGAGAGTCCATTGTAGTCTTTCCCTTCGCCCAATTTCTTTCTGCATCAAACGCTGGAGTTGCGGTCAGTAATTTACCGCTATAACTTGTTAAATACTCATTTGCGACAGAAAGTGCATATCATTAAATTGTTTATTTAGATCTAATTGACTAGGTTTAGGCACCGAAAAGTGGAAAATCGATTATGGTCCTCTCCTTAACATTTACCAGTGACCAGATATAGGATAGGGAGCTGGAATACTCAAAGCCTAATCATTCATTTTAGGACTAAGTGAAGTCAGAGTAGGTACACTATATTTTTCTACAAGGCTACACAAGTCTAGAAGCCAGCATGATTTTATATTTTCAATTATAATTCAAACCATGAGTAAAGGAAAAATAACTAAAATTTAAAAGCAAAACAATTTTTGGAATGGATCATGCACGGTTATCTAGTGAAATCTAGATAGCTTTGTGAATACTCTACATTATAGATACATATTTTTAAAAATGTTATAAACAATCATATTATTTTTACTGAGCTATGTTTACTACATATAGAAATTTAAAGACTGTTTGTTTGCAAGCAAACTGAAAGGACCGTGTAAAAACAACGGATGTATATCCAAAGTGTGTGAGTCACTTATTCCAGAATAAAATTACTGATGAGAGATTGTGGTTGTAATTTAATACGAGACAGGTACTACATATATATAATAAATAGGCAATACAGCCAATTTAAAACATCTCAAATATAATTTAATATGTTAAAAATTACTTATAGAATAGCATTTGTAACTAAATTTTGTAGAAAAAGCCAACAATATATTAATCTTGATGTCAATTAAATTTTGGGGTTGGCTAATGTTTTTTATTTTAGTTTCCAGCACAAATATTTAATTTTGCTAGGCCTACATCAATAACATAAGTTAAAGCACATGCAAATTTTTCTCTTCATAAACTCATGCTATTAGGGGTCAATTAAAAATCTACTCTTTTCTTCAAGCAATGGGTAATAAGAAACTCATTATTAATTTATGAAGCTTTAATTCAGTGAGCTAATTGGGGTAAATGATGTAACTCTAAGTTTTACATTACCTTGGTCTTGCACAGCTCTTTCTGGAACTGCGAAGATTTCGAAATCTTTCTGACATTTTTGAAGAGAGATAACAGGGTTTTGAAGTTCGAAGCACAGAAGTGCTCTGTACTCAACACAAGACTTCTTCGGCATTTCGGAAACATTGTGCATCTTCAATGTTGCATCCAAAATAGTTCTGTTTCATCAATTATCGAACACTTTTTTAAAGCGTACACAAGGAGCCATTTTAACTCCTGTAATCAACTTCGCATCACTCACAGCCGCCATAACCAAATGTAAACAAAGTCACGTGACGATTTTTCGTCACGTGATGTTTTTTGGGCTCCGTCATTGGACAATTGGCATCGCTCACGATCTTCTATTATATGGTCTTTAACCAGCAGGACGTTCAATTCCTGTGAATATTAATATCAATGACATAAAAATGTAATACACACTTAGGTTATGCATTATATGCCCTCCATTGTGCTGAATTCCACTCCGGGCACAGGAACAGGGACTAGTTTATGGCAGACGTTCGAAAGTGCACACTAGTAACGAGTTCTTTCTATTGCTTTATATTCTACTCGACGTACGAGTATGACTGGACATGAATTGAAGATATTTCTAGCATTTTAGAGAGCACAAACGACTCATATAAGGTTGATAAACATTTTCTCACAATAGTGATAAAAAGTCATGAGGGTACATCAGTTTGCTATTTGAAAAGCCTTCATTTTCACATCTAACACTATTAGCTTATAATGGATTTTATTACCAATAATAAATTCAATACGGCAACGACAGCGTGTCTTTCATTTCATAAACAGCTTCATTTTTCTTTATCTTTTATTCTTTTCCGAAGAAGTAGAGAAATTTAAAAATTCATAAAAAATGTGCTCAACAAGTGTGCTTTATATTAAAGCTATATATCACAGCTCTATGTTATTTGGTATACTGTTCATGAGAAACTATAGTTTCTCAAAGAGAATATCATTTAAGTGAAGCACCAAATGAACTAATGAATTATGGGTTAGGCCAGTTCTAGTCACTACCTGTTCAGCAGTTTCAGTCACAGCAGAAAAGTTTGGGAACCTCTGCTCAAAAGTATATTTGCGTTGAGTGCAAATAAAGCAGTGTGAACGAATTATTCCGTTGATCACTTACCAATGATTAACATAACTTCTTTATGTATATATTTGGCTATGAAAACGGTTCGTGCTTTATTTCACTTTTTAAACATTGAAACTTTTATGTGCGAAAATTTAAATACCGCATTAACTTGTTCGATAATACAGTATGTGATGCATTACTGTATGCCTTGCATTATTAGACTGTGTCATGTGTAAATAAATTCAAAATGGGAATAAAAACGCTGCATGTTATCATGTTTTTCTTTTCACAGAGCACAGCTCCCGTGTGAATCAAAAAAATGAACTTCCTCCCTGACACAGGCTTATTTGCAAATTCACATAGATTTTAATGATCACTTTTATAGTATTTTTCACTTATTCCTATGTATGTTTACGCGTATGTACTTACGCATATTTACACACACACAAGTGAATGGACAATATATGTATGTATGTACGTATATGCGCACAAGCGCCTAATTGCATTATGTTCAATAGAGAAAAAAAATATACACGTTTAAGTACGGTTATTTGCCAACTTATATACGGGCTATCCAATTCTTGGGCAGAATACGTCAAATTGTATACCACCTTAACGCTGCGTTTTCTGCATCGTAAATGGACACATTTTCTGAAAAAATTTTCACAGGCCTATTATAAACGTTTCGCTTCCTGGCCATCATATATTTCTAGTGGGCAAATTGATGTATTTGTAACTTAAAACTCTTTTCACAGCGCTAATATTATAAATTCTATTCTGAGAGTATAATTAATTTTTAATTGCAGCTCTTCTGCCAGAATTATCAATTTGTTATCTTATACATGGCAAACGCGAATCGGTAATGTTTTGGTTGAACAAAAAGTCAAACGACAACAGAGTAATTACATGACACACTGCAACATTAACAGCAATTGTGACAGATATTTGATCATGTTTTTATTTCTACGGACCACCCTATTGAAAATCGAGGGCGGTGCACCGGTGGAATATGAGTGGAAACATGGACGATTTGAGGTTGGTTTACCGTCTATTTGAGGGTCAAATGTCCAGTCTCCGCGACCATACCGCGCCCTCAATACGCCCATACTGCGACCAACTTTGGTCGGTGAACAGCTTCAAATCAACCTCAACCCAACTCTACATCCAATGAATCGCTCGCTTCGCAACCTTAATCAACTCCAAATCACGGGTGGCCACCTCTACGCAATCGCTTAAAAAACGCTCCCAGCTGCCAGTGTATGACGTCACGAGCATATATACATATGGTTGTGACGTCATACACTGGCAGCTGGGAGCGTTTCTTATCCATCGTACAGAGATCACCTGTGATTCTGATTTTGCTAGGGTGAAGAAGCAACAATATTAACATACCATGCTAACCGCACACCAATATTAAATATCGTATACCCTTATTTTGGATATATGAATCAATTGCGCAACCTTATCCAATGGGTAGATTTCTGAATGTCAGTCCCCCCCATTTGCAAGAATTTAATTTTTACATTGAAAAGTGCTGTAAAGAGCAATATGTTCATGCAAATATAATTTATTGAACGTAAGCAAATAAAGTTTTGTCACTTGCAAATGAGTATTACGGAAGGGTATCATGGGTGCCATGGCCCACTCATTGTGGCTGACTTCCTTAATGAATAACTTATGGTTCCAAATTTTATATGGTACCATACATGCCATTCACTAACAGGCACTGCTAGCTTGGATGTATATCTTTCCTTCACAATTCTGTGAAAGACATATTAATTATTTTTCATTTTTGTAGTATTTGCGCAGTATTTTAATGAATAAACCGTTTTTCAGCTGTTCTGGTCAATAAAAATGAAAATAGAAGTACTGTTAAAAATATAGAGAATAATAGTTGAAAAAACATTAACATCACTATCATCAACAATTAAGAATACATATGTATAATACATAAAGCTATTATATCAAAAAATTTGTAAGAATTGAAAAAACTTGTATCAATTAGCTAATGAAATAAGAAAATTAAAGAAATAATATTGATGTTTTCTCAAAATAATGTAATAGTCAGAACTCACATATGTGCGCTGAGATCACACCGCATCACTCAAAAAGCTATCACTATTTCAGTTATTTACACACATTGTAAAATTGAAAGCTTTCAATAAAATACACTTTAAATGAGAAGCCTTCCAAGCAAATACTACTTTTTTTGTCACCCTTGTAAAACTTTTGTCATGTTGAAAAAAAAATCGTTTCACAAATATTTTCCATGTCTTGCTGGATAAACGATATTTATTACTTCATTTACATCAATAATTGGAAAAAATAAATTCTTCAATGCTTCCCACACTTGCAATTGTACCAATCGTGTCAGGTCACCATTGTCATCAAAACGTTTAGAACAAGGTTTGTCACGTCTATTATTCATGCCCTTCACTGCTAAGTAACTCGAATATGACGAATGCTTAATATAGATTTCTATGGAACATTAATTCACGAACAACTGAATTACAATGAGTTGTACCACAAATTATGACTACTCTGTGTGTTAGGAGTATGGAGGCTGTTTATCTACGCGTAGTTCGGTTAAATTTGAAACGCAGGGAACGTTTTCGTTTCAAAAATATAGTTGTTCAAAACCTAATGAAACAAAAAAATGGTAACACGTTTGCTTCAGTTACTTAAATGTATTCAAATTCACATTAACTGCCCTCTTGCTGTTGATAGCTAAGCAATGAATGTCCTAAACATGAAGAGCACAGCAACTAATTCACTTCAGACAGTCACAAAATTCAAACTACCGCGATGAACGCCTGACTCATGCTGCACCGTGGCTGCGGCCGAGCTTAACGTATCGCACACAAGACGTCCGACTCAAGGGCTGCATCCTGCATCAGCAATAGATCGTTTGTCGTTAAAATTACCCCTCAAAAATAGTTTTATACGTGTTTTTGACAAATTAAATAGGTTTTTCACACAACTGAATTATTTTTGCTGAATGAAACTATTATTTGTGATTTCTTTCAGTTGATTGATGTCAATACCGGATTGTGAAATCAGACTAAACAACCACATACGCTACGTTCATCTGAGCAGCAGATACTCTATATGCGTGCTTGAAAAATTGCTCAAAGAATGATGCATGCCAAATGGGTTATATGGTAGGAATAGGCCTACTCAATACCATCATTACGAAATTAAGTCATTTCTTTCATCTATATAAATAACTTTATAAATAACTTTATATCTTTATATCCTTTTAATTCAATGTACATATAGACATTTATTGCTATAGTAACATATGACAAACGATGTTAGCATTTTTTTTTGTAAAAACTAGCCCTTCGAAACTCATTGAACGACTGAAAAAACTAGAACTGTGAACCTGCGAATACAGTAATTCTGAATATACATATTATTGTAACGTATTCATATTTCTTGATATCTGTCATATATATCTGCACTCATTAATGACTGAAATAACTATTCATTAACTTAATTGGTACATTTTATGCAAATTACTCCGTTTTCTTGGCGTACGATATCAACCCAATGTTTGGGCAATGATAATTTATATTTTTACAAATTTTATTAAATTACGATATTTTAATTCATATGAGATAGTTTCCACTTATGTGAATATCGTACATAGATACATACACTGTTAGTTCATTATTAGAAATAAAACTATTTACTACATTGTCCCAATTACAAGTTGATATAATAAATAAATATATCTTTTTTTGATATTGTCTTACTATTAGCCTATTATTGTAATCCAAGATTCCAATATCAGGCGAATAAATAAATATCAACCCAATATTGACCTAATAATTTCTTGCTACCTGGGTATGTTTATCATTTTAAATGAAACGACAAACAGTTGAAGTGTTTAGAATTAATATTTTTCCATGTATTGTTGAACCCCATCATGTATAATCACAGCATGAAATACAGTATTCACCTCCGTTACATAAATAATAATTTTATGATATTGTTGAAATGTATTTGGCTACGCCTGTGCATTTATATCCCAACAAGTTAAATATAATTGAAACGTTCCACAATACACCTCGGCAATTTGATGCACTTTCACTCGACCATAGAGTTGATCATATTTTAAAACGGGAAGTAAACTATTGGCATGAGTCATATTTACCGTATTTGATTTGGGTGCACATTTAGAACCAGTTGCTGCAGCTACTGACGATCTGCGATAAGGATTAATTTGTGCAATTGAGAATTAACCACAAATGCAGAGCAGTAATTATTGAATGGGAGAGGGCATGAGAAACAAGTGTCAGAAAAACACGGTATCAGCGATTCTGAGCCAGATGGCCGTCCTTGGCCAAGTCAACCTCGAATCGCTACTAGATGCCGCGAATTAAAGACGGTGTATGGACGGGAGGCCACGGATGGCAGTGCCAATCATAACATGCTCGTAAATTGGGCGGTGTACCGTTGTTTTATCGGTCGAATGGCCGAATGACCAATAAATCGCGGATAATAAGCCCTGTCAACCATATTCCACCGGTGCACCGTCCTCGATTTTCAATAGGGCATGGAAACAATGTAAATTTAATCGAATTCCGTATAATCCCTTGAAGAGTCAGCCGAATCTTTAATATTCATTTTGTCTGTGAAAAGTACTCCTAAATGTAAAGATAAGCCGTTTGATCAACGGACAACTTCCAAGATTCCGTTACGACAACGAAGAATTCAATTTACTCCCGTAATATGACCCGTGAGAACAACGGAAATCAGCAAAATTGTCCGGTATGGAAACGAATTACGGATGAATTTGTTGATTTAACAGATAATATTCAGAAAACGGACTAGAAGTAACAATTTGTGTCATTTTAACAGATAATTCGTCTGTTTTTGTCTGTATTTTTGCAGTTTTTTTACAGTGATACTGTCATCGGCAAAATGTATGAATATGAAAAATGATGTAGATTTAATAACATCATTGCTAAAAATCAGAAATAGGAGAGGCCTAAGAACAGATCCTTGTGGAACTCCAAGGCTAATTGTCTGTGGGTCCGATTTTGCGTCGTTAATGACAATGTATTGCTTCCGATTTGTTAGGTATGATCTGAACCAATCATAGGCAATTCCTCGAATGCAGGGCTGCCGAAATTTTTTCTGCTGATCGTACCAAAACCTCCATGAAAAGTACCCACATTTATTAAAACGTACAGAATCTTTTTAGGTATCAATAAAACGTAAAATTCAAAGGTTTTACCTATTTTTCCAGTTAGAATGGAGCTTCCTCATCCTTATCTTTCTTCTTCTATCAATGTTTTTTTATTCAATTATTGACTAAGCTACCGTGGTGGCTTCCATTTTGTGCAATCTATGTTCCCTAACAAAGATTTTGATAGCATTCAAGCATTTAGTATTGTTCTTTTTAACGAAATCTTTTTTTTTGTTTTCACGTAGTTAAGGGTCTAAAAAATCCTCTAGCTGCAGCAGAAGAATTCAGCATTAACAAAATCTGCTTCATGAACTCGGAAAACAGCGGATATCTGGACTGATCGCCGCACGTTTCTGGAGATACTGCGTACCAAAATTTTTTTGAAAGGAGCATCTTGAACAAACAGTACTCGCAACTTCATAGTTATCTTTTCATACTACTCTTCTTTCCTGAGATTGGAGAAATGCATTGGATATGGTATTATTGAATTACATTTACCTTCAAATTGATTTACATCTGCTGGATCTAAAGCTTCCAGTAGCTTCAACTTTCTGAACATACAGTGAGACAGGAAACGCTGCATCATTTGTTTTGTTTGGGCACCGTCTGGGTAAAAAATGTCCGTTATTTATGGATGGATTTCTGTGAAATTTTCACAGTAGGTGTGAAATGATGCAAAAATCATTTATTATTTCGACAAAATTTTTGTACCTGCACTGGATTTTTTTTAATTTCGAAAAATATGATAAAATAGGGTATTTTTTAAAATCTATCTTCTTCTACAATTTTCAAGTTACAGAACCAGTACTTCGTTTTTAGATTGCTCATATGTCTATATAACCACACGCAATAGGGAATTTTGATAACTTCTTTTTGTGTTTTTTTTTACATAAAATTTTTTTTTCTTATCTTTCGAACTATCGGGTTTTTTACAATGAAATCTTGAGCTTATCTAACTCTTTTTAAACCCTTTCGATTGATATAATTTACATTGCTGTAGCTCTGGAACTCTGGGAAAAAATATATATCAAAAGACAATACGTGCAATTCTTCATAAACAACCACTTTTTTATTTTTTCATTTTTTTTTACCAAAATACGTTTTTTTTTTCAAGTCAACTCCTCTGTTTTGTAGCTTTTTTCAAGCCCTTTGGATTGGTGTGCTCGCCATAGCCGTAGCTATGATACTGCAGCTATCATCGAGCTATGGATGAAAGCTGCAGTATCATAGATACGGCAGAACAGCTAAATTCTGAAATTGTCAAAAATTACAAAAAAATATTTACTCAGCGTTAGAATGTTTCGTTTGAATAATGGAAGCACTTTGAGTAGCCCGAAACGAACTATATTGCCATTCCCGCAGAGAAACGCGCTCAATTGACCCCCAATAATGAGGGGGGGGGCGGGTTCAAGGTCACGCCACCCCCATCGCTTTCCCCCCTCTGGGGGGCGTACCATTCGGAGTAGACGTAAGCGGAAAGTATCAATAGAAGCGCAAGAAAATCCTCTATAAGATGCATATAAAAATAGAAAATCAACATTAATCCCGATTTCTACCCTGACGGTGTCCTTAAGCACACGTAAAAGTTAAGACCTTTCTGCTCAAACTCTTGTATTTTTTTAGAACATACTGTGTTGACATTTCTCAGGAGAATGTTTTCTGCAGCTGCACCAAAATACATCTCATTTATATTGGAAAAGTTTGAGGGGTTGCCAACATATATTTTGTAATTGTCATTCGAAATAAACAGATTCCATTTTATGAAGTTGTCCACAATAATTTTCACTCCAGGGCGAACAAAATACATTTTTGTAAGGGGATCTTGCAGATTTGCTGATAATCTCAAACAAATTGAGTTTAATTTACCTAGCATTAATATGAAAAGTTTTGTAACTGCCAAAAAAAGGGTGATATTCCTTGTTACGGCAACTATGAAAATCTTTAAAACATACCAAAATTCGGCGATTTAGGCTACCGTCGCAACAAATGTACAGCAGAGTGGTATTTGGAGCAGATCGTACCAAATTTGTACGAACGTACCAATTTCGGCAGCCCTGCAATGCCATAGCAGTGTAGTTTCGAGAGTAATATGTTATGGTCCACACATTCGAATGCTTTTTGAAAGTCAAGAAATACAGAAAATACAGGATTTCCGTTATCTATATTAGAATGAAGGAATTGTAAATTATTTAATATTGCCTATGTTGTTGATTTTTTACAGCGAAAGCCGTATTGTGTATCATAGAGAAATTATTTTTGTTCAAAATAACTGTAGGCCTACACTTTTTATGCACAATTTTCTCGAATACCTTGATAATAATTGGTAGCACGGAGATAGGTCGGTAATTGTTTACACAGTTTTTTTACTATTTTTAACGATAGGGGTTACTCTAGCAACTTCGAGGGAGTTCGGGAAAGTGCCTAGGAAGAAAGACTGATTAATAATATTATATCAGCAATAATTTTAGGTACTTTAGTCGGAAACGTTTGTAATCCACTCGATTTATTTTTCAGGCTGTTTATGCACGCAATTACGTCGGAAGAGTTGGTAGGCGTAAAGAAAAAGGAATTGTGTTCTCGAAATGATCCATGTATCCCAGGTGATCAGTAGGTCCACTTGGAATGTCATCAGCTATTGTTTTCCCTACGTTCACGAAGAAGTTGTTAAAGAGATTAGCAATTTCTTTCTTCTCATGGTATTTTACATTATCTTGAATAAAACATTCAATTTTCTTTTTATCAGCATTATTCGGTTTACAGCAAGAGTTAAGGAGATGCCAAGTCTTTTTAACGTCAGTTTTGAATTGAGCAAACTTGAGCGTAAAGTAGTTCTTTTTTGATGTTCTTATCTGGTTTGTTACATAGTTTCTGAATCGGTTATATGTTTCTCTAGATATTCGCCCTTCGTAAAGGAGGGCTAGGTACGCTTGACGTTTCTTTATATTTATCACGATGTCTCTAGTAATCCAGGGCTTTTGTTTATTTTTCGGGGTAACTGTACGAGTTACAATTGGGCAACACTGATTGTATGCGGTCATCATGGTTTCGGTCAACTTTACTACTGCTTCATCAATGCTCGTTGCATTATTGTTTTTTTGAGAGATGTGCAATGTTGGCATTGATTCTTCTAGAACGGTGCGCATTTCTTCTAAATTTGATTCGTTGATTTTACAATATTAGTAATTGTCAGCCCGTGTTTTGGTGCAAGCAATATAGACATTTTTCTTAATAAGAAAACTGGAAAGTGATCTGATAATGTCAGAAGTAATTATTCCAGCAAGAAAATCAGTTGGATCTGTCATAAAGATATTGTCAAGCAGCGTAGCACATTCTGAGGTTATTCGTGTATGCTTTGTAATGATCGGAAGGAAAGATTTAGAGTGAAATGCGTTTAGGAAATTAGAGATTGGTCCATAGCTTTCATGCTTCAGTAGATCATAATTGAAGTCGCCGTATATTACTATGTCATTGTAGAAGGACCTGTTGAACTGAGAAATAATAATACGATTGAGTTCATTAAGGAAGGATATAGGACAGGCTGTAGGAGGCCTATACACTGTTCCGAGCACAATTCGTTTGCTATCTAGATAGTTCTACGAACAGTGATTCTGTATGATCCCGATTCATTGTTTACTGGCTATGATTCTCGAATCTATGTGCTTAGATATGCATGTACTGATATGCATGTACTGATATGTATGCACTGATATATGTATGTACTTAGATATGTATGTACTAGTTAAAAATAGCGTATCCTTACACGTAGAGTGTTGATGAATGAGTCGTACCATAAATTAAAAAAAAATTTTGATTGTATGGTAAAGAAACGAATAGTATGAAAGTCTTTGACAATTCTATTTTGTTATAATTACGAATACTAGCATGAACATTTCTGAGGATTTAGTTACATTAATGGTTGTTTGAGTAAATAATTCTATAGAATCTCTTTCAGCTAATACAGAGAACCACAACCGCTGCCAGTTTGAACACTCGTTGATCCTAAATCATTTCAGAAGTTACCGGCAATTTTTTAAGAGAGGGTATTTCGAGGGCAACGACTGTAGTCTCCTTTTCAATCGCGCTCCTCACTTAAAAGACCAATAATTCATGGGTTTTGAATCCGGCGAGAGTAAAGGCCACACATAATGTTCTGGTTACACGATCATTAAGTGGTTTCCATTACCTAATTGGATGTTACATTACCTAATTGGATGGTTTTCTGTATATTTTTTGGCATGAATTCGCCTCTTTTCCTCACAAAAACCATGAAATAGGATAACATCCCTCGAAAGACAATGACGCCCCTAATTGTTTTGGATAACTCAAACAATCAAGCATAAATTTGCGCACGGTGAATAATTTACCAAAAAATCACCAGGAAGATTAAATTATAAAAACCTAGCGCTATCGTTTTGTACTCTGGAGGTAATTTTGAAAGTTTTCATTGCATGAAAGAATGACTGAGACATTTAAGGACAAATTTTAAACTGTTAGGTGGTGTTAAAATGAGTGCTATGTTAACTTTTTCAAGACCATATGACCATATTTTTTGGAAGTTCGCTGCTGATTGGCAGTTCTTCTTTCGTTGTGACGACCACATGATGTCATGAACCAGAATGACAATTTTCGGCCACTAATCGGAAAATTTTCTGCCGACTCATTTTCCGTAAAATCTTGAGTTATTCGTGAACTATGAGTTGTATGAAGTCGTTAATGTAAGTTTTGGAATGAGGCCCATTAATTATCTACGTTCGTTCTTATACATATAACCGTTTTTCGCTCATCCATGGCGGAGAGAAGTGACGTTTTCCTTATCCCCGTCCTATTGAGTGGATTTTCCAAGGAACAGTTACGTTGACGCAGCCCGCATCTATGAACCATCTCATAAAACAATTTAAATTTAGTCTCAATTTGTAGCTACAAACTTTTCGTACCACCCACTTAGTTCAT
>CM059572.1:4962515-5195004 GCA_030386875.1 Morinoia aosen | reverse complement strand
CACCATTGTCATCAAAACGTTTAGAACAAGGTTTGTCACGTCTATTATTCATGCCCTTCACTGCTAAGTAACTCGAATATGACGAATGCTTAATATAGATTTCTATGGAACATTAATTCACGAACAACTGAATTACAATGAGTTGTACCACAAATTATGACTACTCTGTGTGTTAGGAGTATGGAGGCTGTTTATCTACGCGTAGTTCGGTTAAATTTGAAACGCAGGGAACGTTTTCGTTTCAAAAATATAGTTGTTCAAAACCTAATGAAACAAAAAAATGGTAACACGTTTGCTTCAGTTACTTAAATGTATTCAAATTCACATTAACTGCCCTCTTGCTGTTGATAGCTAAGCAATGAATGTCCTAAACATGAAGAGCACAGCAACTAATTCACTTCAGACAGTCACAAAATTCAAACTACCGCGATGAACGCCTGACTCATGCTGCACCGTGGCTGCGGCCGAGCTTAACGTATCGCACACAAGACGTCCGACTCAAGGGCTGCATCCTGCATCAGCAATAGATCGTTTGTCGTTAAAATTACCCCTCAAAAATAGTTTTATACGTGTTTTTGACAAATTAAATAGGTTTTTCACACAACTGAATTATTTTTGCTGAATGAAACTATTATTTGTGATTTCTTTCAGTTGATTGATGTCAATACCGGATTGTGAAATCAGACTAAACAACCACATACGCTACGTTCATCTGAGCAGCAGATACTCTATATGCGTGCTTGAAAAATTGCTCAAAGAATGATGCATGCCAAATGGGTTATATGGTAGGAATAGGCCTACTCAATACCATCATTACGAAATTAAGTCATTTCTTTCATCTATATAAATAACTTTATAAATAACTTTATATCTTTATATCCTTTTAATTCAATGTACATATAGACATTTATTGCTATAGTAACATATGACAAACGATGTTAGCATTTTTTTTTGTAAAAACTAGCCCTTCGAAACTCATTGAACGACTGAAAAAACTAGAACTGTGAACCTGCGAATACAGTAATTCTGAATATACATATTATTGTAACGTATTCATATTTCTTGATATCTGTCATATATATCTGCACTCATTAATGACTGAAATAACTATTCATTAACTTAATTGGTACATTTTATGCAAATTACTCCGTTTTCTTGGCGTACGATATCAACCCAATGTTTGGGCAATGATAATTTATATTTTTACAAATTTTATTAAATTACGATATTTTAATTCATATGAGATAGTTTCCACTTATGTGAATATCGTACATAGATACATACACTGTTAGTTCATTATTAGAAATAAAACTATTTACTACATTGTCCCAATTACAAGTTGATATAATAAATAAATATATCTTTTTTTGATATTGTCTTACTATTAGCCTATTATTGTAATCCAAGATTCCAATATCAGGCGAATAAATAAATATCAACCCAATATTGACCTAATAATTTCTTGCTACCTGGGTATGTTTATCATTTTAAATGAAACGACAAACAGTTGAAGTGTTTAGAATTAATATTTTTCCATGTATTGTTGAACCCCATCATGTATAATCACAGCATGAAATACAGTATTCACCTCCGTTACATAAATAATAATTTTATGATATTGTTGAAATGTATTTGGCTACGCCTGTGCATTTATATCCCAACAAGTTAAATATAATTGAAACGTTCCACAATACACCTCGGCAATTTGATGCACTTTCACTCGACCATAGAGTTGATCATATTTTAAAACGGGAAGTAAACTATTGGCATGAGTCATATTTACCGTATTTGATTTGGGTGCACATTTAGAACCAGTTGCTGCAGCTACTGACGATCTGCGATAAGGATTAATTTGTGCAATTGAGAATTAACCACAAATGCAGAGCAGTAATTATTGAATGGGAGAGGGCATGAGAAACAAGTGTCAGAAAAACACGGTATCAGCGATTCTGAGCCAGATGGCCGTCCTTGGCCAAGTCAACCTCGAATCGCTACTAGATGCCGCGAATTAAAGACGGTGTATGGACGGGAGGCCACGGATGGCAGTGCCAATCATAACATGCTCGTAAATTGGGCGGTGTACCGTTGTTTTATCGGTCGAATGGCCGAATGACCAATAAATCGCGGATAATAAGCCCTGTCAACCATATTCCACCGGTGCACCGTCCTCGATTTTCAATAGGGCATGGAAACAATGTAAATTTAATCGAATTCCGTATAATCCCTTGAAGAGTCAGCCGAATCTTTAATATTCATTTTGTCTGTGAAAAGTACTCCTAAATGTAAAGATAAGCCGTTTGATCAACGGACAACTTCCAAGATTCCGTTACGACAACGAAGAATTCAATTTACTCCCGTAATATGACCCGTGAGAACAACGGAAATCAGCAAAATTGTCCGGTATGGAAACGAATTACGGATGAATTTGTTGATTTAACAGATAATATTCAGAAAACGGACTAGAAGTAACAATTTGTGTCATTTTAACAGATAATTCGTCTGTTTTTGTCTGTATTTTTGCAGTTTTTTTACAGTGATACTGTCATCGGCAAAATGTATGAATATGAAAAATGATGTAGATTTAATAACATCATTGCTAAAAATCAGAAATAGGAGAGGCCTAAGAACAGATCCTTGTGGAACTCCAAGGCTAATTGTCTGTGGGTCCGATTTTGCGTCGTTAATGACAATGTATTGCTTCCGATTTGTTAGGTATGATCTGAACCAATCATAGGCAATTCCTCGAATGCAGGGCTGCCGAAATTTTTTCTGCTGATCGTACCAAAACCTCCATGAAAAGTACCCACATTTATTAAAACGTACAGAATCTTTTTAGGTATCAATAAAACGTAAAATTCAAAGGTTTTACCTATTTTTCCAGTTAGAATGGAGCTTCCTCATCCTTATCTTTCTTCTTCTATCAATGTTTTTTTATTCAATTATTGACTAAGCTACCGTGGTGGCTTCCATTTTGTGCAATCTATGTTCCCTAACAAAGATTTTGATAGCATTCAAGCATTTAGTATTGTTCTTTTTAACGAAATCTTTTTTTTTGTTTTCACGTAGTTAAGGGTCTAAAAAATCCTCTAGCTGCAGCAGAAGAATTCAGCATTAACAAAATCTGCTTCATGAACTCGGAAAACAGCGGATATCTGGACTGATCGCCGCACGTTTCTGGAGATACTGCGTACCAAAATTTTTTTGAAAGGAGCATCTTGAACAAACAGTACTCGCAACTTCATAGTTATCTTTTCATACTACTCTTCTTTCCTGAGATTGGAGAAATGCATTGGATATGGTATTATTGAATTACATTTACCTTCAAATTGATTTACATCTGCTGGATCTAAAGCTTCCAGTAGCTTCAACTTTCTGAACATACAGTGAGACAGGAAACGCTGCATCATTTGTTTTGTTTGGGCACCGTCTGGGTAAAAAATGTCCGTTATTTATGGATGGATTTCTGTGAAATTTTCACAGTAGGTGTGAAATGATGCAAAAATCATTTATTATTTCGACAAAATTTTTGTACCTGCACTGGATTTTTTTTAATTTCGAAAAATATGATAAAATAGGGTATTTTTTAAAATCTATCTTCTTCTACAATTTTCAAGTTACAGAACCAGTACTTCGTTTTTAGATTGCTCATATGTCTATATAACCACACGCAATAGGGAATTTTGATAACTTCTTTTTGTGTTTTTTTTTACATAAAATTTTTTTTTCTTATCTTTCGAACTATCGGGTTTTTTACAATGAAATCTTGAGCTTATCTAACTCTTTTTAAACCCTTTCGATTGATATAATTTACATTGCTGTAGCTCTGGAACTCTGGGAAAAAATATATATCAAAAGACAATACGTGCAATTCTTCATAAACAACCACTTTTTTATTTTTTCATTTTTTTTTACCAAAATACGTTTTTTTTTTCAAGTCAACTCCTCTGTTTTGTAGCTTTTTTCAAGCCCTTTGGATTGGTGTGCTCGCCATAGCCGTAGCTATGATACTGCAGCTATCATCGAGCTATGGATGAAAGCTGCAGTATCATAGATACGGCAGAACAGCTAAATTCTGAAATTGTCAAAAATTACAAAAAAATATTTACTCAGCGTTAGAATGTTTCGTTTGAATAATGGAAGCACTTTGAGTAGCCCGAAACGAACTATATTGCCATTCCCGCAGAGAAACGCGCTCAATTGACCCCCAATAATGAGGGGGGGGGCGGGTTCAAGGTCACGCCACCCCCATCGCTTTCCCCCCTCTGGGGGGCGTACCATTCGGAGTAGACGTAAGCGGAAAGTATCAATAGAAGCGCAAGAAAATCCTCTATAAGATGCATATAAAAATAGAAAATCAACATTAATCCCGATTTCTACCCTGACGGTGTCCTTAAGCACACGTAAAAGTTAAGACCTTTCTGCTCAAACTCTTGTATTTTTTTAGAACATACTGTGTTGACATTTCTCAGGAGAATGTTTTCTGCAGCTGCACCAAAATACATCTCATTTATATTGGAAAAGTTTGAGGGGTTGCCAACATATATTTTGTAATTGTCATTCGAAATAAACAGATTCCATTTTATGAAGTTGTCCACAATAATTTTCACTCCAGGGCGAACAAAATACATTTTTGTAAGGGGATCTTGCAGATTTGCTGATAATCTCAAACAAATTGAGTTTAATTTACCTAGCATTAATATGAAAAGTTTTGTAACTGCCAAAAAAAGGGTGATATTCCTTGTTACGGCAACTATGAAAATCTTTAAAACATACCAAAATTCGGCGATTTAGGCTACCGTCGCAACAAATGTACAGCAGAGTGGTATTTGGAGCAGATCGTACCAAATTTGTACGAACGTACCAATTTCGGCAGCCCTGCAATGCCATAGCAGTGTAGTTTCGAGAGTAATATGTTATGGTCCACACATTCGAATGCTTTTTGAAAGTCAAGAAATACAGAAAATACAGGATTTCCGTTATCTATATTAGAATGAAGGAATTGTAAATTATTTAATATTGCCTATGTTGTTGATTTTTTACAGCGAAAGCCGTATTGTGTATCATAGAGAAATTATTTTTGTTCAAAATAACTGTAGGCCTACACTTTTTATGCACAATTTTCTCGAATACCTTGATAATAATTGGTAGCACGGAGATAGGTCGGTAATTGTTTACACAGTTTTTTTACTATTTTTAACGATAGGGGTTACTCTAGCAACTTCGAGGGAGTTCGGGAAAGTGCCTAGGAAGAAAGACTGATTAATAATATTATATCAGCAATAATTTTAGGTACTTTAGTCGGAAACGTTTGTAATCCACTCGATTTATTTTTCAGGCTGTTTATGCACGCAATTACGTCGGAAGAGTTGGTAGGCGTAAAGAAAAAGGAATTGTGTTCTCGAAATGATCCATGTATCCCAGGTGATCAGTAGGTCCACTTGGAATGTCATCAGCTATTGTTTTCCCTACGTTCACGAAGAAGTTGTTAAAGAGATTAGCAATTTCTTTCTTCTCATGGTATTTTACATTATCTTGAATAAAACATTCAATTTTCTTTTTATCAGCATTATTCGGTTTACAGCAAGAGTTAAGGAGATGCCAAGTCTTTTTAACGTCAGTTTTGAATTGAGCAAACTTGAGCGTAAAGTAGTTCTTTTTTGATGTTCTTATCTGGTTTGTTACATAGTTTCTGAATCGGTTATATGTTTCTCTAGATATTCGCCCTTCGTAAAGGAGGGCTAGGTACGCTTGACGTTTCTTTATATTTATCACGATGTCTCTAGTAATCCAGGGCTTTTGTTTATTTTTCGGGGTAACTGTACGAGTTACAATTGGGCAACACTGATTGTATGCGGTCATCATGGTTTCGGTCAACTTTACTACTGCTTCATCAATGCTCGTTGCATTATTGTTTTTTTGAGAGATGTGCAATGTTGGCATTGATTCTTCTAGAACGGTGCGCATTTCTTCTAAATTTGATTCGTTGATTTTACAATATTAGTAATTGTCAGCCCGTGTTTTGGTGCAAGCAATATAGACATTTTTCTTAATAAGAAAACTGGAAAGTGATCTGATAATGTCAGAAGTAATTATTCCAGCAAGAAAATCAGTTGGATCTGTCATAAAGATATTGTCAAGCAGCGTAGCACATTCTGAGGTTATTCGTGTATGCTTTGTAATGATCGGAAGGAAAGATTTAGAGTGAAATGCGTTTAGGAAATTAGAGATTGGTCCATAGCTTTCATGCTTCAGTAGATCATAATTGAAGTCGCCGTATATTACTATGTCATTGTAGAAGGACCTGTTGAACTGAGAAATAATAATACGATTGAGTTCATTAAGGAAGGATATAGGACAGGCTGTAGGAGGCCTATACACTGTTCCGAGCACAATTCGTTTGCTATCTAGATAGTTCTACGAACAGTGATTCTGTATGATCCCGATTCATTGTTTACTGGCTATGATTCTCGAATCTATGTGCTTAGATATGCATGTACTGATATGCATGTACTGATATGTATGCACTGATATATGTATGTACTTAGATATGTATGTACTAGTTAAAAATAGCGTATCCTTACACGTAGAGTGTTGATGAATGAGTCGTACCATAAATTAAAAAAAAATTTTGATTGTATGGTAAAGAAACGAATAGTATGAAAGTCTTTGACAATTCTATTTTGTTATAATTACGAATACTAGCATGAACATTTCTGAGGATTTAGTTACATTAATGGTTGTTTGAGTAAATAATTCTATAGAATCTCTTTCAGCTAATACAGAGAACCACAACCGCTGCCAGTTTGAACACTCGTTGATCCTAAATCATTTCAGAAGTTACCGGCAATTTTTTAAGAGAGGGTATTTCGAGGGCAACGACTGTAGTCTCCTTTTCAATCGCGCTCCTCACTTAAAAGACCAATAATTCATGGGTTTTGAATCCGGCGAGAGTAAAGGCCACACATAATGTTCTGGTTACACGATCATTAAGTGGTTTCCATTACCTAATTGGATGTTACATTACCTAATTGGATGGTTTTCTGTATATTTTTTGGCATGAATTCGCCTCTTTTCCTCACAAAAACCATGAAATAGGATAACATCCCTCGAAAGACAATGACGCCCCTAATTGTTTTGGATAACTCAAACAATCAAGCATAAATTTGCGCACGGTGAATAATTTACCAAAAAATCACCAGGAAGATTAAATTATAAAAACCTAGCGCTATCGTTTTGTACTCTGGAGGTAATTTTGAAAGTTTTCATTGCATGAAAGAATGACTGAGACATTTAAGGACAAATTTTAAACTGTTAGGTGGTGTTAAAATGAGT
The DNA here is from genome assembly GCA_030386875.1 of Morinoia aosen. NCBI lineage: Eukaryota > Metazoa > Arthropoda > Malacostraca > Amphipoda > Talitridae > Morinoia > Morinoia aosen. The sequence continues at coordinate 5,187,672 of CM059572.1, read as the reverse complement.
GCTATGTTAACTTTTTCAAGACCATATGACCATATTTTTTGGAAGTTCGCTGCTGATTGGCAGTTCTTCTTTCGTTGTGACGACCACATGATGTCATGAACCAGAATGACAATTTTCGGCCACTAATCGGAAAATTTTCTGCCGACTCATTTTCCGTAAAATCTTGAGTTATTCGTGAACTATGAGTTGTATGAAGTCGTTAATGTAAGTTTTGGAATGAGGCCCATTAATTATCTACGTTCGTTCTTATACATATAACCGTTTTTCGCTCATCCATGGCGGAGAGAAGTGACGTTTTCCTTATCCCCGTCCTATTGAGTGGATTTTCCAAGGAACAGTTACGTTGACGCAGCCCGCATCTATGAACCATCTCATAAAACAATTTAAATTTAGTCTCAATTTGTAGCTACAAACTTTTCGTACCACCCACTTAGTTCATAAATTTATTTTTTCGCACAGAGCGGAGCGCCCATCAACAATATTTCAGAATCCTGTCCGTTTTTCGGGAAACACATTTTGACACAACTCTAATTCCCAAGCTATTGCTTATAAAAGTTTTAGAGTAAGTGATTTAACCGTGAAAAAATGTTCTAACTCCACACATAGCTCACAAATTTCTTAATCAAAGTGAGGTGAGCGCAAAGCTCTCTTTACCCTCGCAGTATTCGGTCCACTTTTGTAAAATTTTCGGTCTGACACAGCTCTAACTTCTGAACTGTCGCGTCTGAAAACTTAAATTTCGTTTCAATGTGAAAGTAAAAACTTTTTTTAACTATAAACACTTCACATTTGGTTTCGGGGATAGAAGCAAAGCTCTCTTTACGCCTACACTATTCGGTCCAATTTTCTGAAAACACTCATACAAGCCTAGCTCGCATTTCTAAACTATTGCATTTGAAAACTTCAAATGTCCCAATTCAAAGTATATAAATTATATTGTTAGTAAATATATCAAACACATTTCATGTTTATTGAGAAAGAAAGGAAAGAGGTTTCTCTTCTGTAGCCGGAACACTGTCAAAAATTTTCTTTATAATTGCGCAAAGATTTAATGAAAAATTCCAAGCAGTGCAGCGATCATCAGACACAGAATGTGTGGTGAATGTGCTCGAATGGAGATCATATGGATACCCTTAGGTAAAAGTAACATTGAAATAAAGTATTAAATATTAGGAGTTCCTTTAAGATGGAAACTTCAGGTTCACCGAGAGAACACCTGCGAGCACATCAAACCCTCTCCAACTTGCTCCCCATGCAGCTCACTACCAAAATCAAGTCGGATGATTTTTTGAATAGACTGAACTGTAATCCTGGAAATGCTGGCGATAGAATGGTATCCATGCTGTATTAGAGTAGGACATTTGCACATGTTAGAGTTCATTGATGCGTAAATAACAAGTTGAACAATATAGGCATTATCAGATCTAAATTAACATCATGACTCTCTCGGGGCGTTTTAGACCCGCTCCTCACCGTCGTAAACACACATAACGAGTCAGCAAGTTTACAGATAAAAACACTAGTTCGAAATCCCTGCATGGCGTTCACTGGACGAAACGGAATTACCATTCAGCAAACCTCACGCGATCTCTGCGATGGGCCCGAAGCCTAGGAAATGAGCTTCAACATCGACAAGTGCTCAGTGTGAGACTAAATCTGTACTCCAGTGAAAAAAAAATTGACTCACGATGCCTTACCATGCTCAGTGTGGGACTAAATCGGTACTCCAGTCGAAAAAAAATTTGCCTCACGATGCTTTACCATGCATTAGGCCATCTGCACACGGGGCTACTTTAATGAAACTAAACTGGATTTTGATTGAAGTTACTAACCAGTTACTAACTCATGAGTGATGCGGTTCCGCACACGAGCTTACTCAAAATCCGTAATCTCCTCTGGGTGTTCGTGGAAGTAGGACAGCATAATGCAATCATTCAGCAACATTGTGGATATTGATTCAGGTGATGAAGATGTACTATATCACCATTATCGTCAGAGAAGGAATAGAAAACGAAGACAATTTCGGATTCATCCATACACAGATCAGAATTTTCACCGCCCACTATTCGTTGCTGCACAAGAATTGCTACTTTAGGATACTAAATTTTCAAATTTCGATTGCATGTCTAAAGACAGGTACTTGGAAATGGAGTAACTAATTTTTCCGGCTCTTCACAAGCAGAATACAAACATGAGGGAGTGCATGAATGCTGAGGAAAGAATAATAATTACTCTCAGTTAAGATGCTTTGGTTATTATAATCAAAACTAAAAATACGAAAAACTTTTATTAAAGTATACTTTACAGTGTCATAAATTCTGCATGCATTTCCTTGTTGTCGACCTCGGTTAAGGACACCGTACACCTTTTTAGCCGAATGCCTAAAAAAATTTGATTTGCTTTGAGTTGAAGCTATACATGTGCTGAACATCCACAATAAATGTTACAAGCTTGCACGCAATGGAACGCTCACTATGGGGGGTGGACTGGTGGTGAGGGGGAACTGTTTTTCTTGTGAAACAATTGTTTGAACAAAACTTTTTACTTGTTGAATAACAAATCTTTTCAAACTGTTTCGATCATAAACACAAAACAACAAAAACAATTTTTTTTCAAACAAAATATTTTATTGTGAAAATGTCTTTGTTTTTTCGCTTCTGTGGAAACCTTAAACTTTCCTCACGCGAAATGCTATAACTCCTACATTTTTTAGTGTAGAATGTCGAGATTTTTTTTTTTGAAAGCAGAATAACAGGGCCACTGCCCCGAAGTAGCAATTTGAGATTTTTGAATTAGGTATAAAACGACAGGCCGTCAAAGTGAAAAAATCGCAATTTTTGGCATTTTAAAATTGTTTTTTTCATTGAAAATATTTCTTACACCAAAACGATTTTCAAACATTCTTACCTCATGGCTGTGGTCTAAGTGTTTGTCTTTTAAATTACACATGTTTCATATCAATAGGTTGAAATTTGTAGTAGGAGTAGGGTTTACCGTACCTCCCTTACATTTCGTGTTCTTTGCCGTAACTCATTTTCTATTAAATGAATCAAAAATTGTCCCGGGCATAATCCCTTTTTTTCATACGTTTTATCAGTCTATCAAAGTTCATAAGGATTGGTTCACAAAAAAGTGAGAAAAGGGCAAAAGGTGTACAGTCCGCTTAAGGCTACACGAGCAGCTTCATAGTGAACTTTAGCACTTTCAGTACTTTTCTCACTCAATGCTACTCATACAAAATGAAAATATATGTTACCTCTATAATATGTGTTTCAAATACACAGGTTATTTTATACATTGTGTTGTGTAATTCGAAGAACACATTTAACCATAAACAGAAAACGAAAAATAGAGATTTTCATGAGTGAAAAAAACATCAGACCTCAAACGTTTCCGAGAAATGTTTATCCAATAGATTTCCCTAAGGAATTAGCTTACAATGCAGCCATTGAGTAAAATCTAACTTCTTGGGGAGGCTGCCGGTGCGTGCTGTAGCATACAGAAAGAAGAGTCTAAAATTATTTCTGGTTTTCATTTCTGGAAAGAGGAGTTTTCAGGTTTTATCACTCATGAAAATAGTTTTATTTACCATTTTTCTGTATATGGTCAAAATATGTGCATCGAATTACACAAAATTCTGTATATTACAAAATGAAATTAGAAGGCAATAAAATTAATTGTACAAAATATTATTCAATATAAAAATATTTGACAGATAATTTATTTTTATTTTGTATAATATTTTATATAATTAATTTTATTTCCTTCCAATTTCATAGTGAAATAAAAGAAGTGTTGTGTAATTCGATACACATATTTTAACCATATTCAGAAAAACGCTAAATAAAACGATTTTCATGAGTACTAAAACCTGAAAACTAGTTTTTCGAAAAATAACGTGAAATATTTTTAAATTCTTCCTTTGATATGCTAAAGCGCGCTCCAGCAGCCTGCCAAAGAAGTTAGGTTTTACTCAATGTCTCCTTATAAGCCAATTCTTACGGAAAACCTTTTGGATAAACGTTTCTCGAAAACGGAGTTCTGAGGTTGTTGTCAAACGATTAAAATCACTTTATTTTGTTTTTTTTAAGTGTATGGTTAGAATATGTGCCTCGAAATACACCTCACACTGTTTAAATAATTTATGTATTTGATACATATACTATGCAGGTAGTATATAATTTCATTTGCGTGAGTATACGATAAAAAACAATTTTTATCATAGGTTTATTAATAAAGGAAAGGGAAATTTTAATAATAAATAAAAGACAGCGTACAAAACAGTTACTGAGGAAATTAGTAAATCAAAATAGCGAACTAGATAATTATTTAATACCAAAAGTTATTCAATAGCATATTTTCATTGCCAGGGCAAAGATGCTCGTGGGGTCAGAAAATAGCTGAATAATTCCTAACAGAAATTATTGCAGACGAATTTATGTTTGATGTCATGTTTTGTAGTACAGGTTGTAACATATCGTGGTTAGTAGTTTTACAATCCAAAGAGCTGGTAGGCGCTTACTGAAGCCTCTCTCGTTTTCGGATATAGTTGCGTAGAACGCAGCTGCTTTGATGTCATAATTCACACTTTCGGGATCTCGAATGCAAATAGGACCATTCAAAATAGAAAACTTTTCACAGGCCATTCCAAAAGCGCATTCAATGGTTTTCTTTCCTTGGCTCAGCCTATAGTTATATATTCTTTTCTCATTATATAAAACTCTTTTGAGGTAGGGTTTCATTAAATACCGTGAAAGAGGGAATGCCTCATGAGCAATAAAGTAATCAGGAAATTGGTTACCATTTTCATCATATTTCAATGGTGATAGGGGAGGTATATGAAGTCCATCATGTTGGACCCAATATTTCATTGCTATTCACGGAATATGCCTCCATCGCTGTTTCTTCAAGCATAACAGGTGTCTAGCATTGCGAATACACCATCAGCGACACAGCAAGCCATAAACATTGTCGAATGATTTCGTTTATGGTTGAATTAAATACAATCACTATGGGAAAATTGATCTATTCTGACGTGTTTACCATCCATTGCGCCTATGCAGTTTCCACAGTGATTCAAAACGATCTGCTGTTGCTTCTCACTGTTCTGTATTTGGTACCTTCATTTATGTTTCCTTCAACACTTCCCAAATCACTCGCACGGTCTCCTTTACAATTTTTCCAAGAGTAGATTCCCCTCTGGCGAAATAATGAGGAAGCGATGCAAATGTTCCAGAAGCATCCGAATATCTGTAAACATATAATGAAAAACATACCTAAAATATAATGGACAGAAACGAAAGCTGATTTCAAAATAATTTTAATCAGTGAACGTTTTGGCTTTAAACTCAAGCCATTATCAACACCTGTAAAAGCGAATTAAAATACAGAAAATAAGACATGGTTAAAGGACAAAATAATTCAACTAAATACTAATAGTGCAAAAAAAGAATGGAAAGACTATGCTGCAATTATTTTTTTGAAAATCCGGCTATTTCCAACTGGAATGATGACAACATTGAATTTAGGGCTGGCTTCAATTGTTTAATGTAAAGAGATTCTATTGTATGAAGGTCGTTTTTATTTGCACAGAAACTTAAAGTTGAAAAAAATCAGATTTGCTTATTATTTCATTTCACTCCTCTGCAAGTAACGGCTGAAAATGATAGCTTAGCAAAAGCTGTACCCGTGACAGGGCCCCTACCAACGTGCTCGAAAAATCTTGCTTTAAAACTACGCTGGGTGCGACCAACATAGCTAGACCCGAACAGCAGGCAACAATACTTAATGATTATGCGGGAGCTCAGATCAGTTGGCAGAAGGTCTTTAAATCTAAAAAAACGATCCTATAGTTCACTTATTGGTCAATATTAGAATAAAATCTAAGCAATTGCAAAATTTCTCCACCAGCTTTGTAACGTCACTGGCTAGCTTCTTGGACTGTGCACCATAAGAGAGCAAGTTACAATCGAATTTCTTTTTCTTCACAGTTGTCTCGGAGTAGGTCGGTATATATTTTTTGCTTAAAGTTAGCCTTACAACTTCAGAGATTAGGTTATTTTGAAAACCATTGTTTGTAGAAAACTGAATTCATCATGCATACTGCGGTGGGTAGAACTTATTTTAAATGTGCGATGTAACAAGGTTTTAACGCTATTGGGTTTAAATCAAAATGAACAAAAACTAAAAAAGTAATTACCTAAGCCCGTAAAAGTATTTCTCCATTTAACAGAAGTTACGAATCTGTGATTTTGTTTTTCCATGGAACAGTCCAGTAAGGTAAATTTATGATTAGTCTCACATTCCATCATAAATTTCAAATTAGCGTGCTTGGAATAGATGAAGTCCTAGAATTTCATTGTATAACATTTCTCACGCAATATTACAAAAGTGCCGTTAACGTACTTCCTGTAAAAAATTGGCTTAAATTAAGGACACCGTCTGGGTAGAAATCGGGATAAGTGTTGATTTTCTGTTTTTATATGCATCTTATAAAGGATTTTCTTGCGCTTCCATTGGTACTTTCCGCTTACGTCTACTCCGAATGGTACGCCCACCAGAGGGGGAAAAGCGATGGGGGTGGCGTGACCTTGAACCCTCCCCCCCCCCTTATTATTGGGGGTCAATTGAGCGTGTTTCTCTGCGGCAATGGCAATATAGTTCGTTCATGGGCTACTCAAAGTGCTTTCATTATTCAAACGAAACATTCTAATGCTGAGTACATATTTTTTATAATTTTTGACAATTTCAGAATTTAGCTGTTCTGCCGTATCTATGATACCGCAGCTTTCATTCATAGCTCGATGACAGCTGGAGTATCATAGCTACGGCTATGACGAGCACACCAATCCAATGGGCTTGAAAAGAGCTACAAAAAAACAGGAGTTGACTTGAAAAAAAACTTATTTTGGTCGAAAAAATAAAAAAATAAGAAAGTGGTTGTTCTGATGAATTACACGTACTGTCTTTTGATGTATATTTTTTCCCAGAGTTCCAGAGCTACAGCAATGTAAATTATATCAATCGAAAGGGCTTGAAAAGAGCTACCTTGTGGTTTAAAAGATTAGAAGAATTTTTTTGTGAAAAATACGTTTTTATGGAAACTTGATAATTGATTTCTCAAATGTATTTTCTTCCACAATTTTAGAGCTACAAGAATGGTTTAGATACCATTCGATAGGGCTTAGCAAGGTGTATCCATAAGGGCTACAAATGTTCGATGAATCCATTACTTTGAAAATTACACGACATGAAAAAAAATGAAAAAAAATCAATTTTTTTTTAATTCCCAAATTCCACAAAAAGAAGTTATCAAAATTTCTTATCCCTTATGGTTATATAGACATATAAGCAATCTAAAAACGAAGTATTGGTTCTGTAACTTCAAAATTGTAGAAGAAGATAGTTTTCAAAAACAAACCTATTATATCGTATTTTTCCAAAATAAAAAAAAATCCAGTGCAGATATAACTTTTTCCAGGTAACAAATGATCTTTGCATCATTTCACACCTATTGTGACAATTTCAGTCAAATCCAACCGTAAATAACGGACTTTTTTTTACTCAGACGGTGTTCTTAACGAATAGCGGACACTCCGACAATCAGTTCATTTCAAGAAGACGCATGAAGATATTTGAGAAAGTCGGTCCTAATTTTAGACCCCTTCCTAATCCTTCCATCTGCCGATAAAATTTACCTCGAAACAAAAACTAAATTTAGCACCGCCATTTCGAGCAAGGTTTTAAAATAATTCAGAGTCAAACCTTACACTACTTGATTAGACTGGTACAGGTACCCTTAGTAAATTTGTACTGTCTCATATAGAGACACATTAGTAAAGAGATTTCCTACGCCATACGAGACCATAAAACAAGGGGTATCTAATTTCAAGTTACGTATTTCAGCTGCAAATTTTTGAGAATTCGTAACAGCGAACTGGTAAGAGGTGTATGGATTCAAAGCAGAGACAAGACATTTAGCTAGTTTAAAGTTGGGCAATTATTGTACGCAGCAAATATTGGACACATTTGAAACTTTAATGAAAATCTACTTTATGAATTTTAGGAAGACTAAAATTCACAAAATTCATAAAGTCGATTAGATTAGAGTAGCTCCGTGTGGAGATGGCCTAAGCCTACAGGTCGGCTGAGAACACGAAAGCGAGGCGTCTTGCAAGAGAACGTGATCAGGGTTGCCGTTGCTGGGTGTCTCTTCCCATAGCGATGACTTTATGGAAATATTGAGTTTAGGTGGAGTAAGAATAAAATTTACGCAATTGTTTTTAAAAGTTTCACACTTGTTTAAACATATATGCTTAAAACCGCTTAATTTAACAGGTAACAAAAGTTTCATACATTGTCCTAAAAAAGTGAAATGTTTAAATATTCTTAATTCCTTTCTCATTTAATACTTCGTTCATCACATATTATATCATCGTTTATTGATTAGGTTAAATGTCTCGGAAAAAATAAGCGCTGTTAGCACAAAATGACGTAACAAAGAATCATTTAGAAAAGAACCCCGTCGATAGACTTCAGCTGATTGGTAAAAATTTACCTTATAAATGTAAGCAGAATGGTACTGTAATAAAAACCCTTCACATGGAAATAAATAAATTGTTTGTTACTCTGATTAGCATAAAGATGGAGCACAATGCATTTCAATTTCATCATTCGGGTAAGCATCATATTTTCCGTCGACTGTTGAAAAAACGCCGTAAATGAGCTGGAAGATGCATAGGTAGTAGTTATTCCTGAAATTTAGAGAAATCATTTAAATAGAGAAGATTTTTTATTTCTCAAATTCCTTGTAAAATACAAATAAAGCATCTAATTTGTTTCGTAACACTTACCAGTAAGAAATACATCTATTTTCACAATTTATGTCGGTGATCGTAAAAGAAAGTCATTTCCTCTACTTGTCGGTTTTTATTGCCTTATTGCTTTATAATTTTGTTGTACATATTTATATCATGCATGAAATATTCATTCATCGGTCTACAGAAACGAATAACAATTCCGCATGATTTTATTCCTAATGTAGCACGTCTTTGTTCGTGTAGCTTTGTATGTATCAGACAATAGTTAGGCGTTTACTAATCACAAAGTTGCGGCAAAAAATTGCATTTTGTGCAAATTCTCATGCTTTAACATAGAACCAGTGCCTCCAAGATCGCAGTGATTGCTAAGTGCTCAGTCGTGAAATGAACGACGGTTGTGATTGATTGAACTTGTAGGAATGTGTTTTTCTGGTTTTAAGCTGGAGCCATATTGTGTGTGCGACTGAAAGGCAGTCGGTTCAAGTTTGATGAGAATCAGAATTGACAACCACATCGGGCACGACAACATGAACAATATAATTGTAGAGCAATCCACTGCTATGATATTTTTTAAATAACTCTGCGGCAAAAGTTGATTAATCTCTTAAACTTGAATTTTGTTTCTGAATATATCATGTGTGTAATGAGAGTTGTTTAATAGTTGTGTTGGGTATATACCAGGCTTCTCCTCCCTATGGGAGGGTAGCCGACAGCAGGCCACAATCAACACTCTTAGCACTAGGAGGCGAGAGAGGCAGCACTGGCCGCACCAGACTGCCAGGATCAGCAGCAGCCCAGCACAACCACCTTCCACAGTCAGGCCCGACTGCCATAGCTGGTTTACCCCGACCGCTTCATTTAGTGCAACCCCTCCCCCCGCACAGGATAGGTCAACCCCATCACACGCGGGCAACTTCCAGTACCGCGTCATAAATAAAATTAACTTCTTACGCACTGCCCCCACTCACTTCTAGTGAAAAAACGGAGTGGGGAAAAGACGACACGATGCTGGTTATTATTTTAGTAACATAAATGCACATCAAGAATAATAATAGGAATAAATAACAGCAAAGTAGTCTTCAATTGTAGGCACGTCGGTGACTTCTTGGTTAGATAAAGAAGTCGGAAGTTGGTGCATCCGACGGCCTCCCACATCAATTTTGCCAATAACCGTGATCAGTTGAGATAAAATAGGACAAGACGTAAATAATTTGTCGGTGGCAAGATTGAGAGCTGTCGAGAAAAGATTCTGAGTTAACAGATATAGCAATGCACTCAATGTGGTATATATTTATAAGACATTAGAATTTACGTTTAAGTCACGGCTTTAAATTTAGGGTACGGCCCGAGTACGGGAAACTACAGCCAAATGTGGGCCAGTGAGGAACGTTCGGGACAAATGCACCTACTTATCTCCAAACGTACCCTCACAATGGATCCCTTGAAGTCCACGTGACGACGGTGAGAAGAGAAGGTCGATGACAGACTGCCCGGCCGCTGAAGCGCTGGACTGCCGTAGTTCCCATCCAGGCTGCCTCCGTAGTCCCGGAGACGAGAAGTCGGAGAAGCAGCTGAGTGCGGAGCAGTCTCGAAGCGGTGCGAAACCGTAGTGGCGTCATCATGCCTCGGCCGTCAACCACAAGCCCTCTCCACGACGTCAAGCGTAGGGAACCGTAGTGCAGGTCACAGGAGGGTTTAAGCCCAAAACGCCCATTTAAAAACTGCTTCTTAGAATATGAGGAAAATTAAAGATGAACAAGAAAGCAGTGCTCCACAGGAAGGCGTGAGCAAGTTGTTTGCGCTGTGGATGTTGGAGCGAGTCTGTTGTTTGTCAGGCACGACATTCCGAGAACAGTTATGAGGCGTTAGTACGTAAAGGGCCGTAATTGGTTTGGTAATAAGGGCACACTGTACCGAACGTCCTCGAAAATATAAATGTTATTAACTAGTTTCTTAAATTTACAAAGCCTTAATACTAAGTCCCCGACCAAGAAAATGGATTTCTTCAACAGTCCGGGGAAGGGATTGAATTTTCGTTAAGAATACAAAATTCAATGGAACTAGTCTGCAATATCTAATGTCATAGATAAAAAAGCGTGTGAAGAGGTGTTCCACGCTGCACAGTTAAATATAATTAGAGAGCATCAGCTGACGCGAGCGCCCTATTGCGCTCTATGCAGCGTTTGGCTGCTGCTCGCCTCGTCCGAGGTTCCGGCGCAGTTTGATGCTGCTGCTGGAGCTGCAGCTGCTGCTCTGTAGTAGTGCGAGGGTTAGAGTCACAGGTAAGTAAAGGTATAAGTGAGGTGGAATGGCGCTTTACAGTCTCGCCATTTCCTTTTAGCACAATCACGCTGGTTACTTCGTCCAAATGATTAATAAACACCTTCTGTACCCTGCCCATGGGATAGTTTAGAGCCTTTTGATGCGGTTCTTTTAGCAAGACAACATCTCCTGCTTTAAGCGGATGGTGCTTAACAGGCTTATACCTGTCTTTCGAGTTAGTTGCCTGAGAAGCCAAGTTTGCGAGAAATTCAGATTGATAGAGATCACGAAGACGGTCCCGAACTTGATTCAACTGTAGAAAACCCTGTCTGATTTTCTCAATGGGATCCACCTCTGGTGACCAAGAAGGGTCCGGCCGAGACTGACCACTGTCAGGAATAATGTTCAGTGAGATCAGCTCGTGCCCCTTAACAATTTGTTCAGCGTAGCTTCTTCTGGCTCACAATCTGCAGAAAGTTCTAACTCTCCTAACTTAGGTTTGGCTATAACTTTCTTACTGACCTCGGTGACGCAATTTGTATCGCTGCTGGATGATGCTGCGATGCCGCTGGAGAGATTGTCACCGGCCGCTGCGGTGACGCGCATGGAGAGATCGTCGCTGGCTGATGCTGCGATGCCCTCGGTGAGGGACAAGCCTCGCTTTGAGGCACGATTATCGAGCCTGTTTTCACGAGTTGAGCTGCAGGTGTAGAAGTTAACCCGTATTTCAGATAAACTAGGAAGATTACGAGTACGTATGATTCTACTAACGCTGCCACTCAACATCACTCCCAAAGATGTTTCTGAAAAGAGAGAACACGGTGACGAACCGAAAACTACATCTTTCTGGGGAAGCAACTGAGCATCATTATTACCAAGTACGAAATCCAATTCGGTAATTTTGGTTCCGTTTCCTGACAGGAATTTATCAGCCAACACGTATCCCTTATCGACGAAAGCCTTTGTTACAGTTGGCAGCTGCGGCAGCTCTAATGTAGTTTTTACAGTAGGAATACAAATTGCTTCAATTGGTGGCTCTGAATCGAATAGGTCAAACTTGACTGTTCGGGTCTGATGAGTTACGCTAGAATTAAAACCTTTCACAGTTACATTATATTCATGAAGAATGGTTTCGAGGTTTAATTTCCTAGCACATGCATCGGTAATGAAACTCGGCTGACAACCGCTATCACGCATTCCACGAATCGCCACACCGTGACGCTCGACACTGAAAGTAGGAATTATTACGTCTTGACCACAGTCACTTGGAGCTGCAGCCAATGCCTGTCCCACCAACGCAGACCCCGAACTGATTTCTTTCTTAGTCGCTGGATTGGAATAGCTGCGAGGCAGAGACTCAGCAGTCGGCCCAGGTCGCGATGAGGACCTTGGAACCTTTGATTTTGGACAAAGAAAGCTGTAATGATATTGAGAACAAAAATAGCACCTCTTCTTGAAGCGAAATTTACAATCTCCTGCCTTGTGAGACAAGTTAGCGCATTTCAAGCAGCCACCGAGGGCAACTAATTTGTCTCTCTTTGCTTCTGCCGTTTTATATACCGGACAGTTGTACGTGGAATGAGAGTCCCCGCTTTTAGATTGGTCGCAAAAGGTGCAACGCGGTGGCCTCTCCTCTTTCTCAATACGTGGCTCCAAGTCCACGGCGGAACTAGACACAAATTTTGTTGAGGAATTAGTTGGGCTGTCATAATTAGCTTTATCGAATTTAGGCTTGCGTTTCACAGCTCCCTGATAGCGTTCAGTTACGTCGAAGATTTTGGAAATTAAATCTTCCAGCGACGGTCTGGTTTTATTAGTGACCTGAACAAAGTGGGACTGGAAATTCTCATTCATGCCGTGCCAGAAAAAGTACTGGAGCACGGTATCTGTCGTAACATTAAGAGTTTTAAATGATTCGACAAGCAGACGCATTTTCCCGATGTATTCAAAGGGATCATCACTAACAGCTAACCTCATTTCGGAAAGACGCTTAATGGCATCGTACTGTTGAGACAACGGAGAAGCAAAAGCCTGCTGAAGAAGTTCCTTAGCACATGCATAAGTTTGTTTGCCTACTTCTAGCGACTTAACAAGTGTGAGTGGCGCGCCTCGCAGCTGCCTCTGGAGAAAGATAAACTTCTCATATTCCGATAAGGAGTACTTGTGGAGAACGCTCTCCAGATTAAGGAAAAACTTACCGAGATCTTCCCCGGCGTCGTGTTCGTACTCTGGCAGAGGAATTTGCGGGAGGTTTAACTTGTTTAAGCCGAGATCACCGCTGCGAGAATCGGCACCACCCACGGCAGCAGCTGCACTAGTTTCGCAGTCTAAAGAGGACTGAAAGGAGGGTATAGCGGAGATTTAGTTTTTAATCATACTCTGCAGAGGTATCGTATTCTTCCTTTGAATCCTTCTCCGCCGCGCCATCAGCAAAGAGAGCAGCACCTATTTGAAGGTTAGCATGGCTAATGTCCTTCTGTAAGGTTTGTAGCCGCAAAATATTTTGCCTCTTAACATCGCTAGTCATGAACTCTAAAGCACCGATTGAATTGGATATGCGCGTAATTTCAGCGCGTATGTACTTCCTATTATGTTTAAGGAATTTCACGTCCATGGCTGCCAAGAAAGAGGCAGGCGCTGTAAAGAGAAACGTATTAGCTTGAAGAACAGACAGTCGTATCTCTACGCAGTTCGCTGCTAAAATGACACTAATGCCCGATATAGGATTGACATCTATTAGCGGCGCTTAGGTAATCGGCAGAGGCCAATATTTAGTTTAGGTATACGCACACCAAATAGATTAAAGAATTAGGCCCAAGGCCGACAAGGTTTACATCTGCAAGCAGTGTTTAAGCAATTTCAAGATTAGCATTAGGTATTAAGAGAACACGCTCCGCACACAATAACTGCACACGAATTACAATGAGAAAGATTAGATTAGTCAAGAACAAATATACGTTTCAGAACTTAGCCCAGACCTGCACAACGGACACCCATCAGCCGACGTACTCTGGAGCTCGGGGCGGACCTCACTCGGGCCCCACATTGAAAAAACGGAGTGGGGAAAAGACGACACGATGCTGGTTATTATTTTAGTAACATAAATGCACATCAAGAATAATAATAGGAATAAATAACAGCAAAGTAGTCTTCAATTGTAGGCACGTCGGTGACTTCTTGGTTAGATAAAGAAGTCGGAAGTTGGTGCATCCGACGGCCTCCCACATCAATTTTGCCAATAACCGTGATCTGTTGAGATAAAATAGGACAAGACGTAAATAATTTGTCGGTGGCAAGATTGAGAGCTGTCGAGAAAAGATTCTGAGTTAACAGATATAGCAATGCACTCAATGTGGTATATATTTATAGGACATTAGAATTTACGTTTAAGTCACGGCTTTAAATTTAGGGTACGGCCCGAGTACGGGAAACTACAGCCAAATGTGGGCCAGTGAGGAACGTTCGGGACAAATGCACCTACTTATCTCCAAACGTACCCTCACAATGGATCCCTTGAAGTCCACGTGACGACGGTGAGAAGAGAAGGTCGATGACAGACTGCCCGGCCGCTGAAGCGCTGGACTGCCGTAGTTCCCATCCAGGCTGCCTCCGTAGTCCCGGAGACGAGAAGTCGGAGAAGCAGCTGAGTGCGGAGCAGTCTCGAAGCGGTGCGAAACCGTAGTGGCGTCATCATGCCTCGGCCGTCAACCACAAGCCCTCTCCACGACGTCAAGCGTAGGGAACCGTAGTGCAGGTCACAGGAGGGTTTTAGCCGAAAACGCCCATTTAAAAACTGCTTCTTAGAATATGAGAAAAATTAAAGATGAACAAGAAAGCAGTGCTCCACAGGAAGGCGTGAGCAAGTTGTTTGCGCTGTGGATGTTGGAGCGTGTCTGTTGTTTGTCAGGCACGACATTCCGAGAACAGTTATGAGGCGTTAGTACGTAAAGGGCCGTAATTGGTTTGGTAATAAGGGCACACTGTGCCGAACGTCCTCGAAAATATAAATGTTATTAACTAGTTTCTTAAATTTACAAAGCCTTAATACTAAGTCCCCGACTAAGAAAATGGATTTCTTCAACAACTTCTGTCCGCAGTCAACCCTCTCGCCCACGTCCACAGTCAGACCCCTCTCATACAAAGCACGTTTCACCCCATCCATCCAACTCATCCGTGGTCTATCTCGCGCTCTAACACCACTCACTTCCGATGTATAAATCTTTTTCACCAGCCGCTCAACATTAATTCTTTCAACATGCCCAAACCATCCAAGCACTCTTTCATCCACTAGCCTGCCCAACTGTTTGAAAACACCCGTCTGCCCCCTAACCAACTCATTCCTGATCCTTTCTCTTCTTGTTACTCCATACATGCTCCTCAAACACTTCATCTCAAATACATCCAACTTCCTCCTCTCAGCTGCTCTCAACCCCCAAGGCTCTGCTCCATGCAACAAAACTGGCACGATCAAGCTTTCATACAGTCCCCTCTTAGCAATCATACTCAAACTCCTGCATTCAAACACTTTCCTCATTGCACCCAATGTCTTACAGCCTTCACTCACTCGATGCCTCACTTCTGCTTCCATACTATCCCTAACAGCCACATCCGACCCGAGGTACCTAGTTGTGTTGCGTAGTAAATATTAAAGCCAAGTAGTCTCAAAAATACCATTCTGTTTTAAGTAAACTGATTTCCATTGTTTGTGATGATTTTCGTATTCAAATTTTTCTACAGTGGCTAAAAAGATCAATGTTTCTGTGTGAAACTGTTCAGACCAATCTGATTATAATCTCAGTATTTCAATATTTGCTGTATAATATTTTCAATGCCTTTTACATGTATTTATTACTGATACATGTAGAATAGCATTTAACTCGCATCACGAACAAGGTTCCTTAGTCTAGCGAGTGGTAAAATAATGTAATGTTTTTTAATCATGGTTAAAGTAAGAATTTTTGGCTACGTGCAATTCAAGAACTGTAGAATTACGTTATTTTGCCAAGCATACAATGCAAATAAATTATTTCAAGGAGTTTTGTACTTACGAAAAAAAATTCCTGTCCATGGATTAGTAGAGCTGATCTCGAAGTTCAGCCATCAGCCTTCTCCAGCAAGCAAACAGTATCAACCAGTAATTTGGGTTTACCCAAGCTTTAAATTGATTCTATATAAGTTTCTTATCACTGCTTCATTATTAGATGCAAGAAATAATTTCTACATAAAATCATTGCAACTTTCAAGAATTTTTTTTAGGTTATAGATTATTAACTCTTTAGGCTTATATTTTATCTTGCAACTCTCAGTCTGTTTTATGATTCATTTTAGATTACTGACAGCTTCTTTTTAGCACTTCTGTTTTGATAGGTTGGCTGAGTGTCAGCCTTTTTCTTTAAAAACCTTACGCTGGAATAAAATGCATGATTACAGTTCTTTGCAAGCCAATAAGCTTAGTTCTGTCAATATTATATTATAAGTTAAAAATATTCGATAATTTCCTTGTGTTCTTTATTTTTTGCAATTATTAGTGAATTCCTAAACATGATCATCCGGGTGATTCTTTTGCAAACAAATTTTATGCTTCAGATAAATTGAACATTTTTTACCTTAACTCAACGATCGGTTACAGTGAATTACCAATTAATTATCTTAAGTATATTTCTAACGTTTATCGCGCAATAACTGTGCTATTAGAAATGTTATAAATTGTTGCATATTATGCTCATTGTTTGTTGTGTCAAGTAGTTCAGGGAACTTTTCGGCTTTCTATTCAGATGAGTTACGAGTTTATGCAGATCACTGAGGTGATATCTAGGTAATCATAGAAGCTAAGCATGAACTTCACATCTGGCTGTGACAGCAACATCGTAGTTTGAACTGGAATTGGAAGCCTCTGATGTCCAGTGAGTGATGGCTGAGATTTTCGGCACAATTATACGAAGTATTGCTCACAAGTTAGTCATTCAGGTGTTCAAGCTTCAGGAGAAAATATTGCATCATAATGCCTGTTAATAGATAGTGAGATGAGAATTACTTATAAAAAGCACTGTTATTAAACTGCAACAATATTCAGTTATTACTATCAAAAAACTATATTTCATCACTAGCTCTACTTCCATACTGAAAAATACTGGCACAAATATACATGAGAAGCCCCTGCTTCATTACCCTGAATGAAAATTAGAAACAATTAATTCAATTCTTTCATACCTTGAATGCTACTCCATTTCATGGAACTATGAAAAATCAGGCTGCCCGCGAAAGCCACAAAATCTATGATTATTTAAATATTACTAACAGCCCAGCGTGAATGGGAGCAAGCATTGGCACACCACCAACCTAGCGGGAAAACACGTGTGCGAAATTTTCAGTTTTATGAGGATGTACTGTGCCAGTTATAAATTTTTTTCCAGAGGTTTCGTGACCAGTTACATCTTTGGCAGCACCACTGTTTGCTTTCAACTACTTCTGTGCGACTCATTTGAGAAAGACTGAGTCTGAATCGTTTGGTAGCAAATAAAATGGTATCTCAAATAATAGGTGAAGGAAGACGGTCTGATTTAATATCGTATTTACTTCCACCAAGCAAGTCCTCATTAATTTAACAATTATTTCGAGTATCAACGAGAGCTTGGCGGGAACAACGAGGAGTCTGAGGTACGCTGCGAAAGTGTCCGCGCCATTGTCCAGGCCAGCCGCTCGCTGCTACTTCCTCGAGTCGGAAAGCTGCGATTAAAGAATAACAGTTGAGTTACTCACACCGAACCTTATCTTACAAGAAAAAGAATTAAAGTAATTAATTTCAACCTGTTTGATGAGCCACCATCGAACATGCGACCCATTGGTGAATTGCTCAAAGAATGGAAGTAATGGTTCGAGTCCTATAAAATTTTCCATAATATAGATAACAGGGGTGCGGAAACTTCAGGTTAGGCAAATACGATAAGCTTCCTCACTTCAAGGCAGAACACCTCGAAGAGTAGATCTCCAGATAGTGGATTTACGTCTGCCTGTCCTCGGCCTCTAAGTGCAGCAGTGTTGAAGCCGAGCACCTCCAGCTGGTGAGTATCTATTGTGCTCTCGAAAATTTACGATGTCTAGCGAAATAAATAATTGAGAAATACGCAGATGACGCCGATGAAGTGTAGGGTAGGAGGTCATAGACATGTCTCCTTATTGGTGCTCACGCACGCCCCAATACACTTCCCACCTACGTCAAGAGTAGTGGAAACTGCTGTGCCAGGAATCATTTCCTAGATCCGGCCCTTTATATTAGGAATATAATTTAATTAATCGAGTACTTTAAATCAAGCTTAAACCTAATAGGCGCGCAGCACACTAAAATAAATGAGCCAGCACGCCACACTAAGCCTTGAAATACGTACATTAAGGGACCTCTAGAAGGCATGACAGTGTGGCTGACTCGTTTCTGATGCTTCGATTGCTGCTACCCAAAGTGTAACTGAGTTTTTGCAGGGAATGAAAATTAGTCTACTGGTTCCCATTGAAGTTTTTCTCAGCATTATTATGGCTTTATGTAAAAAATATTCAGGTTATGGGCTTTTGTTGGGGTTCTAGGTACAGAGTTAATTTCGATACAAAGAATGAAACTATATTAGGGTGAGGTATTAGGTTTTAACGAAGAAAGCGTTAGGTTAAAAGTTTCTGACGCTTGATACAGTTCCAACATTCTCCCTCTACATCATGGCAATACATAAATAACATTCATACTTTTTCACTCACAGTCGTTGTGTTGTAGCTTCCTACCGTATCAATTACCTCACTCCCATCGACTCAGAAAGGAAAACTTCTTTCTGATAGCTGGGGACCAACCCGATCAGAATAGTTACAATCAAGGTTCGCACAAACCTTGCTCATTTAAAAAAACAAAAACAAATGAAAAACCTGTTGCAAACGAAGGCTTGTCAAAGCCACTGGCCAATAAAAATTGTTAAAGTATATGCCCATTGGATATTTGAACGAAAATCCTGTACTCATCTTTTTGATCAGAACACGCATACCATGTCGCTCAGTGGTCGCGATCAATAGTTCGCTGTCACCGTCTCCACGAAATCTTGCCCCAATCGGTAACCGAAGCCCGGCACACCAGAGTTCGACTTCACTCGTGATTGCCAAATACGCCGATGAGAAATAGTGCTACACTACAAATTACAATGGTACGTTACATAGTTTTAAATCAGTGTTTTTAGAAAGTTTGTTCTGAAATACTGTGGAGAGAGAACGATTATATTATTAACTGAAAAATTACTAGAGTGGAGAGGAAGTCGAGCTGCAAGTACCTAATTTTTTAGGAACATCTTTTCTGTGTGAGAATTTTATAATGATGGTAATGGAGGGGAAAAAACTGAAAAAATAATTGACATGGTTCTTTCGATCCGAAGATCGTGATCGAGAAATTCCGGTGGCTGAAGAGAAAAAATTATATTGTTAAAATTGAACGAGAACGTGAAACAAAACTAGTTCAAAACATAAATTAAGGAAAGGGAAAACAGATTAATGTGTGACCAAAACAATTCTTAACAGGGGAAAATAAATATCAGGCTGACTATTTTTTTAAGGTAACTACTCTGTTTTTGTAGAATCTTGGTTTTAGTTTACTATGAGATGTTGTTTAGGAACGAAAATCAAAATATATTGGATAACTGTGTAAAATTGTACATTGGTTAATGCTAATTCTCTGATCACTCGAGTTTCTATCGCAATGCAATCTAATGCTGGAATGCAGGAGAAAAGCGAGAACCCGACCAGTACGATGGCTTCGACCAGCCTGCTCGAGCGAGCATCAGAAAGCGTGAGCAGAAAACAATAAGTATGAGGATATATTATGATTTTTGTTGATAATGATCATGGAATCCTAATGTCCGCATCGAATATTTTTAAGGTCATTCTCCTCCATTACCTATATCGTAAATTTGTAACGCATAACGTGAAAATGACATTCAGAATCTTATTCGAACTAATCATGGAGACGAAGCGTATACTTTATAACGAGATTTCTAACTCATCTCGTAAACTTACAAAAGTAAACTAGACCATGTTTCCTCTGGAAGTGCAAGACATTCATTATTATTCCCAAGTGTTTACATTTCAAATTTCGAAGAAAGACAATTCATTCATCGGGGTTTCACAAGTCTTGAAGAGCGAACTTTCTTCTCCAGGATATCAAGTGTAAAGGGGCTTTCACATGATCAGTTTTTCCGTCAGTCACACTACTCACACTCACGGACTGTGGTCAAAACACTTGCGTTCACACGCACGTTCTCGTGACTGAAGAGGCGCGACGGCGGCGACGCTAGCAAGCTTGACAGCCTTGACAGTGCTTCGCTATGTGTTGTCGGGTGAGGTTAGCGTAGTCAAAGCAAGCATATTCATCGTCTTTGCGGTCAAAACGAAGAAGAAACACCGCAAATAGATAGTGGGTAAAAGATTAGCTGCTAAACATACACAAAATGGGAGTTATAATCGGATTTGCAGGGAGTTAAGGCTAAATATATAGATTACGTTCACTAATTATTTGCACATTCCGCTTTCCTTGTTTCAACATTTGTAAAATTTGGTCACACAAAATCTAACAAAATTAATTCTACAACTACTTCGAATGTAATAATCTAATTCATAATAACTTAAAGTGCAGGTAATATTTTTGCCCGTTCTATGCAGTTGTACATGTACCACAGTTTGCACAGCACAGCACATTTGCACAGCTTGCAAATTGATTTTTTTCTCGAACTTTATTCGCTCATTTCCTAGCATCACAGTGCCTAGGATATAGAAATAGCAAATGAAATCTTACGCACATTTTTCTAGATCTGTATGTTGAAATGCGCGCGTAAAAATGGCATCCGTACGCAAATATTCTAAAATATAATAAAACTCGCAAATTACTGCGGGATAATAGCTATTATTGTTTGTGAAAGTGACAGCGGTAAGGATAAACTAATAAAAGTTTAGATTTATTTCATAAAACATTTTTATGCTGAAATTAAATACTAAGGATAATTCATATATCAAGTTTTTCAAGTTATTATGAACATACTGAATAAATTATTGAAATCGTACTTTTGGCTGAATATTGATCTGTTTTCATTCTAACAAATAAAAATAATGCCCCTTTGCAGTATTTCTTGGGTGAATATTAAATAAGAATGGAAATCCTTTGTAAATGGCTCTGACGCTACAGCAGGACGAATGCAGAATAATATGCTTGTAACAAAATGAACTATATTTTCCTACATCATTATAAATTCTGAAAAAATACGCACCGTTAAATCAGATGCTATCCATATAGATCAGGTGCTATCACCTTTAAAATAATAGATTTGTAAACCTGGCTTCGAATGGTAAAAATTGTTTTCTTCAAACTATTCTCATTCGCTTCAATATCATATTTGAGCGACTTGCTTCTTATACCTCTGCTTTTGTATTTGTTGCTTTGCACTGTCCACAAAGCAGGCTTCTTTAGAATATAGCTAATAAAAGAAGTCGGCGCTTATCGAGACCATGCATTTGATGCGGAGGAGGAGCGACTACAGGCATCCTTGCTTGACGCCGGGTAGGCCAAAACCACGGTATACATAAGAAGGTAAGAACATTCAAGTAATTTATTGAAACAAAAAGAAAAAAACAAGAACTGTATTTTTCCAAAAAGGTTGGCACATGAGATACATGACAAATATACTGGCTCTTAAAAATTTCTTAATATACGACGTCATTAGACAAACTTACTATATATACGAGGAGTACTAATAGACAGACTATACGTGGTCTACTAATAGACAAACCATACGAGGTGTACTAATATACAAATTATACGAGGTGTACTAATAGACAAACTATCCGAGGCGCACAAATAGGTAAGCCATACGAGGCGTACTAATAGACAAACTATCCGAAGTGTAAAAATAGGTAAACCATAGGAGGCGTACTAATAGACACGCCATCCGCGGTGTGCAAAATAGATTAACCCTGTCATGGGCTAGTTAATTCAAAAATATAATTTCTTGGATATTTTATGTCTCAAGAGATGGCTGTCAACTTATAAATAATTTAAAATACTACTATCGAATTCTTCGGAATTCCTAAATTATTTTTTTAACCAAAAGTAAGAAAAAACAAAAAACGCTACACCGAAGCCGCTCGAAACACCGTAGTAAATGACTATCAAGTATTGAGAAAAAGTTAGTCACAAAGTAATTTATAAGAAACATCACGCAACACAACACGCACATTTAGAAAAAACGCGTAAACAAACACACGCAAAAAGAAATTCATGGCTTGTTCAGCATACGTACAGAGAGCTGATAATTTTTCACGATTTTCCACGTGCGCTATTATTCCATTTGTCTGTTCATATTCTTCATTTTTTCTATTCACAGATGCGCCCTCTGGGGTGGTGATAGATATATTTTTGAATCATTAAGCAAGTTCAATAAATAAATTTATTTCTGAAATATGGTTCAGTGTTTACTGGTCGCAGAGCTTTAGGTAAAATGTAATGTGTCTGGAAGTTTCGTTTTTACTCAAAAAATAGAAATAGAAAACATGTATATACATATGTTTGTATATATTTGAACATATATTTGTGCGCACACACAGACATACATGTATGTGTGCGCACACACACACGCACCCACCTACACACTCATATTCATATATATATTTATACATATATCTATACGTATTGGAAATGAAAATAAGTAAAATACTAACAAACACAAAAAAAACAATCTTGCCCGTGGTACATCTAAAACGACAGTCAAGCTCAGTGTAATCCTAAGAAATCACCTAAAGAAAAAATAAGCAAGAAGAAAAACTTCGAAAAACGTAGAAATGAAATGTTTTTTTTTTAATTTTATGACCAAAATTTCAAGAAAGCTCAAGTTACAGTCGAGGAACAACGACAACAAAAAAAATCGCGGGTTTCATATCCTCTCATTTGAGTAAGAGGCATCTACTTTAAGCCCTGAATAATGTTTTTTAATAAGATACGTGAGTTATGGGCCATAGGCTTTTTTCTGCAATATATGCCCCTCCCCATGCACGAGTGCGGAAAGGTATTGGGGAGGAGGTCCAAAACTTAAATATATACTTTCGTATAATATAAATTCGTGTTTTATACATACCTTTACATACTGTTTCAATGCTAACATAATTGCTTGGGAAACGTCTGGTACCATTTGCGATATTACCTGCTTAGATATTCTGAAGGTGTGCATGAGGCTCGTGAAAGTCTCTACTTGCAAAGAAACGCAGTGTGACTGCTGGTCGAAGAGAAGCTGAGATAGAATCTCTAAATTTTGTATCCCTTTTCGTTATCAGTCCTCCAACCATCAGAAGTAAATCTTCGAAATCATTAGCGGTTAGGTGTGTGAAATGTCGAAAACCCATAACCCATAACGTCATCCAGTCCTAATTTATTTAATAATGAAATACCAAACCTAGGTCCTTCTGCAAACACTTTGCAACACCACCAATGATTACGTTTTCTCGTCCTTTCACTAGCAATTAGCGCCAAGCAGGAACTCACTCCGCAATGTTCTCCATGATGCAATGTTCTCCATGACGTTCTGTTGGAGACTAGACGAGAAATTCAAATCGTAGTGTGGACGCTGGACGAGGCAGAAACGGAGTCTATACACGGTCAATAGACCAGGTCTATAGACACGTCGCGCAACATGTCTAAAAGTGAGTACTTACCTTTAATAAGGATTCTGAGACTCCTACACCTTTGCACTAAATTTGAAATGGAAACGTGCAACTTGAAACTTTGCCATGTCTCGGTCAATCACATTTCCTTGGTAACTGCAAAATGTTTAGATAACATTTCAACATTTATGGATAAAGAAAACGTTTAAGTGTTATCTGAACGAGAGAATGATATGCATTTAATGAATTATTTTGATAAAATTAAACTCAGCGTTTTCAGGGCTTCACAATGTCATGCATCAATCCATGCAGAATAAGTATTCTTCAGATAATTCACAATGTTCTAAATCACTACACATCTGATATTCATTAGTATAATTTGCCTTCGGAAATTTCTCAAAGACTATGTAAGGCGTTAGTTTTCCAAAATTTGTCATTGTTAGCGCACAAACAGATTTCACTTCGTCATAAACTAAATATGATTTATCCAGTCACACCCTCAATTGAAAATAAATAATACAATGTTACAGTTTGTTCTTGTGTCTTTATCATTTTCCTTAATCACTGGACAAATACTGGTGACGTGCTCAGCATTTGAGCGAGCGACGAGACGCACATTAATGGCAAATCTTCTTATACTTGATCTGGAAGCCACGCTTACGAATGGAACGCTGCAGAGGCCTTAGTTAAAGACTGATAAAATTAAAATAAAACGGGCTTCAAATTGCCTTGGTTGAAAGGACAAAAATTTGGGGATTCTAATTTATTCGTGTTAAAATTTAGACGATAGGAAACCAAAAAAGGGCAAACCAAACAAAATTCCCCTGTTTTTCACCCTAATTTCAATAAGATCAACTCAAAGAGCTAATCATTTTTCAATAACGATTATTCAATCTCGCCCCACAAAATAAAACGCTTAAATAACTTAATTAGCGAAAACTCATTCCACGGCATTTCAGTAAAAGCTACATGTTTAACGGTAGAATCTCTTTTGCAATAATTGTAGCAGTGGAAACTACTTGAAGTTATTTCCTTAATTTAGCATGTGCTACACTATTTTCTCTGACACAAAATGGGTTTTAGGAAATATGATCATAATTAGCCCATTGCCACCTAGTTTAAAGATCACTAGGCTCAAACTGAGAAACGAAGACATTGGGAGCCACACATTCCTAATTTAAGAGAGTTAATCTAACTTATTTACACTTGTCCGAAGGTGCAAGTGGTGCCAGGACATTTATTAACAAGGATCAATTAGTTCGTCTTTTCGACAACGGCTGTGAATTGTATTTGTCATTCATTTTCAGATCAAATTGTAAAAAGAGGTTCAAACGGATCGGATCCTCGACATCATCGATAGATCATTGGTATCGAATAATTTAATCCATTAAAAGTGTTGATTTCATAATAAATTGTTACAATCGTTATTTTTTGTCTTTTTCACCTGTTACCTTCAGTAATTTCTGGTAGTAATTTATTCTTCTGGTTGTTTCACATTTGGTCAATAGGTTATCAGTGGTCAATAGGTTCACTAACCCCACGCGTTCTTAACGCAGAAAATCACGATAAAAAATTCTGCTTATCTCTACGAGCACTTTCCTAACCTTGTTAGCTGTAATGCACAATAAGAATGAGTAAACCTGGCAAAACATCAGAAATCTGAATTTCCTTTCAATTGAAAAACACAAATTTTTGGTGGATATTTCGCAATTATCAGGATTTACCATAGAATTTTCCTCAACTTAAATGCGAAGGAAGCTGGCTCAAACTGAAAGAATTTTGGCGTGTCTAATACTGTGAGTTACAAAATTATGAAGTGTCACTGTACATGGAAAGTGGATGCTGAACATAATATAAAACAAAAGCATCATTTTACTGCCTCAAGTTCAAATGCAATTTTGATACTTTTCTAATTCCAGAAAATAATCTTGCTCCAAGTTTACTTCTAATTCAATACACTTTGAGCTTCACTTCCCCAAGTTTCTTAACATTGATATTTTTGCCCTTAATTAAGAAAAGTATTCCTTTCTTTCGTAACCTTTTAGTTTACAGCTGAAGTTGGGATCACAACATGCTTCAATACGGTGTCAGTTGTTAATTTAATTTTCAGGTATTAGCACTTGATTGATATATTCCTAATTGTAACTATCCATCTATACTATGACTAAGTCATCACCAATCATTTTGAAGTAAACAACTATTGCCATTGACTGGTTGTTGCCAGCTGCATAGGGCGTTTTTTCACTAAATCAATTTGATTTTCCGTGATTTCTTTCTCACAGACCAATTCAAGTTAACGCAAGCGTCTTTCCTTTTATTGCACACTCAAAACAAAAATAATTTCTCATATGTACTTCAGTTTGTTTATTTATTCTTATCAATGAAATTCTCAAGTGGAAATATTGCGCAGAGTAAATTGGCGCTCATCGGGCGCAGAGCGGCTGCCTATTGCATGAGCAAACCAATTAAGGCACGTCTCCAGGCGCGCCTACAACAATGTTTTAAAAACATGAGTACTACTCTGCAGGATTTGCTTCCACCAATTTTAAACAAATGTTACAGTAAATATGCAAACGCTGATCAAGTGTTGTTCTGAAAATGATTGCTACCTCCTTAATTTTTATGGTGTAGAGTACGATTGGCTGTGCAAAAAAGCTTAACACCAGTGAGGTAATGTACGTCTGAATCTTACTTTGTCTTTGGAATACTATTATGAAGTGGCTGACAGAATAATGATAAAAAATTTTTTAGATAGACGTGAAATTATTCTGAGATATTACCATTTCGCAGTTATTATGAATTTATGAATAGTTTATACGTGCATTAGGAGAACGTGCCTGACTTCATCTACAGTCATGGGTTTGAAATACAAATGTGCTCTATGGATTAAAAATTAATTTGGTGCGTTTCCAAAGATTTAGAATGACATGAAATTTAATACTATTAAATTAGGGAAGGATGATAAATTATGCCTTAACCCTTTCTTCCAGTAAAAGCCACCCAATGATTCAGGGAACAGAATAAATTATTAATATCTCGTCTGTCTTTTAACTTTTGAGTGCTTTCTATTCTCATGTAGAGTGTAATGTAAAAAATTAGAACCCGTGGAATTGAGAAATATAGTCTACCATTCAAAAGGCTGTTCCTGTACTGTTGTGAGGGGCGATCTACGACATGTATGCACCTTCTTTTTTGTCAGTTAGCCAGACCAAACATAAGGCATCCAACATTTTGCCGGTGTAAAACCTCAGTGATATCTCGAGTCACATCAGAAGACGGGCACCCAATATTCATGCAGTTGAGAAGTTTTTTGTTGTAGATAACCAATATTCAACTGTTAAAAGTTGCCGAGGAGATGTTATTTAATTTTGGTAATAAAAAATAACTCACAGATAACCACACGGAAAATGTAAACTTGGTAGAGTAACCGACACATCTTCCTTCGACGGTGAACGGCGTTGAAGGCAAATATGCATGGGTGTCAGAACAGCGCATTTCAATGCATGTATCAAAGATTGAGAGATAGATGTGAAATTGTGTTTCCATTGTCAAGTTATTCTAAGTTTGATAATGCTTCAAAAAACAAGTAATAATAGATATGTAAAACATGGCCACATTGATGTAAAACGCTTTTGACTGTATCCATCCACATTGACATACTCGCTTGGGCTTGGCCTCCGCGATGTAACTGATATTGAAAGTTATAAGTCTGTATTGAAAACTAAAAGGCGGATATGGCAGAAATTTGAAATTATCTTTCTGTACGCACATATCAAAAAAGTACCTAGTAACTGACTGGAAGAACATGATTTAAACCCCACAACAGTTTTATAAAATTTCCTGGTCAAATCATGCTGACAGAAAAAAAGAATATCTAAAAGTTTTTTTCCGGTAGAACTGCAACACGTGCGTTCTAAAATAAAGTAACTTTTGTCTTAACCTACATGAGTCGTTTGTATTCTTATCACGGTCAAATCGCGGCTAATTTTTTTTGTTTCGTTACCCCTTGCTTTTTCAACCTATATCTTTTCACCTGTCGAAGTATTCTTTTTGTGCAAAAAACTCCATATTTTGCCACAAAATGAGGAAAAATGCTTCAAGTATGTTCATTGAACTGAAGGTCATTTTCGAAAAATAAGAAATTGTGTTGTATCAAATTTTCCAAAGTTTACATTTTGAGCTCATTGTAGTACACATCTTTCTACTTTATTCAACACCCATACACCAGGGTTCATAAGTGAAAGGTATATTTCATCATAGGAGTAAGATCTAGTATTTCATAATATCTCCACGTAGCTTATCATAAATCGATACTACAGCAAAGATGAAGATTGCTTCGGGAATATGAGCAGTGATAATGTTTATTGCATCAATGAGTGGTGAGGTGAACAATATTTTCTCCAAAATATAATAGTTACGCAAGGCTTGAATAATGATGAAATTTACTTGAATATAAAGGTCTTTAGCGATATTTCAATAAACCAGTTGATTAATTTATAAGACAGCATAAGTCAGAGCTGCGTTGCACGCATTTTTCACTTTGAGTCTAAGTGTTTCAGGAGTTAGAGGCATTGTCAGACTTAATTTCATCGACCTAGAAGTGAGAAAAGCAATGAACTTCCATTTTCAGTTAATGTAGACGAAATATTTTTCCTGCCCGCCACATAACGCAACACGTACCTGACAGGTGAACCATCCCGGATTAACATGGAGACTCAATAAGACACCTGCACTGCAGTGGCACTGCAAGAGCGCTCTAGGTGCACTTCTCGGTCTTCGACGTGGGTGACCTTCATGATGTACTTGTTAACACATAAACTTCAGTGCAACACAAAGCGTGAGAAAAAAAAATTTGTACAATCATCGTTTCTACAACTAAAATCTTACGTTTCCTAGCATGTACGAAATTTGATCTGGAGTTATAAAGGGAATAGAAGTTTTTTAAACTAAAAATAGTTAAGTTTTGGTGCAGTGATATCAATTATGGGGCTGACGTTAATTTTGATTCGAAATTCTTAGTTTATGGAAAACGTAAAGCATGCCTGGCTCTTGCCTTGGTAAATATGATAGTATGCACAAACTGTTATTTGCTAGTGTCGCTGAAAATAAGTTTCTATTAGCGCGGGAAGCGATTTCGATTTATTAAATCAGCCGAAAAAATATTTAAACTTAAAAGATGAGCGCAATTAACCTTCGTAGAACGAACACTCGAGGAAAGATTTGCTACATTGATGGCAATTGTAAGAAAAACTTTTGCAGCTTAGCAAATAAAATACACACGAAGAAACTCTACTAAAGCGAAGAAGGTAATTAAGAATCTTTATTGCGTAACGTACAATCTCTTGTATACTTCCGTGGAACTTTTCATTACTTTGTATTTTAGAGAATTTAATAACAAAAGTAAAGTAACATATATTTCGTCACATGCCAAGGGTTAGACACAAGCAAAAGCCACAGAAAAAAATCGCATGCGCTAACTAAGTCTGGTGAGCATGCGGGCCAGTTGAGATCCCCCATCCGAGAGATAAGCTTTCCATGAAGTGTTTGCCTTAAAAAATTCATGATAATGCCCGATTAGCAGTATGTGATTTTTTCCTTTGGGGTTCCCTGAAGTCGAAGGTGTATTGCAGCCTTCCCAGCACCCTGTAAGACCTGCAGAACAATACTGAGGCTGAAATTGCTAGGAAATCAGAAGACATGCTTGAAAGAGAGCATAATGATTTTAGAAAACGCTGCAGCAGTATGTGGATTGTGCAGGTAGACATTTGCTAGATACACTGTTTGAAACTTTTAATTAGAAACTTGAAACTTGAGAACACTATGCTCATAAATGGATGGCACTGTTCACTCCGATGAAATACCGTAATTATCACAGTTGCAGTGAACCTCAACTGCCGTGTCGACAGAGTGCCAGGAAATCTGTTGCCCGCATCCCAGGCTGTCAGAGAATAGATTTCAGAAGTCAAAAATACCCTCGGTGATTGCGTGGACCACCATTTCCTAAACATTGACATTTCCTCTTCGTTTTGTTCAACATGACGTAAAACTGAACATAAACTCCAGAATCGGACTCACTTTCCCAATTGAAAATCGAGGACGTATCGCCGATGTGTTATGACCGGGCAAGGAAGAAACCTAAGGGACGTAACATCGGTAAATCACCTTCGAATTGTAGGCGAAATGTCCACTTGGGGACGAACTGTTTGGCTCAGATACGTCCGCGGCCGTCCGCGATGATCATACATGCTATGTCCATGCTACGTCCCTGCTCGACCCATTTCACCGGCGATACGCACATGATTCGCGGATGGCCATCCTTGAATTTGGCGTTAAAAAAAACTTTCGGATCGCCTCTAAGCGACCCTCAAAATATATATGTATGTAGAAATATATATATATTTATATTTCAGGACCGCTTAGAGGCGATAAATCTCAGCTGTACGCGGCCGAAAGTTTTTGTCGAAAGTTGGTTTTAAGAGCAACACTCATATATATATATATATTAAATATTTAAGTGTTGCTTTTCAAAACGACAATTTCGCTGAGCGTGGCAGAGAGTTTCTAATGACAAAGCTTGCTAAACACTCAAATGTTCACTCCCGCCCGCTGTTTATTATGTGAAGAAACAAAAATACCGGCACATCTTGGCCGAAAATTAAGCACAGCTGTCCAATTACAGCATAGACTACACTGGTCTTATTTCTACAATCACATATTGGACTTGCCGTTATCAAAACATGTTTTGACATCCAAGTTATTTATTGCTTAAATTTTTGTACGAAAATGCAAATCAAGATCGGCATTGAGCACCCAAAAAGGTATAAGTAGAATATTTCATTAAAATTAATCTTTTATTTAAGCTAAATCTAGAATATTAGGATAAGCCTCCCTATCTATATTAAGGGGACCGTCTACGTAAAAAAAAGTACGTTATTTATGGATGGATTTCTCTGAAATTTTCACAGTAGGTGTGAAATGATGCAAAGATCATTTGTTATTTGACAAAATTTTTGTATCTGCACTAGATTTTTTTTATTTTCGAAAAATATGATAAAATAGGGTTTTTTAAAATCTATCGTCTTCTACAATTTTGAAGTTACAGACCCAGTACTTCGTTTTTAGATTGCTTATATGTCTATATAACCACATGCAATAGGGAATTTTGATAACTTCTTTTTGTGGATTTTGAGAATCAAAAAAAAATAATGACCTTTTTTTCATTTTTTTTTCATGTCGTGTAATTTTCAAAATAATTGGTGTATCAGAAAATGCTATTGCACGTGGATACACCTTGCTAAGCCCTATCGAATGGTATACAAACCATTCTCGTAACTCTATAATTGTGGAAGGAGTAGCATTTGAGAAACCAATTATCAAGTTTCCAGAAAAACGTGTTTTTTCTCAAAAATATTTTTTCTTTTTATCTTCTGAACTACAGGGTTTTCTACAATGAACACTTGAGCGTTTGTAGCTATTTTCAAGCCCTTTCGACTGATATAATTTACATTGCTGTAGCTTTGTAACTCTGGGAAAAAATATACAACAAAAGAGAATAGGTGTTATTCTTGAAAACAACCAATTTTTTTAATTTTTCTTTTTTTTTCTGACCAAAATATTTTTTTGTCAAGCCAACTCCTTTGTTTTATAGCTCTTTTCAAGCCCTGTGGATTGGTGTGCTCGCAATAGCTGTAGCTATGATACTGCAGCTGTCATCGAGCTATGAATGAAAGCTGCGGTATCATAGATACGGCAGAACAGCTAAATTCTGAAATTGTCAAAAATTATAAAAAAATATTTACTCAGCGTTAAAATGTTTCGTTTGAATAACGGAAGCACTTTGAGTAGGGGGGAATCTATCAACAAGGCGTGAAACACTTTGTTTTCAGAATCAACAAGATACATTGAAGTTTATGAAACATGATAGAACAGTTAAAGAAAAACGTAATTAACAGCAAAAAAGTCAGCAGTAAGCTGCAAAAAAATTGATCCGTAGTAAAACAAAAGCATATGGAATCAAAAGGAATGCCTACCTTACCTTCAGCTGTGCCTCAAAAATTTCCCTGGGATCGCTAGTTCCCATGGATATAATAGTTGTATGCCGTGAGGGGTCTAAACCTTCTGTGACACTTCATCTTAGAATACACCCTGTGTCTTTCCGTCTAACTCGAGTGAAACTGGCTCGTCAAGGACTGGTGCACAATTTTCAAATGCCCAAGAGATAGCTGGAAGATAAGTGACGGGTCTCTTGCCTCTCCTCCATCCCAGTCAACTTATCCTGATGAAAAAATAGTTGATTTTCAAGTATAGGATTGCAATCCAAAAAAAGGAATATTCTGAGTACGAAATACCTTCAACAGTTTCCTGCACAAATTTTAGTGAGAATTAATGCTCCTCACAGCATAGGTTTGTAAAGTTTATCCTTCGTTTTGGGTTCCTTATCAGTAGCTTTACTCATTTAATATTAAGGGTACACTGGCTGGAAAAAACTTTGTTAGAGAAAAATATCGAATTACTTGTGTTTCAATAGTTCTAAACATGTTAGAATACAAAGAAAATCACATTTAAACTATATTAGACAGAACAAAAATATTGATATCACAAATATTGGTATAAAATATCACAATGCGAGAAGACTACGTATGGTAATTTTGTATATGATTGAAATTGCAGATGACTAGTTGTTACTGCTCACCAGATATTCGCATGCTAACGGCACCAGAGATAGAGGTAAAATGAATGAACTACTGGAGGTTTCACATGTCTATAAGCCCCAGTCCTATTGAACAATTTTATAACAAAAAAATTATTTGTAATTTCGTTGAAGATGGCTAACAGTTTAAGTATATGACTTATTATTTGAATATGCTCCTTTTAAGAACATTATAAAAATTTTTTTCATTTGAGCACAGATCTTCATTTGAGGGCTCACAGCTATGATCAACCCGGAAATGATTAAAAATGGAACCTTAATATTTGTGCGAGGTTGATTTTTGCTTCAGTGTCATCCTATAGTCATGCCAATGCAACATTTATTGAAAGACTTGCGTTCTCTCCTGTTACATTCGAACTGATATATCCCATTGCCTCTGCCAAGGTCACTGACTCCGGATCTGGAAATATTGTTTCTAAGTAGATCACTGATTTTCTGATTTTGTAGTACACACGAAGTTTTAATGACATATCTGGATCTATTGGTTTGACGAAAGTTTTAACAACATTTTTGAAGACACGTTTATCAATTTTGTAATTGCTATACATTTGATTTTCATAGAATATATTTATGTTTTGCGCACCCCGGATTATGTTCCTCATTCAAAATTCGATTTACAAAGTTACCAATTCTATCAATAAGCGTATGGAGAAATTTTTATTAACTAGCAACCGCTTGCATCGTAGCATTTCTGAATGAAAACTAGCCCAGCTGCTGCACACTTCATAAATGCTTTTTAACAAGGTATGGATAACACCTTCATAATACACATGCGCTGCATCACAATCACAGTTTCTGGTTCCACCAGCATGCGAGGGTGACATACACAGTTATAAGAAAAGCACTCTGAGATTCTTCAACTGAAACGTCAAGAAATGGCAGCTTCCCACTCACACACCCAGCTCATACGTAAATGTAACACCGGATTATCAGTCACCAAATTCCTCAACATCTCAAACTGCTCTACCATCTCAATTTCAACGATAATATCGTCCACGTACCTTCCGTATAAAATCGGCTTCACCGGTATAGAATTCAAGTTATAGAAGCACTGCAGATTTATAAAATTGAACCTACCCTCAACGAAAGTACATATTATTTTTTGCTCTAAAATTGTTCTGTAGGACTGTGGCTTAGACGTTTGGAACCTCCGGTAGATCGTCCATTTTGCCTCTATCTCTGGGGCCGTTACCATATGAATATCTGGTGACCAATAACTAGGCATCTGTGATTTTAATCTTGCACAAAATAAGTCCTACCTATTCATATCGCAATTAGATTACCGATATTTATATTCAGTCTGATGTAGCTTAAGTTTTGGATTGACATAGTTTTATCAAAGTGATTGTTTGTTTTGTCTTTGGCATCCTGAAGATGATGTTAGTAACATCGAAATGTTGCCTTTTATAGACTGATTTATGTAGAATTTTTAAGAAATTGAGTATTAATTTCAGTAAAATGATATGTGACTATCTTTGTATTCTAACACGTGAAGTAAAACAATTTCGCAAAGTTGAAAAGTTGGAAAATACATTGTGTTAGAATAATTTAAAAACATATCTATTATACTATCAATCTGTCGTTATAAGCACATGAAAAAATCTAATTTCAGTACTACGTCCGCAATGAGCATGGTAAATGATGGTCAGTTGAGACAATACCCGTATCCGGCACTCCCGTCATCCCCCATTTAATAACAGGCTACACCTGGTATCGCTCCAAATGACTACTATCATTATTTACACTTTCAGTGCAACGTACTTTACCGGTGGTCTCGGAGGGGATTTTTATAATGCTGCTGACCGAACGGTATCACAAACTAAATTTTTAATGAATATTTAATTAAAGCAAAATGAAGGCCGGATCCGGTTATTGTTTGCATTTTCAAATAGCTAACTTTAATCGACTTCAAATTTTAGTTGAACATTGAACCTCAGTTTAACCAATTGAGGTCAAAGTGTTTAAATATATGCTCATGAAGTCATGTTTAAAAATTCATGTGCAAGCATATCACTCGCAACTGAAAGTGGATGACTAATAAGTAGATACAGCACGTAGTCGTCTCGGCGAAAAAGAGCGTTAGAACCAAATTGTGGGGAGTTGGTGACTGGAGTTGTTTATTAAACACTAGATGTTTGGTACAAAATATGTTATCTGAGAACCTACATTAGATTGTGAGTTTATCCTGGTGAAACTTCATAGAACATTATTCAGCAGACCTTAGCTATGAGACGAGAGCTTTCTGAAAGGCAGCTTTCACTTTACTCCTAGGCTCGTTGCGGTGCTCGGGAATTAAAGCAGGAGCACCTGCATCGCAATAAAAAAAAAAAAAAATGAAGAAGGTCGTTCGCCACAAATTATGGCAGGTTGTGTCCTACTCTTCTATTTTACGTACTAAATTAAAAACAATCAAAATGCTGTGAACATGATTTGCAAATATTAATTTGTTTTCTGTAACAATACTCTTAAGTACATGGCATCATGGTTACTCGCTTTCGATTACTCCACAAGCGACGGAGCGGAGTTGTCAAACTTGATTTTGGTCCTCAGTCTGTGGTGGCCTAAACCTGGCATTGAGAATTCTGTCGCTAGGTTTCTCGCGAGTAAGATTTTCAACATCGCTGTCACTGTGCGACTAAGGTTTGCTTCCCTGGCGGTCATCAGATATGGAACCTGGAAATTTGAGAACAGGAAACTGTAAGACATATTTAAAAAGTTGAGTTTCTCCACAATTTCGAAGTACATTAGCTTACAATTTTGTCTGAATCCTCAGCAGAATGTTAGCTTTGAAGTCTCTCTACGAAGCCTTGTGACTGACGAAATGAAAGATTGTGTTTGTCCAAGCTTTACGCTCATATTTCGCGCTAACTCCCCCATCATAACGAAGAAGCGTCGAATCCACTATCCACAAATATTTAAATGACAATTTGATAGAAATGGAGGGATATATTAACAATTATTTGACCACAATACAACTTACAAGATCTTCGCGCTGAAGTATGTAATCCAGTCTTCCATTGAAGTCGCACGCGTGAATGCTCGAACTGGTGTTAGATTTTTCTGAGTAAAGATGCTCCTTTAGAAGCAAGGCGATCCCAGCAACTTGATCGTTTAATATCTCAACTTTACACTCCCTGCGATTGAGTTGACTTTGAATGGCAGCTATTTCCATTTTTTTGGCGAAGCAACGGAACTGGAAATGGAAGGAAGAATAGAATTGTTTACCTAGAATGTTCTTAAATATTATTTAAGAGGTCTTATGGTAGTCTTGTTAGGTAAATGAATGGATGTTCATATGTACATTACAGTACTGAAAACCATAAACACAACTACAGTTTTTGCCTCATTTCGAAGAAATTTCTGCATATAAAGAAATGGAAATTAAAATTCTTAATGTGAAGGAAGATGATATGCACCATGTTTGGGCAAATTAAGTTATAAAATAAGTCAAAATATATTGGAATTGTTCCCTGCAGTACTATGGAACTAGATGTTCTTTGTGAGTTCCCTGAGAAGACTGCATTTCTATGAATTAAAATACAACTTTTCACATGAATTACTTAATCGTTGACTTAAAATCGAATACTATTAATAAAAACGGAATCACATTCCTTGGCAGGACCCTTCTACCGATATAGTCAATGGTAAAATAAACACTAACGATAGTGTGAAGTATGAACAGTATGAACACACACAGCTTTTTCAACTAACAAAAGTAGAGATTTATTCTTTATATTTTTCATAGTTTTATCGTATGTATCGAAAATAAACTATTCCATCAAATTCCTATCGAGATATATCGAAGAAAATGGTTCATAGCAATAGTAGACCCTCCCATTACATTACGCACCTAAAATATCACGCATAAAAAAATACATAAAATAGATTAGCACTCAACACGTACTATAATAGGTTTCTTTTGATGAACGTACTCATAATCAATACATAATAAAACGAAGTACACATATCAATGTGTTTATTATTATTATTGTATAAGAAATTTTAGCCCCCTTAACCACGACAAAGATGTTCCAAGAGAGGAAGGAGGAAGGTACCATTTAGTATGGAGTTGAGGGAACGCAGAACCTATGCACAAGGTGCACAGAAACAGTCAGCCAAGAAAGAAGATCATGAAACAAGAAAAAATTGAAGAAGAAAGTGGCAGGTGCTGAAAAACAGGACAGAAGTGAACCGAAAAAACATGGTTCGTAACAAAACAAAAACTTATTCTATTTCAACAAAAATGAAGCCTACCTAACCTTTAGCTCGGGCCCTCACATAGTCCCCCTGGGAGCGCTAATTCCCATTGATACAATAGTTATATCCCCCTGAGGGACACATATCAATGTGAAAGAAACATCGTTATCTGAACATAATTCTCACCGGCTTAGGTCGGGAACGAATTCAGCAGTTGGGAGACAAGTTGAGCACCTTGCTCAGGGTCCTCGGATGAATCCGATTCTTCTGAAAGTAAAAACCGCGTGTGTGAGATATTTCCAGATATGTCAAGGTAAGGACGTGTAGCATATTTTTCCTGATAGCTAAACTTCTCTATTCCTCCTTAGCATCTTAACAATAGAGCTTCACCAAATTTTCCGGCAGAAGATTAACAATTCCACCCATATAGGTGCTAGTGTGGATGACTGCTTAAAACGTAACCTGTAAATTATAATGTTGGAAACTATTTAGGTTTCTTGCAGAACATTTTCATGTGTTTTTATATTTAAAAGCAGGGCACATGTAGAGCAAGGTTATTTTAAGCTTTTTGAGGGTGAGTTATGACAAGTCATGTTAAGTTCAATTAAATAAAAGGGAAATTCTTTAATCTTAACAGTCAACCTACAGTTAATGATATGGTTTACGACACGGTTAAAGTTTAAGTAGGTTGCAATTATGTAATGTTGGATTTTATTCTACAATATCGATTGCAAGTAAACTAATGGGAGTTTTTAGTAGAAATTGAACTGGCAACCATAAATAGAAGTCGTTATAATATCCTGTTCATATTCAATCATGTTTATACCAAATTTCAATTACAATTATATTCACACAATTTTATATGATGCAAATGTGTAATTGTGTAATTACATTATACAATTGCAATAATTGTAAATATAATAGCTTCAAAAAGAAACCACGTCACTAAATTCCTATCGAGATGTGTTGAAGAAAAAGGTTATAAGGTTATAAAAGAAGGTTATAAAAGATCCTCTAATGTGTATCAAGAATGGAAAAGTCCTAATACATTATAAAATAAAGTAGGTTATTTGTATAAAGTAGAAATAAAGTATATTACTGTAATTTATGCCACAGTACTTTAAAGGTCGACTAGCCCTATCGTCGTTACTGATTAAAGTATCGCAAAAATATGATTTTGAGTATGTCATATTTCTGTTATTGGGATTTCTGGGGTTAAACTACACATCAATTTTTACGAAAAACATAAGGAAAACTTGAAAACTGCTATTAATAAAATGTGTTTAAAATTAATTTCATATAAAGTATCCAAGTTTCATGAGAATAGGATCATATTTTATTAGACAAAAGGGTAGCAGAAAAAACTAAAACAACCCTAATTGAATTAAACCAGTCAAAAACTGTATGATCATCTAAATCCAATTGTTTACAGATCACAGTCATAAGAAATCGTAAAGCACAAATGAAAATAAAAAAGTTTCAAAATTTGTGGAATCGAAAGATGACTTCCCTTAAAAAAGTTCTTTCTCCCTGCGGAAACTAGAGAGTCCCACTTCCGTCTAAGAAATTATTTGGAAGTTGGAACACCAAAATTTTAAAGCCGAAGCATTAAATTGCATTGGGGAGCCACATTTTATACAATTTATACTAGTCAGACTCAAATAATTGTAATACTGCATATGCGCTAATAGCGACACTTCACAATTCAATAAATGCTCAAGATTTTCTAATGTACTAACGAACATGTTTCTTTTTTCTGAAAATTAAGAAGGAACTCAGAAAATTATAAATTCCAAAATGTGTTCCAAATTTAATTTTACATATACAGGGCTAGTTTCATGAAAATTGCACTTTAATTAAAAAAATTAAGCGTAAGGTAGTTAAACTCCAGAAATGCCCTGTTATTGATGCCACAGTACTTTAAAGCTCAACTCGTTTTTTCCCCGTCATTGATTAAAGTATCGTAAAAATATGATTTTGGGTAGAGAAACATTAACAGAGTGCAACATATAAGACGAAATAATTTACACACCATTTCCCCAATTACTAGAGGTGGTGAACTACAAGTTTGGCCATATCTCGAGAAAAATCTCTTACCTCGTCTGCACACTATTACAGTCCGTCTCTTCCACTTTGAAACTTGAGATCATGAGATCACCCTATTTTCAGTTTTATGAACATTAGACGCATTTTTACCTTTGTAGCGTAGTCCTTGCATTGTCTGTTCACAAACCTGGATTCTTTAGTAGTCTTATACGTTTACGCAAACATTTTTTAACTGCCCCACAAACTCTTTACTCAATATGCACCTAATAGGGTTTAAACCCAAGTAATTGAAAATATTAAAATATTTGGTATATGTCCTGTATATCGCAAAATGACCAATACTCAAAAAAACAACTATTCACATATGCGTAAAATACTTACTTGATGCGACTGCTATGTTTGAAGGTGTAAGAACGCTAACTCGCCCCTGCAGCGTTTTTTTCAAGCAACAGGCAAATTCTGTAACACTTCCTTGAGAGGGCCACCGCACTTTTTTCACGGCCTTCAGTATGTATCTAATTTGTCAGAAGAACTAGCTTCGAGCACTTTTTCAATTTTTTCCTCAAGAACCACTTTCTAGTAAGTAAATTTCTAGATTACCAAAGAAATGGAGAAATATACTGCAAGAGCAATATTATCCTGAGTACTTTGACATAAATACCACTAAAACACCCTTCACATAACTGAATTTATAAAATTAAACTCAGCTTGAACGCTCCAGCCGATGAGTAAGCTCTACGGATGAGAGTGACGATCGAATCGGGTCGATCAACATAAAATAGTTGAGGAACTTTCATCCAGTATAAATTCTGAATTTGCCAACACATAGAACGTTCAAACATCTGCCCTACATTCAATAAAATTCACATTCCAAGTTTTTAAACAGTAATTGCGAATCACACAGCACTGCACCTATGGCGACATTAAAAACTAACCAATTGCCTAAGCTGCATCGCCCGTGCGATGCCACGGACTGGCAGGTCGAACCTTCGAGTGGCACTGGTTCGAAGTTTCGAACCAGTTCAGAAAGCAAATTTTTAGGGTAAATTGGCTTACAGACAGTAACTTTTGAATGTTCGAAACAAATTTTTGGAAGAGTTCTTTATACTAGACTAAATAATATTGTGAATATATCTCTTGTTCTTGGAAGGCTGTAAGAGTGTACTGCATCTTACTTTTTTGTTATTTTAATTTAATTTAAACTGGCAAGGATAGGGTAAATTGTAGATTGGTCGTCGACTGGCCTTCGACTGAAAGACGATTCATCGACCTCGTGCTTACCGAACTCATGACAAATCACTTGCAAACTTCTTCCCCAGACGTATGTTTTTTTTATTATATTCCTTCTCAGTATCTTTCGTTGATGATCAAGTCTATGTTTTAAAGTTAGTAAAAATAATAACCGATCTTTAGTTTACGTTTTAAGTGCTGTGGTATGTGACGTTTGCTTAAACGCATGTACGAGTATACTATTAACAAGGCAAAAGTGTTATAGTGTCTAATTTCTCATTTCCTCTCTCTCTCTTCCTAACGAAGATTCATTTGTGCGATGTCATCAGAACGTAATTAGTGTTACATCAATGTCTTATGTTAATTTCCATGGTGCAAACACTCTTATATCTTGGGAGCCGACTTCAGCTACGCACGACTGCCTCAAAAAATGCACGACTGAAATAAAAAAATCCCACAGAAATTAAAAAGCAATGTTACTTGAATCACGATCTATGGAAAGTTTGACTTGTATTGCTTTACTTTTTCAAACGAGAATTGATTTAATTACGTGTTAGAATATAAGATTTCCTTATTACCATATGTTATTCCTTGCAACGTAATTAGCCAAATTTTAACGATCTTATGCGATATTTCGTTTCCTTTAAATTTCATTACCCTCTACAGTGGGTAACGTCAGAAAAATTGACATTAGAAACTGTCATAATAAAATACGTTTTCGTTTAGCACTGTTTGAAATCGATGTTTTTCTTGAAATAATTAGCATTGTCAACATCACGATATCTTCACCATAAAAAATAGAACGATATAGCATAACATTTATGAATACGATTAATCTTAGGTATAATTTGAATCATTATGAAACGATATTTATCAATTTGATTTTATGTTATTCTTCATTTTAGAATTTCCAAACTATAATCAAATTCTTTAGAATGCATCTAGAACTAAAAAGTGATTAAACTGATTTCATTCTTGAATCTCATATCTTGATTTGAAATCTTGCGTTGTCCTCTCAGTAAGTTGCACTTCTCTTCTGAGAGAGATAGAGGTTTGACTATTCTGGTATCGAAGAATGAAATAAAAACATACCCATAACAAATGAATGGTGAAAATCTGTAAATGAACACAAGTAAACACACCAAAGCATTTATCGTACAGCACAGGGAAGTCTTCAGTTTCAATGTTCTTATATTTTGGAAAAACATGAAAATTGAAAAAGAAATATGCGAAATCTAGTTTCAAACTTGATGCATTGTACGCAGTAATGTCAAAACACACGTTTCATGGCTTACTTCCGTCCATTATACGGCGATAATTCAATGATATTTGTATAGCTTCAAACAACGGATGGCCGTCCTCAAATGTTACGGCCAATAACCAACTGAAAATTTTGCGCCCCAAATCATAACTGGCCTGCTTAGAATATCACGTCCGAGGTCGACCGTACGCAGTAAACAGCGCAGAAAAAGAGTTATAAGGCCGAGCCGGCCGACTCGCCTTTAATTCATACTTGATCGACTGTCTCGTCCTTAATTCACCGGCGACACGTCCTTGATTTTCAATTGGGTTATCTTTAGCCTTAAGAAAGGTACTTCAACTCAATGGAGGTACTTCATCCTCTTCGACTTCAACTCAATGGAGTTTTCTACATGGCCATTTTGTAGTCCGAATCCTGTGTTCTATCTCGTACATCAACGGTCAAAAAGGCATATGAGAAAAATTGGTAACACCTATGAAGTAAGAGGATATTTGTCGAGGCAGACTCCAATTTATGAATTGAGCTTGAGGGACACACTGAATAACAATCCTTCATCGTAATGAAAACAACAATCCAAATTAAACACCCCCGCACTAACTGTACTATTTTACTGGCATAAAATGCGTCGTAATTATTTGACTTGTCCAAGGACCAAGGTACGTTGTATACGGAGACATGAGGCTTTCTGAGCACATCACTCTGTAAGCTTTTAAATTATTCAGTATGCTACGGTGGTAGTGATTGAAAATAACGTTTCTTCGTAGTTTATGGGAAAAATTATGTAAATGAAGGTGCATGCATGTACTTATATAGAGCGTATGCCTATATTATACCTGAAGTGAAAAGAAATATAACGTTCTATCTGAAATATTAAAAAACGATCAAAATGAAAATCAGCCATTTATGGTAAATTTTCATTTGCCCGATAAAGAAATCTTTCCAACCGGAGAAAATGGCATATATGTAATCACTGGCGAATAAATTAATCATTTCTGAGGTTCACCAGGTTACGTCCTTAAGTACAACATGAAGCCATGCTCGCTACCGTTATCAAGAGCAACCAGATATGAGTAGATCGTCCTCCAACAAACGCAATCGGACTTTGCACTCACACCAGCAAATCAAACATTCAGTTGGCTTGCCGATTGTGCAACTATGACATTAGGAGCCCTAGAATTAAAATGAAACTCATCAATAATTATGAAAATTTTTTCATATGATCATTTCTTATACGATCTTCCGAAGCCCAACGTTTCAAGTCTGTAGCTTACCGTACCAGCAGAGATATAATGAGGGCGTCTTCTTTAAATTTTATTTTTCTTCTGTCGGGTTATTTTCATTACCCAAAGCGGAACATCATGCTCTGATTAGTCACTTTTAGCATTGGCCACAACGTTTTACTATAAACAAAGAAGGGAACTGATGTGGACAAATTTAAATCGATTCACTCCCGATACGCGTCTGTTTTGGTACGTTGGGGAAACAAAAAAATTGCGCCAGAAAAACGAAGAAATTTAACGTTTGAGTTTGATTAAATAAGCAGAGGCTAGTAGGCCTATTCTAAAATTAAAGAATATACTGAGAGACTCGTAGGTCTCTAGACAGAACGACGTACGGAATTCCACAAACCAAAAATTATCTTTATTGGCCGGCAAATTACAGGGCCAGAGCTGTCTTCACGGGATTCGAGAATGATTTTGCTGTATAGTAAAACGGTTATTTTTAGCGTAAAAAATTATTGAAACTTCATAGATGCGGAGGCAGAATCATTGGCGACTTTCTAGGCGACTTATTCTACGAAACTGCGTAAAGTTCTAAAGACTACCTAAGCGGATGAACAAAACTCCTGGCGCGCTTTCATTTTAAAACCACCTTCCATTTGGGACATCTTCGCAAGTCCTGAGAGAAGCCATGGTTTTACAAATGTAAGAGCATTTTTCTTTTCAATTACTTTCTACTTGAATGCAATAGTCCATGGGAACAAATCTGTGGTGGTTGGATGCCATGTTTATGTGTGGTACGCGATCATAAGAGAAAAAGAAAAAAGAAGAAAAACACTTTATTTCCAATAAAGATGTTACATAAGTACCATCATTGGTTTTTAAAATATCTTAAAGTTAATACGCTTAGATGATACACACACATGAGTATTGTAATACCCATGTCACTAGCCGAAAAGAAATGATTGAGTGCAATGTACTCCTAATGTGGCTCAATATACATTTGATGATACATGTAATTATAATTATAAGAGACAACACAATTTATTGGACGACGCATTTTCATTGTGGGGTGAAACACTATTGAGTTTACATGTACATGACGCAAAACTTAGAAATTGTTGACGCCTGGAAGTAATATTAGAACTGCTTGTTTCGGCAGATGTTTAAAAATGTCATTTCAAGGAAGCATAAAAAATATAAATGTACGCATGAGGACCACGAAAATTACAAGTTTTGTATTTCTAATTGAAAAATTTTAGCACAACGGTCATTAGTTGATAAGCATTTTATTTAAGTATAAATGGATGATCACACAACAAATGTAAAGTTTTTTTTCATGGATGCTTTACAATAATAAAGAGATGACGAGTTAGGTA
This sequence comes from Morinoia aosen, assembly GCA_030386875.1. Lineage (NCBI taxonomy): Eukaryota > Metazoa > Arthropoda > Malacostraca > Amphipoda > Talitridae > Morinoia > Morinoia aosen. Next base: position 5,143,882 of record CM059572.1, on the reverse strand, counting down.
TTGTTATAAGTTGAGAGTGAACAGAAAAAAAGGACCAGTATCTTTACTTAAAATGCTAGTTGTCAGCCGAATACACACATATGTGCATATGTACATGTAAATATATACACATATGCATGCACATACATACCTACGCACATACATACACCCAACACGCACACATTCATAGATACATATCTATGCATCTAAGCAATCACAATACATATGCGTTCTACAAAAATGCTGTGCGATGTACTGAAATATGGGATAATGAGCAAAGGAAGTTCATAACAACTTTTTCAGTATGTGTTGCTGCTTACAATTTTGAATGGAATATCGAAGCGATGTTTAATTAAATATTGTAGCGAAAAGATCATTGGTTGATAAACGTCTTATTTATCATATGTGGCTGATCGCGCAACAAATTTATGTGTATTTTTTATAAATGCTTTACAATAATGAAGTGAAATCAAGTATTATGTAGTGACACATGCACCCATCTACGCACACATAGCGTGCACACGCACTCATATACACAAGTAAGCATGTGCGCAAATATCAGCGTAAACTAGACAGTATAAACCAGCATTCCAATCGAGGGACTCGGAGAAAATATCTTTTGTCACGGCATGAATTTTATGAAATTTCCGTACTAGAAGTAGTGGCACAAAACAGTCTACCTGAGTCAGAAACATGAAAAACATTGTTCTAAAACGGTTCCCAGCTACAGAATAATCCTAGGTGCGGTTGTTGTAATACACTCTAGAGCGTGATACATGGTATGATAATATGCACTACACTAGTGTACGTGCACTTGTTCGTATGTGAGCTCAGTACAATGCCCTCAATGCGGGGTGTCCGCAATGCGCTTGCTGAATCACCAATATATGTCATATAAATTAGGGTGCGGGGCGTTCAACGCCGCATTTGGTCCGCATCCCATCCTGTAACAACATCGCTACTGCATTTCCAAAAAAGAATTACCCGTACTGTAATTCCTAATTTGACAAACTATTACTTGAATTAAACATTGCCACAGCTGATTCTTTCACAACTTTGCTGCTTATAATAGGTGAGACACTCGGTATACCTATCGTTGTCATAGTACTAGTCATAGTTCTTATAGTACTCTCTCCAGCCGCGCTGGTTACAGAAAATCCAGGCATATTTACGTTACTAGTTTGGTGTCTAGGTATTACACATATAACATCACTGCTCAACTCAATTTAACGGTTGCTCTAGCGCAAATTTATACAACAGTGACTAAAAAACTACACAATTACTTAAATCACTTTCAGCAACACTCCAAGAAAATAGCGCCACTCACTTTAAAAGACATCTCTCTTAAAGTCTTAAAAACTGCTCATGTCTAGGGGTTATTGAATACACTGCTTGCACTCACTGCAAGTGCAGCCTTTGTTTGGCCTTGACGCCTGCACGCACTGGCTAATGCAAAAAAACTGCCTGGCAATAACTTTACCACTGCTGCTGGACGCTGTCAGACTCACGCACAACGAATATCTAGGCTGCAACAGTACTGTATCAATTATAACAATAAATAGTTGCTGCTTTACTTATCTTATATTGTAGTTTTAGTTGTCGCACGATGTCGTGATCTCTGCAGTCGTTATAAGCGATGCACCGTTACTGCAAAACACTGCTTCGTCCGCAGCACGAGGATAACGTAGCTGTAGTCGGCTGACACCACGTAGATGTAGTTTTTAGGTCTGTAGTCGCCTTTTCCGTAGATCACTGAAGATCTCTGTCTGTAGAAGCTACCCTTATAATCGGGTTCTTGTTGCGCTGACTGTTTCTGCAGATCCTCTCCTTAGTCGTTGTAATTCTTGTCGTCACCTGACGATTTTCACTGTAGTTTTTTTATTTTTCTGCAGTTATCAGTTATCTTCCCCGCCGTGTAAATATGCTGTAGTCACCTGATCCTCTCCTCAAACTTCTGTAGGTTTCTCGTCGAATTCTATATCTTCTTGAAGTCTCAATTATATCTTCTTAACTTCGTGTGTCCGTCAACTCTCTGGCCACCAATGTACGGACCAAGGTTAGGTAAACACTGGAGAACTGCGACGTTTACTGGTAGCGATGATGTTACAGGATGGGATGCGGACCAAATGCGGCGTTGAACGCCCCGCATCCTAATTTATATGACATATATTGCTGATTCAGCAAGCGCATTGCAGACACCCCGCATTGAGGGCATTGTACTGAGCTCACATACGAACAAGTGCACGTACACTAGCTTAACATTAGCATTTTTGGACGTGAATAAGAAAGAAGACACGAATAAGGGTTTCATATTAGAAAAAAATCAGATTATCTTTGATATATGGTGCAGAATAATTGATAAACACACATAGGTACCATGACGGTCTAGTTTGATGCTTGCACAAAAACGGAGAGGAAAGACATTAAGTGCATCCTTCAGCTGGTTTATCTAGTCCAGTGCACACAGGTGTATGTGCTCATATGCAACACACATATACGTACACACATATACAAGTAAGCATGTTTACAAATCCCAGCGTATAGGCGATCAAATCATAATACCTTGACATACCTAAAAACTGTTGTGTAATGTCTTGAATTATAAAGCAATGAGCAACGGAGATTATTCAGCAATAGAGATATCAGGCAAATGAGATTCGTCAATACTTATTCAGTATGTTCTTTAACTAATAATTATTTTTGAGACGCAAGATGACGAGTTATTTTGGCTTTAAATTCTCTCGGTCTTTGAGGGATTTTAATACTCAGGGGAGGTTTGTTCCACAGTAAGGCGCCTGATATGGACACAGCCATCTGCCCTAAGTGAGATGAACGATAGTTGACTATGACATTATTGTTTCTGTTCGGCTTTTGGTTGGTTACAGTGGGTGAATGGAAACGCACTATATCAGCATTGATCTGAAAAAGATATAACGAGGAGAATACGTATAGGGCCCTCTGCATGAGGAGCCTTTCTTGGATAGGAATCCAGCCGAGTTTATTAAGGGCACCAATCAGGATTTTTGAACTTTTTTCGTCCGATTCGTTTGAAAATTGGCCAGTGTATGCATTTTTTCAGAGTAAACAATTTTTACTCATGTTAATTTTTCGATTTAGGCCTTGTTTTTTAACGACAAAACAGTTTTTTGGTACATTTTTATGTATATTTCACGACGTATCAACTCATTGAGTTTTGATGCTAGAACAGAACCAAAGACAGTTTTGGAATTCTTGAAGCATTTCTAACTTTCTCTTTTCTTTTCTCTTTTCTTTTCACTCTTTTCACTCTTTTCCTTTCTCGGTATATATACATATATATTTTTACTCTATTGTTTTCTTCCTCCTTTCATTCTATCCTTTCATATCTGGGTCTTCCTTTTTTGGTATGACGGGGTTGAGAACCACCGTGGCTGGTCGGGAGCTGACTGTAGTTTGTGCCAATATTCGGGGACTTAAGGCCAATTTGAATGAGTTAGCCGTTGCCGCCTCCCGGTGTGATATCTTGTTCTTGTCAGAGACTCTTGTCTCAGATCGGAGACACCCGGCTGCGCTAGTGTCAAAAGTCTGTTGATTCCCCCTTCTCGCATGATCACCTGGGCTGCATGCCAGACCTTGCCTACACGTGCGATGCATGCCAGATACCGCCATTTTACAAATCATTCTCTATCGAAACAAAATGTTTATTTGGATAAGAAGACAAAAATATTACGAATTGTACAATTATATATTGCTGTCGTAATTTTCGTCATGATAAGCTGTGAGAATCTCATTAGTATTTCATTTTTTTGCGGGAATATGAATAATAGATTTCAACTGAACACGCACATTCGAAGGCTGTTGTTCACCTGGGCTGCATGCCAGACCTTGCCTACACGTGCGATGCATGCCAGATACCGCCATTTTACAAATCATTCTCTATCGAAACAAAATGTTTATTTGGATAAGAAGACAAAAATATTACGAATTGTACAATTATATATTGCTGTCGTAATTTTCGTCATGATAAGCTGTGAGAATCTCATTAGTATTTCATTTTTTTGCGGGAATATGAATAATAGATTTCAACTGAACACGCACATTCGAAGGCTGTTGTTTGTTTTGTGTCACAATAGTTCGTTGTCAAGCAAAGCGAACAATATTTATATTAAAAAAACTATCATTTTTTTTACTTAGTCATTGCATAATTAAGTTAATAATGCAATGTTCCTACATCTCCTGCCGATTAAAAAACTTTGGACTGTGCTTCAACCCCGTATGACCTCAGAATTTTAGAGTACTCGCATATCTTCAACCGAAACCCACATTTGAACAATATGGACAGTTCTAACCCTTTGCAAATAGTGAGTAGGTAGATTCCTCGTCAGAACCAGCCTAACTTCATTTCATACTTATGTGTCACGTGTATTCTTTCTGTGCTTCTGTATTTTATTCTTTGTTCTTGTCCGTCTCATACTTTGTATTTTTACTTCCATGATCTTGTCCGTCTCATACTTTGTATTTTTACTTCCATGATATATTTATAGCACCTACAATTCAATTTACTTTGATCTTATATTTCGGACGTAATTCTTTATTTTCTCGCGTGAACTGATGATGGAGCTGGACTCCGAAACGTTTTCTTAGTAAAGATGATAATTTTTATCGGAATTTTCTCCGTTTTTAACTTTATGATAAGGTTGCGATTAAAGCAAACCACTGACGTGTTCAGATATATTAAGTTAATATAATTACAACCCGTTGGAGATAATGCTAGTTTGTGCAGGATGTTTCACGACAAGAGGTACCGATCTGTAGAATGGCGGTATGTGGCAGCCCTCACAGGGGTGGTGGTGGGGGTGGTGGTGTGTGTGATGGTGCAAAGTGGAAAATATTTATATTAAAAAAGCTTTTATTACTTAGTTGTTACATAATAAGGTTAATAATGCAATGTTCCTATATCTCCTGCCGATTTCAAAATTTTAGACTCCTCTTCAACCCGTATGACCTCAAAATTTTAGTCCTTATATTTCTTCAAGCACACAATTATGTTAGTTATAACTAAAACTAACATAATTATAATGCTAGTTTGTGAAGGATGTTTTACGACAAGAGGTACACAATTTCACAAACAGAATATGGCCAGATGAACAGTTTTTTCTATGAAATTTTCAGAACACTTGGGTTTGTAAGATATTAGCAGTTTATTGTTTTTAAGTGTGAAATTCGATGATACAATTACTCGAAATATTTAGTTTGAATTTACGTTACAAACACTTTTCGTCTTATCCAAATAAACATTTGGTTTCGATAGAGAATGATTTGAAGAATGGCGGTATCTGGCATGCATCGCAGGTGTAAGCAAGTTCTGGCGGTATCTGGCATGCAGCACATGTGACCATGCTAGAAAGGGGAGCATCAACAGACTTTTGACACTAGCGCCACCCGGCTGAGCTCCGGGTCCCGGGATTTGCGTCGCCTCAATTGAGGCTGGTTATGCCCACTGGAGGTACTCGTGGGATGGCCCTCTATATTCGGGAGGGTTGTCACGCCTATAGGCGCTTGCATTTGGAATGTGAGTGTCACGAGTATATGGTGGTACGGGTTTGAGGCTCAGTGTCTAATTTGTACTTGGTGGCCTTTTATCGTAATCCGGGGCACGATGTCTCTTGATATGATTGCCTGTTGGATTTGATGGCACGAGCTCGGTCCTCTGACCCAAAGGCAGTCTTTGTATTCATGGGTGATGAAAATGCACACCACACTGAATGGCTGGGTTCCGTTTCGCCCACGGATGTGCATGGTCATAATGCTTTGGACTTTTCCAACCTGTCTGGCTGCACGCAACTTGTTCAGGGTCCGACTCATGTTGCGGGGAACTGCCTGGACTTGTGCTCACGGATGTTCCTGATGTTGTCAGGGTTTCTGTTGCTCCCCCTTTGGGTACCTCTGACCACTGTGTGCTTGAGTGTTGTTTGCTTGTTCGTCAAACCGTGCCTGTTTTGAACACTCGACGGGTGGTTATGTTGAAGAACAGAACCAATTGGACTACTGTTAGGAGAGCTGTCCGGGGTTTCCCTTGGGGTGAGATTTTACGCTCCAGGGCACCTTTGGACTTGCTAAATCAGGCGGTTGCTGATGTGGTCGAACGTCATGTCCCGAAGGTGGTTCTCCGTGTCAAGTCTTCTGATAAACCTTGGTTCGACGGTCAGTGCAGACAGCAGAGCCGCCTTTGATGCGAAGCGGACAGCGTTCCGCGCTTGGGCTAGATCTAAAACCCCACTTGGGTGCGAGGCTTACCTGCGAGCTCGTAATAAAGCTCAGCTAGTTTACGCCGGGGCTCGTGAGCGGCATGATCGGCGACTGCGGGATGCCCTCAATTCCTCCTCGTCTTCGCACAAATGGTGGGTTACGTTGAAGGGAGCTGTATTTGGTGCTAGGCCTGCTCTTCCTGCCCTCCTAGGCCCTGGAGGGGCACTGGTGGTTGATCCGGTAGAGAATGCGCAGCTGCTCACCACTCAATTTGATGATAAGCAGTGTAGGGAGAATTTTGTATTGCCTCCCACATGCTACCCAAGACCCTTGTGTTGTTCGCTGGCGTTTAGGTCTGGACAGGTTAGACGTTTACTCTCTGAACTTGATGTGGGTGGTGGGGTCGACCCGTTGGGTGTTTTTCCGTTGTTTTTTAGGGAGACGGCTGAGGTGCCAGCTCCTAAACTTAGTGCCATTTTTAGGTTACTGATTAGGTCTGGTCAATTTCTGAGTTGCTGGAGATCAGCCAATGAGACGGCTGTCCCTAAGGGTCCTCCTTCTCCGCTGGTGGAGAATTATTGTCCCATTTCTATCACCCCAGTCCTAGCAAAAGTGTTCGAGCGGCTAATTGTGGGTCGACTGTCGCGATATTGTGAGAGTATGGGGTTCCTCCCTGCAGCTCAGTTTGTTTACAGACGTGGCTTAGGCTGTACAGACGCGCTATTATCCTTGTCCCACCTGCTTCAAACTGCTTTGAATGCGGGTCCTTAGGCTGTGGTTGTACAGTTGGATTTTAGCGCGGCCTTCGATCGAGTTAGCCACGTTGGTGTTTTGCACAGGTTGGCACTCACAGGGGTTGGTGGCAAGTTGTTATCGATATGTGAAGAGTTTTTGACTGGACGAAGGCAGAGAGTGGTGGTTGACGGATTTGCGGGTGACTGGTGTGAGGTTGTCTCAGGTGTGCCCCAGGGGAGTGCACTTGGTCCTCTCCTGTTTGTTTTGTACACCAGTGAGATGTTTGATCTTGTGCGAAGTAATTTTATTGCTTATGCTGATGACTCGTCATTGGTCGCCGTTGTGCCCGGTCCCATGTTGCGTCCAGCGGTGGGGGAAGACATGAATGCTGATTTGTTACGCATCAACGAATGGTGCTTGAGGTGGAATATGATACTTAATCCTAGTAAGTCAAAGGCGCTCATAGTGAGTAGATCCAGGACCAGTGAGCCCCCGCTCGGTAAGCTAGTCATAGGTCGGGGAGTTATTGAGGTTTACCCTGAACTTGATTTCCTTGGTGTGCGGTTTGACGGGAATCTCACATTTGAGGCTCATGTGTGGAGGGTAGGCTCACAGGTCTCCAAAAGGCTGGGGATCCTGAGGGTAATTGGTGGAATTTATCAGGACCCTCAGTTGGTGCGGAGAGGCTTCTGGGCCTTTCTTCTTCCTCTGCTCGAGTAATGTTCGCCTGTTTGGGGCTCTGCGGCTGATTGCCACCTGCGTCTCTTGGATCGCATTGTAAGATCTGCATCAGCGCTATGTCCGGGTTTAGTGCTGCCGTCTCTGGCGCACAGAAGGCTAGTTGCCCAACTTTGCGTTTTTTATAAGCTATTCAACAATAAAAGACCCCGGTTGTTCCATTTGCGTCCCCCACGGGCCGAGCGGATTCGGGCTACCCATGCTGCTGCTGCTGCTCTTGGTTTTGAGCTTAGGGAAGTTAGATGTAGGACATCACAGTAAAGGCGTTTCTTTGTCCCTTGTTCCGTTGCCCGCTGGAACTCCCTTCCCTCTGCCGTGTTTGATTCGTGTTCGTTGGGTGGTTTCAAGGGTGCTATCAACTCCTGGTTGTTGCGTGGTTGATGTCTCCTTCTCCTTCTCCTGCTTTCTTCCTTTAGTTTTTTCTTTGTTCTTTGTTTTTCTTTTATTGTTCGTGGAGTTGATGCTGGCGGGGTTTCCTATGTGAAATTTATGGATCCACGATTCGTCCCTTTGGGGCTGCTTGCTTGATTTAATAATAATAATAATAATAATAATAATAATAATAATAATAATAACGAAAGTATGTTCTAAAATTTAAACATTTTGAAAAAAAATTGTGTAAGCGATATTTTATCATAACATCAAAGATACATTATTTTTGGTTTTTGAACTGAATAACTTTTTTTTCTCAAATTTGGAAGAAAGTCAACATAATTTTGTTAGGAATGTTTCAAGGATTCTAAAACTGCTTTGGGTTGTGTTCTAGCATCAAAACTCAATGAGTTGATACGGTTTGAATGATGAAAGTTAAATGTTCTGGGTATAAGCCGCAACAAAATTATTTGTTGAAGTGTAATATAATGGACAATTTATGTAATTGAATGCATTTTATATTTTTATTTAAATTATTTACATTCATAACTTCATATTCACACTGTGAATTGTGATTTCCGAAAAAAAATTATAATTTTGTACAAATTATAAATTTTTTATTTTCTGTCTGATTCTTATGAAATTTGAGTATAACATGTATCTTTTGAAAATAAACACAATTTCCTCCATTCATTTTTTGACTCAGGCCTCAGTTTTTTAAGAAAATTGTATATATTGGCTTTTTAGTTCATTTGTATTGATATTTCAAGACGTATCAACTCATTGAGTTTTCATGCTAGAATAAAACCAAAGACAGTTTTAAAATTCTTGAAGAATTTCTAACAAAAGTATGTTGTGAAATTATCCATTTCCCGTTTGTTTTTTATATTGGGTCGGAATGGGGTCGAAAATTAAAGATATTTGTCCCCTTACCCCCCCCCCCCCCCCGCCCTCGTGGGGAGGGGGATCTTTTGTCCGTAGTGCCATAAAATTTTAGTACCGAATAGTCCACCACCTAAGGGTCCTTTTCCAACAAAAGCATGAAAAATGCTCATCAGAGCGACAGGGCCTTGGATGGTGGCCTTAAGGAGAGGGGCAACGTGATCACTTCCTTTGAAATTACCGTTGCATACCATTTTGGCTGCGAAGCTTATGCACTTTTGTAAATCCATTTTAAGGTATTGAGGTAAGTCTCTCCATAATAGGCTGCAGTTGTGTCTGCGCGATAACACCAGGGATTAAATGGCTAATAATCTAGATTTTTCATCTAGCAAACTCAATATACGATGAAAAAACATTAAAGTTCCGTAAATTTTGTTGCAAGTATTCTCAACATGAGATTTGAAGGACATGTTTCTATCGAACCAGTTACCTAGATTTTTAACTTTTTCTGTTGCATTAATTTTATCATTTCCAAATGCTAGAGTAAGATCTAAAGTTTTTTTAAATGCATCTTTGGATCCGAAAATAATGCATTGTGTTTTATTAGCATTAATTAATTAAATTTGAAACCATTTCGGTCGCACCATGATTTCAGGCTAGTTAGTGTAGTTTCGGCTTTAATTTGCTTCTGTGATATTTCCAAAACAGATCTTGTTATTGCAATTTGAACATCATCTACATACATTGAGATCCGTGTCTTAGGAGGCATTAGAGGGAAATCATTAATGAAAATAGAAAACAGTAGGGGACCAAAAATGGATCCTTGGGGAACACCAAAGTTGTTTTGAATGAATGGGGACAGTTAGTTTTCTATGCGGACTGCATGAGATCGATTTGTCAAGTAACTTTCAAACCATTGCGTGTCTACTCCCAAGTTCAGTATTTTATGTAGAAGTCTATCATGTTCGACGCTATCGAACGCTTCAAAGAGATCGAGTAGCAGCAAGAGTGTTACATTCTTTTGATCGATGTCACGTATATTTTTTCAGAGTTATTGAGCAGAGCGTCTTGAGTGCTAGTGTTTCTTCTATCGGCGTATTGATTTCGGTGGAGTAATTTGAATCGTCCCGGTGAAATGACAGTTGATTTGTCACCCCTTTCTCCAATATTTTGGTCATGACATGCAAAAGACTGATGGGTTTGATGCTGTTTGATTGATGGGTTTGATGCTGTATTTAGGTCACCACTTTTATGCAACGGTCTGATAATGGAGTGTTTCCATTGGTTTGGAAACTTGTTGGTTGCTATTGATGCATTAATTATCAGACGAATCCATGGCGATGTGACTGGGAAACTGTCTTTGATATATAAAGCTTATCCGACTACCACTTCTCACTTGCAATAGCTATATGAGAAAGTTTTGAGCTTGGCTAGTTCCATCACGGCTTTTTAATACTTACTCCATCAATGCCACCATATTGATACCACGGCACCAGTTTTCCATTGCTAAGTAAAAATTGGGGAGGGATTCCATGACTTCGTTACTTACTGCGCTTAGTCATCAGAGTAGAAAGAAATTCAGTGTGCATTAGGCTGGACACATGAGACGGACATATGCATAGCCACTTTCAATTTTGTGAGTTAAACCTTAGATCGCTAATCATAGTGCACAAATCATTTCGCAAAATTTACAAACTTGGTTATATGTACATTATGGTAGTTTTCTTGTGTAATAATTGTGACTGAGTGCCTCCTATTTAGTCAGTTGATTTGCTATCTGAAGTACAAGGTATCCAAAAAAATTCTGTCCACTTTCTAATTATCCACTGAATATAGTTTAAATATATACGCAAAACGTTGAACAAATGAAGACCTATATTCATTCAGAATTTTTTTTTATAATGTTGTCCAAAAAGAGTATGCTGGATTGAATGAAACATTAAACCTGTTCTCCACGAAAACCAAATATGTTCAAAAAATAAATTTTGACCGTATATTTTCAGCTTGGGAAGGATGTTGGCAACATCAAAACGTTGCTTTTGTTGACTGGATGCTACAGAATTTTACATATTGACAGTGTTTTAGCAAACACGATTGGTAATTTTCTTCGTATTTAAACACGTGATAACCTGGAATGAATTCATATTGTGTAAATTTTCAAAATAAATTATTTATCGGCTTTAATTGGGCTTTCTAGAAACTTCAGAGTCATGTTCTAAGAAATCGCTTCAATTTTAAGAAAATACAGTGTTTGAATTGAAAACGCTGAGAGCTTATGAGGAGTGTCAAGGACTGTATTACTATTTTATTGTCTTAGCTTATTGTTCGAAATTACGTTTGACTAATTTACAATGAATCTCCTGCAAAATTTCCATTGTTATGATTAATTACTTCACAAACAATTGATGTGGTTCGTCCATTAATCATCATTTTGTTTGAGTGCAGCGCTTGTCACCAGCATATGTCTGTAGAGTTACATTGAATGCTTCGAATTATTGTGTTCTAATGCGCTCTCTAAGTACGAAAAATGCATGCGTCTACATGAGCTATGGAGGTCGTTTCATTACGAAAGTGAGTTATGTGCGGTAAAAGTTTTGATGCCATATTTTCAGATTTGTGTGTTTAAATTCTGCGTGTGAAACTACTCTTTAAAGTTAACTGTAACACTCATTTTCATATCGATAGTTTTCTCGTAGCAGTGTTAACGCGGGAGTCCAAATTTCACAGACAATTTGTGACACTGCACTCAACTGCTCGAGCCACGAGCAACTTACTCTTAAATTATGAGATAATCAAGATTTGGAGTTGACTTCTGAGATTCAGGAATTGCATTCGAAATTTTCTACTTAGAATTTTAATTCATACATTCTCTAGGGGAATAGCACCGTAGCTGAGCGTTTCACCGCAGCAATTCCGCCAGTTAACTCCTTTGATCTGAAACGAACTCTCTGTATTCACCATGAGGCCTTGACAACTCTCCGTATGCACCATGAGGCCTTGACAACTCTCCGTATGCACCATGAGGCCTTGACAACTCTACGTATGCAAAATGAAGCCTTGACAACTCTCGGTATGTACTATGAGAAAAGGTAGTGTTTGTATCTGGGTACCTGATGTATGTAAATGGCTATATGAATGTGCTAGGAAATGAGAATTTACCTTCATGAATAGAGACTATTGGTAGAAACAAATACTATTAACCAAAAAAACCGTTTTGCGTCTCAATGGCAGCAAAAAACCCTCGATTCTTGCCGCACAAACCGTTGGATCGTAGAAACACATAACTCAATGATATATACTGTATTTAGGAAGGTGTTCATCACCCACATAATAAGAAGAATATCCGTAGTGATCTCAAAGTAATTTCTGTACTTCCTGAACTACAGCTAGGATACACGAAGAATATGTATTTTTTATGTTTATGGAACAGCTGTAAGGATGGGAATAATTCCGTTGTCGTGAAGTGCTCCGAAAAAGGAGAGAAGTTGATCCGAAAGAGAAGTTGGTCGATGCAGCACATGCTATTGGCATGTACATTCACAGATCTATTGTCCATGCCTTGGATTAAACTGTGCTCATAAAGAATTTTGTCAACTCAATGGTCAATGATTCTCGTGGATTTTCGTATCTCGAAGGGAAATTTAGTCCAAAGGAAACTGATGCTTAAATTGAAATAAGTATTTTAGTAGTACTGGAGATGAGGGACTTGATTCATTAGAGGAAGTTCAGTAATATTCTGACTCCACTCGAGTTGACAGCAAGGGACTCATTTATCCACCTTGTACAGAAATTTCATGTAAATCATTTGGCTGACAACTATGAAGTGGATTACATGCTAAAAGCCTATCAAGCAATGAAGGATCGGTTGTCTCCTACGATGAATTACTTGCATTTTAATCTAAATTTCTTTTCATTCAATGTGATGATGTCAAGAATAAACACGGTGAAAGGTTTCACCAAGAAATCGCGCAAATAGAAAGCAGGTATCAAAGGCTCTTCAACTCAAACATGGTGGGTGACTACTCCTGGTTCCTACAACGGAAGGACTCTATATTCACTCACACGCTCAGGAGCAGAAGTCTCAAACGTTCTGAAGACATTTGAGACTCCATCATGGAATAAATATTTTCTCTGGCTTTGCCAAAGGATGTACAATGCCAAAATGGGGGCTTTGATTTTAACCTCTGCCATGGAATGTTTCAATTATTTCGATATTAGTCATAAATGTAATACATATATGTAAATTTCTAGGTATATAACTCGGAAATCTTGCGTTCTGGGAGAATATCAACATATCAAAATTAGTAAGTTGCCCAAGATTTCCCCAAAGTATAAGATACTAAGTGATAATTTTCTGGCTGGTATAATTAAAATGCTAACTTTGATAACGTCTATTGCAACCCCACACCTCCTCTAGTCGAGACAAGTATTGCACCTGTTAATACTAGCGCTCCAAGTAGGAAAATGTGCGGTCTCGAAATGATGGTGAGATAGGCCTTACGTTGAAATAGAATTAATTTTTTACTTTGGAATGGATCTTTTTTTGATTCAATACTGACATTTTTTCCCTATCCGCAAGTTTCTCCGACCACTTTTATCCTGTTTCATATTATACTCTTTAATTTGCTATTTCTACTACCTTGCTAATTTATATGCTATTTGCTACGGTCTTTGTGAGAGAGCACACCACGTGCATCGATTCCCCATGCTTTCAACTCCATACTAAATGATGTCTTCATTTTGCCCTCAGCTGAACACCTTCATTTCCCTATTGAAAATCGAGGACAGTGCACCGGTGGAATATGGTTGACAGGGCTTATTATCCGCGATTTATTGGTCATTCGGCCATCCGACCGATAAAACAACGGTACACCGCCCAATTTACGAGCTTGTTATGATCGGCACTGCCATCCGCGGCCTCCCGTCCATACACCGTCTTTAACTCGCGGTATCTAGTAGCGATTCGAGGTTGACTTGGCCAAGGACGGCCATCTGGCTCAGAATCGCTGATACCGTGTTTTTCTGGCACTTGTTTCTCATGCCCTCAAGCAACTAAAATTAATATATGTTAAAAAACCTCTTAATTTTGAAATGAAATGAACAAAATAATAATGAAATAAATATGAAAAGCTATTCTGAAATTTTACATTTTTGCTTTACTAATTATAAAACCTTTCACACTGAGATAAAAATTAAAATATTCAGGCCTCTATGAATAGGTTGTTTCATTCCAGATTAGATTATAAGTTTGTTAAAGCCTCCCTAACCGCCAAACAAATAGAGCGTATCGGAGAGGAAGGAGGAAGGCACCATTCAGTATGGAGATAAGAGAATGAGGAATCTAAGCAGAATATGAGAGTAAGATGAAAAAGAAGTTCATGAAATAAGATAAAAGTTGAGGAAAAAAGTCCGAGGTGCTGAAAAACCGTGCAGTAGTGAATCGAATAAAGGTGGTCCTTAACCCAACAAAATCATTTTATTTCAACAAAAAGAAGCCCTACCTAACTCTCAGCTCGGGCCCTCACATTTTTCCCCTGGGAGCGCTAATTCCCACATATACAATAGTTGTATCCCCCTGAGGGGATGTTTTATTCCAATCAAGCCTAATAAAATATGTATAATTGGCAGAACAATTATATGAGCAAATCTCATACAAGAAAAAACAGTCGGTAAAGCAGGCGATAGAGAAAATCCATTTTAAAAACGAATTCATATGAACGTTTCAAGCTCTTGGCTTATTTTAAAAAAGGCTTGCAGATAAATCGAAAATTAATTCAATGCTCGCACAATTTGGACAGATCCATTATAGACAAAAATCTTAAAGAATACGTGGATGAAAAACTACACGTAATAGCCTACAAACAGAAGTAAATTGTGACAATGATAACAATATTAAAAGAAATGCAATAGTTTAATAAGAGAATAACTGTTCATCGGTTCATTATTTAGATACCGTCTCGAAATAGTGAGAGATACCTACGATAAAAATCAAAATACGATGAATACATTGAATAAGCCGATAATTATAAATTTTTAAGACACCAATAGCTCAAAAAGTTAAACTTTTCATTGGACATAATACTGTCAGGCTGCAGCGGAGACGGCATGGGAACGGTCTTCTGGAAACTACAGAAATTTCTTTAGAATTTCTTGAGTGCAACTTTAGATTTCAGTCTACCACTCGTAACTTTTGAAATGATTCATCTATTAATTTCAAATTACTCTCAAATGAAAGATAAAAAACATTCTTATGGAAAATCGTACATGCCAACATTCTTGAGCACTCTCAGACAGCAAAATTCATTTGCCATGAAAATTACAGTTGGTAGCTGACGAGGAATTCTTGCTAGTCAAAGCTGTCAGCTAAAAAATTGGTAAATTTACCTAAAACTTCAACTTGCGGATATTTATAATGTAATAAGGTATTTAAATGCCATTTAATCATTCATTACAGTTTTCATTAAATAATACTATCCTGTTATTCATCTTAGCCAAAAATTTTATCTGCACTCGATTTAGAGATGGCAACACTGCTCGCGCGTTGGCAAGACGTCAAGCTCTTTCGAAGTTTCACGGCGGCCGAGCGGCGGCAGTTATTTGAATTGTGTTATGGCAGTTGTGCGTCTCAGATGTGGTGCTGGTTTCTGACTCATTTAATAAGTTTCAAGCAATGTCAGAATGTATTTCAGTGCAAGTGTGTAGTACGTTAGAGTGTATCTTATTTTTGAAACAATTTTTGCTCTGAAAAGGTATAAGGTGTTCGCTCTCAAGTGAGTTTCTTATTCCATTGAAGACGTTATGCCGGTATGGCATGTTGTCAAGCGCCGATGAAGGTGACGATTGAGACAACAAGTGCCTTCAACCTTGTCGTCTGAATAATTTTTTAGTGTGAATGAATTGTAATGAATAGTAATGATGTGTTTATTCATTATAAATTCCTTTCTTATTTTACAGTAAGTGTTAACACACTTTAGCTTCAAACTTCCAAGTTGCAGTATAATTCCACTTGAGAAACCTTTGACAAGAAACAATATGCAATATTTTCAATTTAGATGTACCGATAGTTTCGGTATCGGTCTTTTTCTATTATCTGTACATCACTAGTTTTCAATTTATTAGTAAGAAAATTAAACTTCAATAAATATCTGACGAGCTGCGTTATAAAATTACGGAATAACGATGTTTAAAGAAAAAACATCAATATTTACTTAAATTCGTTCGCGGAAATAAAGAATTCTCTTTCAAAGAATCTCCAAAGGAACACATTTAAGAACGTTATAAATGAATGATATTTTGCTCACTGATGCATAATGTTTAAGTTATTAACCTGTGAAGTTATAGGAACTTTGTATATAAAAGCGGAGAAACGGACACTTAAATATGATATAATACAGCATGACGTGATGCTAGGTTAAATTAGATTAGGTAACGTTAGATTAGCTGAATAAACTAACCTAAAATAACTTAACTTAGCCATACTGACACTGATGGTTACCGCCAAAATACCGGGCGTATTTCAAGAATGCAGGTACGATGCAGCCGAATATATAATGCTAAATTAACCTGAACGTAATTCATGTTATAGCTTGAAAATTACGTATCAGCGAGCAAATGTCATTCGTGTAAAGCGTTCGTATATGAGCTCTTTTAGTGATTCTTTAAAACAGAGGTCGTGATTTCCGTGAACGCATTAAAGTAAATACTAACCGAATAAAACTCCTTAATCACCTGATGAACATTAGCATTATTGATGAGTTAGAGTTGAATTATATTTTGAATTGAGGAGCTTCCTACTAGCAAACGTTGCGTGACCGTAGGCTAGTGATGTACAGATATATCGGTAGCGGCAAAATCTGGCCGATATTTCATCGATACTTTCCAACAATACGTACTTTATCGTGAAAATAAGGTCACAATTCGTTTAAAGAAAAGTATACTCAACTAAAGAGCCTATTCATACCAAGTAAATTAGCTAAATGTTGAATTACATCGTTTAATCAGGCCCGCTAAGTGAATTTACTCCGTTGAATTCCCGATGTCACGGACGGTCTGTGTCAAAACTTTGTGGCATAAATAGTTATACACAGTGGGGACATAAAATTATTATACTTTTACAACTAAAACATTTTTAGCTAACAAAAATTAAACCTATCATATATAGTTGAAAGCGCATTTTAAAGTTTTTATAAATTAAACATAAAAATTACTGAAAATTCTATTATAATTGAGCTTGTAGGTCGTAAAATATTACAAAGCTAATTATTTTATTTCAATTTAGCATGCAAATCGCCGTTCATCACAAATCTTGCATTTTTCTTCTATTTTAAGATGTTTGTTAAGTTATTAACCTGTGAAGTTATAGGAACTTTGTATATAAAAGCGGAGAAACGGACACTTAAATATGATATAATACAGCATGACGTGATGCTAGGTTAAATTAGATTAGGTAACGTTAGATTAGCTGAATAAACTAACCTAAAATAACTTAACTTAGCCATACTGACACTGATGGTTACCGCCAAAATACCGGGCGTATTTCAAGAATGCAGGTACGATGCAGCCGAATATATAATGCTAAATTAACCTGAACGTAATTCATGTTATAGCTTGAAAATTACGTATCAGCGAGCAAATGTCATTCGTGTAAAGCGTTCGTATATGAGCTCTTTTAGTGATTCTTTAAAACAGAGGTCGTGATTTCCGTGAACGCATTAAAGTAAATACTAACCGAATAAAACTCCTTAATCACCTGATGAACATTAGCATTATTGATGAGTTAGAGTTGAATTATATTTTGAATTGAGGAGCTTCCTACTAGCAAACGTTGCGTGACCGTAGGCTAGTGATGTACAGATATATCGGTAGCGGCAAAATCTGGCCGATATTTCATCGATACTTTCCAACAATACGTACTTTATCGTGAAAATAAGGTCACAATTCGTTTAAAGAAAAGTATACTCAACTAAAGAGCCTATTCATACCAAGTAAATTAGCTAAATGTTGAATTACATCGTTTAATCAGGCCCGCTAAGTGAATTTACTCCGTTGAATTCCCGATGTCACGGACGGTCTGTGTCAAAACTTTGTGGCATAAATAGTTATACACAGTGGGGACATAAAATTATTATACTTTTACAACTAAAACATTTTTAGCTAACAAAAATTAAACCTATCATATATAGTTGAAAGCGCATTTTAAAGTTTTTATAAATTAAACATAAAAATTACTGAAAATTCTATTATAATTGAGCTTGTAGGTCGTAAAATATTACAAAGCTAATTATTTTATTTCAATTTAGCATGCAAATCGCCGTTCATCACAAATCTTGCATTTTTCTTCTATTTTAAGATGTTTGAAAAAAATCACGAACAATCTTAAAGTTGGTTGCGTGTTAGCGCTTCTCTCCGGTTTCGGATCCTATCGAATTTTAATGTTTTCTTTTCGTCAAAGTATGTATTTTGGTGTGAAAAACATGAAAATGATAACCATATTGCGGAGAAATTATTTTTTCGGTTTACTTTTGAAAACATTTGCTATTACAACTAGTCTACATTACTTTGCAATACGGTTTGAAACATCTATTGCAAGGATTTCGTTTTGTTATTTTATTGCAACAATATAGTTAACAAAGCTAGAGCAGTTCTATTATTCCTAGTCGAAAACTTTATTGTTAATATTGTTATATTATTAGATACATTAGTTAATAATTTTATTACACTACTCATGTTGGGCTTATAATGATTTTATTTTAATAAAATTGTAAAAGTATCGGTGACTTGACTTGGATTAATTTGAACTTGACATGGATTAATTTGAACTTGACTTGGATTAAATTGAACTTGAATTGGATTAAATTGAACTTGACTTGGATCAATTTGAACTTGACTTGGATTAATTTGAACTTGACTCGGATTAATTTGAACTTTACTCGGATTAATTTGAACATGACTTAGATTAATTTGAAGTGAAAAAGGTGTAGTTCCAAAAGTGGACCAAAACAATAATTTATCCACAAAATAGTTAGCATGTTTGTGTTTTCCACACCAAAATACATACTTCGGCGAAAAAAACATTAATATTCGATAGGCCCCGAAACCAAAAAGATCCAAACACGCGCAACTAACTATAAGATTGTTCGTGAATTTTTCAAACATCGTAAATTAAAGAAAAATGCTATATTCCTACTGTACGGGGATTCATATGCTAAAATTAAAATAAATTATTCGCTTTGTAGTATTTGACGGTTTACAAGATAAATAAAAATCGAATTTTCAGCTTTTTCTGCATTAAATTTCAAAAGCTTTGAAATACACCTTCAACTTTAATTACATAATTGGTTTGATTTTGGTTCGCCTGTTTTGTTGTTTAAGTATAATAATTATATGTCGCTTCTGTTTTCCACTATTCATGTTACATAGCTTTCACTTACTGACCGTACGTGCCTCATCGGGAAGTCGAAGAAGTAAATTCAGTTAGCGGGCCTTAATAAACACTGTAATTCAACAGTTAGCTACCTAATTTACTAGGTATGAATAGGCTCTTTATTTGATCATACTTTTACTTTCATGATTTATGACCTTCATTTTTATGATAAAATACGCGTTATTGGAAAGTATCGGCCGAATTTTACCAACACCAGTAAAAATGACCGATACCAATACATCGCCTCATCAATAATTTTATGACAGGATTTTATAAATATTTTTTAACGTTTCGATCCGAATTTCAAATAAAAAGACAGCAATTTACATTTATGTGCAACGGTTAAAAAGAAAGACGGTTGTATGCTGCATTGGCTACTCTAACGGAAGCTTCATAAGAAAATGACGCTGGAACGCACAGAGTCGTTTTCTTCTAAAATTTCGCTTGTATTTGAGTTCGGACCCGTGACTTCTGGGGAAAATGGCGATTCTTCTTGTTGACGAGGAACGAGAGATGGTCCAACTATTAGCTTCACCACCTCGGTCAATTGATATTTATGACGATTCATCGTTGTGGTGGGGCTGGTAGTGAAGGCAATGTAAAAGCAACAAAATGTGGAAACCAAACCTGAATGTCCCTCGTCCGTCTTCAGCAACCTCTGAATTGAAGGACGTTCTCGAAGGTGATCAACGATGTGTTCAGGTACATATTTGTGTGTGTGTGTGTGTGTGGGTGGGGGGTGGTTATACCAAATATCTGATCGTTGCTACCAAATATCTACGTAAATGTGTTGGTTAAGGTTGCGCAATTGATTCATATATCCTAAATAAGGGTAGATGATATTTAATATTGGTGTGCGGTTAGCATGGTATGTTAATATTGTTGCTTCTTCACCCTAGCAAAATCAGAATCACAGGTGATCTCTGTACGATGGATAAGAAACGCTCCCAGCTGCCTGTGTATGACGTCACAACCATATGTATATATGCTCGTGACGTCATACACTGGCAGCTGGGAGCGTTTTTTAAGCGATTGCGTAGAGGTGGCCACCCGTGATTTGGAGTTGATTAAGGTTGCGAAGCGAGCGATTCATTGGATGTAGAGTTGGGTTGAGGTTGATTTGAAACCATTCATCGGCCTAAGTTGGTTTTAGAGGTGATTTGAGGTTGATTTGAAGCTGTTCACCGACCAAAGTTGGTCGCAGTATGGACGTATTAAGGGCGCAGTATGGTCGCGGAGACTGGACATTTGACCCTTAAATAGACGATAAACCAACCTCAAATCGTCCATGTTTCCACTCATATTCCACCGGTGCACCGTCCTCGATTTTCAATAGGGTTGGTTAGAGAAACTTGCATTAGCTTGTCTAACCTAGTCTAGCAAAGCATTCTTTGCACCTCTGCGTTTACCTACAGTGTTGATTGAGTAAAAAATTTCAATTCTATTTATATGGCGTATATTGTCATTGTGCATGAAAAAAAAAACATTATTCATCATTGAATAACTTCTTTTGAGGAGGAATTTGAGTTGCACGTACTAGTAGGCACTGCAATTTTATTTTTACTGTGCCAATAAATAACTTTGTACTCTAGCTCTGACATTGGTAACATCACGAAAACGAAAACTTACTTGAGAATTAAAAATAAATTACCATTCATTAATTACGTGTACACATTTTTAGATTCTTGTCCTGTCAAAATATGCATGCACATAATTTAGTTAGTTCATACCTTTAGCACCACTCATGAGTTCGTTTAGTGAGACCTAACACGTGTTGTCTAATGATGCGAGTGTTAAAATAGAACTATTGAATTTTAGTACTGAACATCTTATAGGAAATTTGACTCCTATACTTGAGAAAAGGTGCTGTAAAATTTGTTTGCATGGTGCACAATTTTTCATTATGATGTGAGATACCTTTAAGTTTCCGATTGTGCAAGTCTATTTGTAGAAAAAAATGAACAATAAAATTGTTTTTGATTCTTTTAACGTGTCTAGATTCATATGAAATAGTACAAACAAATTTTTAATAATCTATTTATTCACTTTCATTTCATCTCTCTAACAAGAATCCAGTGTTTGATCAGAAATGAGTATTGTTGAATTTTCACGTGTGAAAAAAATGGTACTGTTAAAATTTGGTACTATAAAATAAACTGATAATTTTGCGAACGCGTATGCATAGATCTTATATTTTATAAATATTCGAAAACTCAATGTATTTTTGATTTTAGTATTAGACATCTTTGCGGTGCAATATTTAAGAAGCAAAATTGATGGATAAGTTTATTTGTACGTGTCTAGATATATATAGAAACATCGATACAAAAATATTTTTCTTTTCTTTCATTATTTCCTTCTTAAATTCCTAGCTGACAACTGGTGGTGTGACTACTCATAGGGGTTGTTGTATTTATAACTGAATGAAAATGGGACTATTTCCTTTCGATCATGTCCTCACCGAATGTAGATTTCATGAGTGTGTATGGACAAGTGATGAAATGTTTATCTTCGACAATGAAATTGACCATATATTTACTATATTGTAGGGTGTCTCTAACCTCACGAAGACGGAAATTCAATCATAAACTAAATGTGAAGAATAAATTGATTCACGGCTGTTGGTGTTTCAGGATTGATACCAAAAACGTCTCAACAATTGTTGAATAATTTTATTCATCACTTTAACTTCGTGATTTTAATGCAAACCAAGAATTTGAGCTGTCACTACTAATATTTTTTGTACTTTTTCAAATGTACAATCGAGTTTTTTATGTTATTTTGGTAAAGGCGAATATAATACGTTCATTTTGGCAGGCCTTCAAATTTTCTAACTCTTTCAAAATATATTTAATGATTCGCCATGAACATAATATTAAGAATATTGTAATACATTCAAACATATAAAGTTGATGTGTTGTACAACTACTATTTTTATTTCAGCCCATATACGACGTAGTCATATTCAATCACAAATGGCTTCACCGATCTTTGAAGATGATTACAGTTTATTGCAAAAATTCTTTGCAGATCATTGAAGATCTTCGCAGAAGTATCAGCACTTGGTGCAGATTTAATGCAGAATTAGTGCAGTGTATGTCTGGTTTGGAAGTGCAGATCAGCATCGATTTTCTGCTAAGATCTTCCCTGACCACGAGCGAAAAATTTCAATAATCTGCAATAAACTACACTAATCATTGACGATCTTTCAAAGTAAATCTTTGCCGATCTTTACCAAATTGGAGAAGAAAGCACAGGGATACAATATTACACATTATACTCAACCTCAAAAGAGGTCATTCACTAAAACCAAACCATAGCTCTTCGGCGAGAGAAGCAAAAGCACTAGCATCCATGACTAGTAATAAAACTGAGATACCAACATAATCATTCGGTACGGCCACATCCTTTTCAACAGCAATATTTAGCAAATAAAAGAAGATAAGAATATAAAACTTGTTATTTCTGACTTTGACCTTGTGTTAATTAAGAAAGCAGCATGTCGCACAAATCCCTCCCTCCCATACATTTCTTATACCCATAGACCATAGTGGGACACTATGCTGAGATTAGCTATGGCCTCAGCAGACCATCTTTTTACTTTATTGCCGTGAGACAGACTAGACTCGAGTCAAACGTGGCGACTCTAGAGCCGCAGCAATGTTTATAAATAAAGTGATGTAAAATTGATTGATTGATTAAAAAAAAGTTTTAGCTCCCATCACCACGACCAAAATGTTCAAAGAGAAGAAGGATGAAGGCACCATTTAGTTTAAGGTTAAAGGAACGCGGAATCAATGCACAAGGGGCATAGAAACAGTAAGCTAGGAAAGAAGTTGATGAAACGAGAAAAAGTTGAAGAAAAGAGTAGTATATACATAAGCGCTTTTTTGATGAGTGCAAAATTTTATCTTCAATGTGATAAACAATTTACGTCAGTGCTTTTCTCATTTGGAAAATGCACATATGCGTTTTTCAGTTGTAGGTAAACTATTAAGGCCGCGGCCAGACAAACAACAGTGAAGCAGGGCTGCGCAGAGCAGTTTCGGCTCGCTGGTAGCTGCTAGCTTATGCTCGTAAGTTCGGTGGCCAAACAAACAGCAGTGCCTGGTCCTGAGTCCGCAGCAGTTGTAATCTTGGCGCTACGATGGGCGGTGTTATGTGACGGGCAACCTCAAATTTTGCTTGGTAAATAGATGTAGAACAGGCAATATTTCATCGAATTAAGTTTATTTATATCTATACATATTACCATGTTATGCATTATCTTCTTAGCATTACAAGTACATCCGTACAGTGTCGTATAGTACTTTTCATTTCGATAAAATATTTCTACCCACAATGTTTGAAATGGCTTTGATACTGTTTTTTAATTGTTCCAGGAAATTCGACAAAAAAAATTGCATGATAATATGCTAGTTATGGTTGCTGATGGAATAATCATGCAAATAATTCACAGACGCATGACTTGAAACCTTATAAGTACTTGAATGTGGATTATTTTGCAGTACTTGACGTGTAGAGACATTACAGAACAAGGAACATATTCGTTCAGGCGTATGAATATAAACATCTATGGATATAACAACCCGAATCTGGAATTGTTAAACTAATGAACAATATCTAAGTATGAGAGGATTTTTTTATTTGACGTGCGGCACTAAGTTTCAGTTTAATGGCAATTTTCACGTAAAATTCGAACATCACTATCGTTTTTGGAGAAACTAACAGTTTTTTAGTTGCGTGCTTTCGAGGATATTTTTACCGATGTAATACTGACAAAACGCAAACTTAAATATTCTGTATCGGCTTTACCCAGCACTTTGCGCTGGTACAGAAAAAGTGAAAGATCCATCCTCTCCACATTTGACTCACATTTAACAATTCTATTTGTGTGAGCACATATACGTGTTCATATACATATACGCGCACCTATGCATATATATGTTTCTATTCCTATTTTTTTAGTAAAAACAAAACCTCAAAGCATATAACATTTTACCTAAAGCTCTGCGACCAGTTAACACTGAATCATATTCCAGAAATAAATAAACTTATTGCAATTGCTTAATGATTCAAAAATAGATCTATCACTACTCCAGAGGGCGTATCTGTGAATAAAAACAATGAAAAATATAAAAAGACAAATGAAAGAAGTGCTCGTGAAAAGTTATCATCTCTGTGCTTATGCTTGTATCTATACAACAAATAATTCAGGAATTCCGAAGAATTCTCTAGTAGTATTTTGCAGGGTTGCGGAGTCGGAGTCGGAGTCGGGAGTCGGAGTCGCCGGAGTCGGATGTTTTAGGGTGGAGTCGGAGTCGGAGTCGGAGTCGCTTCTCTGAAGTGTGGTGGAGTCGGAGTCGGAGTCGGAGTCGCTACTCTGAAGTGTGATGGAGTCAGAGTCGGAGTCGCTTTTCCTAATGTGGTGGAGTCGGAGTCGGAGTCGGAGTCGTTCATTCGGATGTGGTAGAGTCGTAGATGGAGTCGCTATTTTTTGGTGTCTTGGATTTTATTTTTGCTAAAAATTATTTATAATTGTTTAAAACCAAAAGTAAACATAACAGAGTTAGAATACTTTGCTGAAAAATCTAAAAAATACGCAATGTTTTTGTTGATTATTTTGTTCTAAGTTTGAAACAGTGTATTTATACCTATCACCTAATCCGTCATGTTATCTAGTCATTGAGGGTTTGCACAGATATATATGAGAAACCTACGAGTGCGAAATACAATTTTTGTCTTCAGCATTAATGTATATTTTGTAGTTAAAAGCAGGAATTAGTAATTGAAAGCATCGCAAACTCATTCTGTATATTTCTTTTTTGTTCATTTCTCCTTCAATTAATACATAGGCACTGGAAAACAGTAGTAAATGGGTTGCAAGTTACTTGTAGAACATTTCAGCTGATGCAATACATTGTACTCACATAAAGAGTGGTAACTCTGTACGCTCTTAATGATGCATTGATTGATAATGACTAGTATTTGCAGAAACTTAAAGTTATGTTGTGATCATGAATATTTCTAGTCTTTAGGTTATGGTTCATTGCCAATGATTAGTCTTTGCCAAAACCTGAAGCTATGGTCTGGTACACAAAGACTTCTAGTTTTCAGGTTATGTTATCAAAATTGATATGGCTTCCTTGTCTTTAGGTCAAGTTAACATGTATTGATAATAAAAATTTCTGCTCATATTTAAAGTTATTCTTTGAATGTTATTTGGTTGTTTCAGAGTCATATTGTATTTCACTATATCATAATCATGTTTAATTTATATCTTCGTATCACTCCCCAGTTTCTTTGTAAGCATACGCTGAAATGGAGAATTTTATAATTATGTTGATCCAATTTTAAAAACTGAAATAGTATTCGTTTTGTAGCATTATATGATTAATTACTTCTTGTTAAGGAAGATTTGGAAATGTTGTAAGGTTATCAATATCGGCATTGAGACACTTAAAAAAATTAAAATACAATGTAAACGAGCTGCAATGAAAATAATTACACACACTAGCAACAACTTCACTTACAGTCACACACATATTGTAACTGAAAACAATGCATTATCTCAGAAAACAATGCACTATCTCACTGGTTGTTGCATTTATGCGATAGTACAAATTCTCTTGCTGGAAACGTTTCAAATTGCTCCAAAAAACACGAAATGAAAAGAAGGTGGGCTTTTGTGGCGCATTCGTGGCCACACAATCTAACAAAGAACAAATTAAAGAAGCAACAAGGAAAATCAGTTTATTAAAGACTCGTGATCTTTCCAAGGATCTTTCCAAGGTTAGGCGAACAATTAAAAGGGAACAGCCTGCTCGTCTTAAGAGACAGGCAACAAAGCTAGAGTTAAAAACTATTAGGAAGTGAAGTTCTTCCAATAGTATCGCATTAAAGCAATTGGCCGATTGCTATATAAGTAATATTTTCTTAAAAGGTTGAAGTAAAAGCTGCGAAGGCCAGTAGTGTCTTGATTGATTGAGCTCGAACGGGACGTCCACCCAAAGCGGCTGTAGAAGTTGTTAGGCGGTAACACGGGTCTAGCAACGGCTACCCGCAGAAGAACGGTCATGAGCCACCAATGCCGTCAGCATAACGAAGACGTAGAAGGCCGGATGTCATGCGGCACGGCGGAGGTGCGGCACGGCGGAGGTGCGGCACGGCGGAGGTGCGGCACGACCAGGATAGAGCCCTGGTGACCCGGCGCTGCACCACGTCTTCCGTGCGGACGGGGAAGCAGCCCCCCCTCGCAGCAGAGAAAAGCGCGTGCTGGCGGCGGAGCGTTCAAGGAGCGCGGCAACAGTCAAGAAAACTCCCAGGGCACCAACTCGCCTGCTAACAAAATAAAATTTGAAGACAAAGCATTTGAATAAACATCCTTATTACAAATAGACAGATCCGTTACCAGAGATAAGAAGACATAGTGGCATTTATAAATCAACAGAGCTGTTATCAGAGTCGTGAAAACCAAATTACCTAATCAAGGCAGCTGCAATTGGTTATGAGGTACCAACGCAAGGAGCACCGGACCATTCTCCACGCAGCCACTCTTGAATATACTGCGAGAAGACGAAAAGGTTACACGTACGAAGGTTGGCAACAGGAAAAATGATTATCAACAAATAGTCAGGTATAACAAATTTAGACAAGACAATTTATAATTTATAGGAAACTCGAGAATAACCACACCTGAACTTTATGGTTCGTCCAGTGTAGAAACTTTATGGCAGGAAGAGCTGGCAAGGTTAAGGGCAAGAGTACCGGACTTTCAAGAAGATAGTAAGATGAGAAGACGGAGCTCAAATAGGGGAGTTATAGACTCCCCTGTAACAGTTAGAGCTCTCATCAGAGTTAAATAAGCAAGTTTAAGTAAGTTTAAGTAGGTTAAGGTAAGTTAATTTGGTCACCAAGGCAACCTTTAAGTAAGTAAGAATTTAAACGAAAGCCGGTAATCGAAATAATCAAGCACTCACACAAACACACAATGATAAAGAATAAGAGGAAAGATGCCAAGTTAACAGACGAGACGCCGGTGACCCGTAGAGCTGGGGCCCAAATACGCGCAGTTGACGGCGCAAGACACGATAACTAATGACGGGGTAGTTCAGGTCACTCCATTCAGTAGTAAATTAGCTAGACACACCGCGAAGACGCTAACACTGGCCTTCGTAGCAGCAACGTTAATAAAATTCAAAATCCATGAAATTAGGGGTCAAACATTTCATAGCAGAGTTTAAGTTGTAAATTATCAAAACGAATCAAACTCAAAAAGAACCGAGTTTCAAAACGCATCACCTGTCTCAGCCCTGCACCCTCCGACCTTACTGCCGGGCTGCCTAGCTGGATCTATTAAAGGACCAAAGTTCAAGCGCCTCTCGCGCAACCCTGGAGAGTTTGTGAGGAAAATCCTCACACGTTTACAAAGTAAGAAGTCGGACGAAAATAAGAGATAGTATCATATTACACGCAAAGAAGCTAGAAGTGACTTTTATTCGTAAAAAAACGTTCCGAAAACGTCAGGCCCTTGCGACGAAAGCAGAACAACTTTTGCCTATTGACGAAATGTAACATAGAGTTGAGCAATAATATGACACTTTTTCTGCATTGTTACCCTGCATAGTGTAGATACAGAGAAGAAAAGGCAGTGTGCAAATCTGGCCTACCTTATCTACACGTATATCATAATTTTGGGGGTTTGAAGCGTAGTCATTGAATTAACTACCTACTATAATTTCACTGAATTAGTGCATACTTAGTTATAAAAAACTGTTGATACATATCTTTGCTTCTCAGTGTAGACAGTGCCTACATTACCTACTCAGAAAACACTTGTCAGTAATATACAGGGTGTTTCAGATTCAGAATAAGAGGCAAAAAATTGCACACCAAATAGAAAATATGTAAATAAAAACTTTTTCTTCTCGGAAATTTTCCGAAGCAAGAGACATTGAGATATTAGCCGTTTATCGTTTTAAAGGATGAAATTTAATAACTAAATTACTCGCACTATATATTTTGAATTTACGTTGATCGGGCGAAATGTTCTAGTTGCATGACCTCCTAGATCTCCTGACATGACTCCACTCGATTTCAATTTTTGGGGACACGTGAAGAGCCTTGTCTATGCTACACCCGTTGAGTCTGAGGAAGATCTTGTGGACAGAATTGCAGTGGCTGCAGGTGAGATACCTTAATGCCTGACGTGTTTCCTAATATCCGGCAGCCGTTAAGGCTAACATTCGAAAAGTGCATAGATGTAGGTGGAACACATTTTGAACAATTTTTGTAAAGTAAATTCAGAATAAATATCGCGAGTAATTGTGCCATTAAATTTTAGCCTTAAAAACAATAAACAGCTAATACCTCCCAACCCCGATTTTTTTTGGGAAAATTGCGTAGGGCAAAAAGTGTTCAATTGGCCATTTTCTACTTGATGTGCAATTTTGTACCTCATGTTCTGAAACACTCAGTATACATAATTGTGTACACGACTCGTCATAAATGACGGGATTCGATATGGTCTGTATAGAAATCTTCCAGATGTGGATCATAAAAAAATATTTCCATCCTAATGGTACCCGCGATTAAAATATTCTAGTGCTTGTGCACTGGTGAAACTCGCATCACAAAGACAGTCATTAAGCATCTTTAAGAGCGTGAAAGGGAAACAGACCAACCAACAAAGACGGACAGCCAATTTTATTTGTTCAATGAAATTTCCTGATGAATATCTTCCGTATTTCTAATGGCGGCTTTGTGGAAGAAAAAGTTTTCTTCAGTTGGCCTCTCTTAGTTCACAGACAAGAATTTGAAACTGTTGAAATTAGATCTTTTTGTTCTTTGTTTTTTGTTTTGCAGCTTCATCTTTTCTTTTCGTTTTTTGTGTTTAAATTTAACTTTCAATAATTAAGCATGTTTGCGCTTCTAGCAGACCTGCATTAACCTTA
The DNA here is from genome assembly GCA_030386875.1 of Morinoia aosen. NCBI lineage: Eukaryota > Metazoa > Arthropoda > Malacostraca > Amphipoda > Talitridae > Morinoia > Morinoia aosen. The sequence goes on along the minus strand of CM059572.1, from coordinate 5,114,572 downwards.
AATCGCTTTAATTAACATTACTTGTGACGCTTTGGCGTTCACTCATTAAATTATCTTTGAGCTTGCTATGCTTGGGCAGCATGTCGTCATTTTAATAAAAGTGGGTCTGGTACCTTTAACTTATTTCTCTTGCGTAAAAAGCAGTTTCTTTCTGCGACTTGAACTCCTCGACCCGGTTCTTGCGGCCTCTTGAATAGGCACTTATTATTCAAGGTAATTAATTGTCAATTAATTTTTAAAATCTTAGTGCTATATGCAATCTTGCAATAAGATACGATATTCAGCTAGTCGGCCACCAGACATCTTAAAACTCTGTATCTCTCTACTCAGCACGCCTCTAAAATTTCCTACCGGAGTACCGTGCTGATGACCGGCCGCATCCATTGGATGTCTTCTATTTTTAGTGATTTTCGTATTAAAACTAACCTTACGTTAAAGAAGATTTTCGGTCTCCATTTTAAAGGAATTTATTATTAAAAATATTACAGAGGACGCTGCTGTGCGTACTGTTGGAATCCTCAAGATAAGCCTAACTTGGGTACGGTTTCTCTTTTTGCGCATCTCGGGAATCGACTTGCTGTCGTTCCCTTGAAGTTCTTCTGTATTTGAAATAAGTGTTCCAACAGTCGCCCTCAAGTTTTAAATCCTAAAACTCCATTGTATTAACATAGGAGAGATTATGCTCACGAAATAGCTAAACCTATTTATTTATTTGTTTAAAGGAGACACTTGACCGTTTATTGTATAAGAACAATCAATACTATACTGGGTGTCCCACAAAAATGTCCCGGACTTTTTAATTGAGAACATCTCCGCTTCAAATTAACATATTTTAATTGTCTTTTATTTACAATTTAGTCAATTGTGTTTCCTTTTCAAATAATTTAAGTTTTTGAAAATCAGTTGATTAAGATGACCGATTTATTGAAAGGGGTAGAAAAATTGTTCAAAGGGAAAGTTTTAAAAACAACACTGGTGTTCTTCTTCATTCCTCAATACCTACTGTTAAGAATAATTTCATAACGAAGTATCCTACATACCACCAAGTATTTAAACCCTCTGAGAGGTTTCAAGTTTCAAGTATTCTCAATAATAGTGTTTCAAGAACTGATAGAAAACGGTGGAATAATGGATTAAATTCTTCGTTCAATGGTGGCTAGAAGTAATACTTGCCTTGAGAGAAATGGAGGGTTTGTCGAAGGATACTAAATTACTTTATTTATTTAAACGTTATTTAAGGTAATGATTTGTTACTCTTTAAAATTTTTGTTTGTTCAGTTTGATGGAAAGTACAAAATAAGGAAGAATATCAATATTGTTTTAAAAAATTTTCCTATGTACCATTAATTTTTCTACCCCTTTTAGTAAATTGAACATTGTAAAGTGGTTATTCAATCGATTTTAAAAAACTTAAATTAATCGAAAAGGAAACAAAATTTAGTACATTGTGAAAAAAGGCAATTCAAATATGTTAATTTAAAGCTGAGATATAATTAATTATAAATCGGGGACATTTTTATGGCACACCCGATATAATAAAAAGCCAGGTGTCCGTCAATTTATAAATAAGTATATGTTCTCATGCGTAATTTCCCCTATGTCATTACAATGGGAATCTGCTTGCTTGGACAGTATCATAAATACCATTGAAATATTATGAAAAACCTGGCATCTGCTCACTTATGTTTATAAGTAAAAAACATTGCTTGAAAATTGAATCTACTGTCAAGAAAATACGGGTTATCGCATTTAAATTTAAAAGGCATTTAAATGCGTAAAAGGTATGGCAAATTTTTTAAAAACTTCTCGTGAACAATAATTTAAATTATAATGCACAGTTGTTGCTTGCTTGGTTGTTGTGTGCGGCTGTGACGTTCTTAAAGATGCTTAATGACCGTGTCTGTGATATGAGTTTTTCCAATGCACAAGTACGAGAATACTGTATTTTAATCGCGGGTACTATTAGAATGGATACATTTGTTTGCCATTTTTATCTTCAGATTTTTTTAAAACGATACCATTGAATCCCGTCATTTTTGACCAATCATGTACACTAGTATCTTGATTATTAACGATCTGTAGTCAATTTAAAAGTCGTTTGCTAATAAAGAATATAATGAACATATGCACAGGTTTCAACACCTGCAACCGTTTACTACTAAGAATGAGTGTCGTGTGTTTATTTATACGTTTTGTGTCACGCTGTTAAGAATAATTTATAGGAAGAAATTAGCACTGGCGGTCTTGGTTTCAGTTCACGGTCAATTAATACACTCATTTTCGTTGTGCAAGTGCTCTATAATAAGTCACTTTCAAAACAATTAGAGCGATCCAGAGCCTTATATACTCAAGTTTGTGTCGTGAATACCGAGTTCGGCGGGGTATTGTATATTGCAATATGCTGTATTGTATATAACAATATACTGTATTACAATGTACTGTATTGCTCATTACAATATACATACACAAGTTCGCAGTTGCTTTCAGTAATGCTGAATTTCTGTATCTTGGATACGACACGAATGGCTATAACTACTTCTCTTGCGGCTCAAAAATACTGTGTTCTGAGTGTTTATTACTCTTATAAGAAAATTAAGTTACCTTTGGAATAAGCTGAAAACTTGGAAACTCCACTCAAAGGAAAATTTGTTGAAGAAAGGTATTGAATCTTGTCATTTTTGACGGTCCGTGTACACTAGTTAAGAAATAAAATATTCATCTTATAAATTTTGAATAGGTGAAGTTGGAGTCACACAATTGTGAACAGGCGGAGTCGGTGTTGGAGTCGCCAAATTCTGAAAAATGGAGTCGGAGTCGGAGTCGGAGTCGCCAAATACTGAAAAGGTGGAGTCGGAGTCGGAGTCGGAGTCGCCAAATTCTGAAAAGGTGGAGTCGGAGTCGGAGTCGGAGTCGCCAAATTCTGGAAAGGTGGAGTCGGAGTCGGAGTCGGAGTCGCCAAATTCTGAAAAGGTGGAGTCGGAGTCGGAGTCGGAGTCGCAAATTTATTCCTCCGACTCCGCAACCCTGGTATTTTGAATTATTTATAAATTGTCAGCTATCTCTTGGGATTTAAAATCTCCAAGATATGATATTTTTGGTTAAACTAGCCATTGACAGGGTTTGTCTATGTGCACGCCACGTTTGGTTTGTCTAAAAGTACGCGTCGTTTAGTTTAATTTATTCGTACACCTCGGATAGTTTATCTATTAGTACGCCTCGTATAATTTGTCTATTAGTAAACCCCGATGTGTTTGTCTATTAGTAGACCACGTATAGTTTGTCTATTAGTACTCCTCGTACGGTACGTTTGTCTAAGGACGTCTTATATTGAGAAATTTTTTAAAAGCCAAGATGTTGCCATGTATCTCATATGCCAACCTTTTTTGAAATAAACGGTTTTCTTTTCTTTCTTTCTCACAGATGACCTAACCTGTGTTTCCTCAGTGTTACTTAGAAGAAAAATGATTAATGTTTATAACTAAAATACAAATAGTTCATACGTAAAAGATATATGTTTCAAGTCAAGTTTAGTGCCATGTGCCAAAAATAGACCTGATAGGAAATATTCGGCATTGGTACGCTCTAAAGTTTAGGCATTGACAAAGAAAATGCTTGATATAGTATAGTTTTTCGATTTATGAGGTATAAAATACCTATATACGTATAAATAACTGTACAATCCCATCTACCACTATCTTCCATAGCGTCTGCTATAAATGACCATTGTTCATTAACATAGTTATGATCGAAATATAAAGATATGCACCCCCGACCGCAGGAATCGCGTGTACCGAGGAGATCAGAAGTTCGACATCCTTCCCGGACGAACTCTAGGGTGCAACTGACTGCTAGCTCCCGAGCAGTGTTTTATCACTCGAGATAAAACGCTGCTACCGCTTGCTTCAGACAGCGCTGCCCTGCACTGCTCTGTGCTACTTGTCTGCCCACCCTAATAGGAATACCACTAACATAAAACACCGCGCCGGCTCGGCTCTGCTCTGCTCTGCTCCGCTCCACTGCTGTTTGTCTGGCCGCGGCCTTAGTAAGACGTTATCATTTCGATCGACACAATAGAATAGCGTCGAAAAGATGATGAATGATATATTGAACGACTTTTATGGGTTTGTCAAATTTTTTAAATCAATTAATAAAGTTGTAATAAACTTTTAATTTTTATTCGTTGACTATCGTTCAAAAAAATAATGGATTCAAGAGAAATTTATTAATTTATAAATACTCTATACAGAAGTCATTACTTGTTCATTGGTGAAGTGGATGATAAGTGAATTTTTATCATTCAAACTCCACATATAAGACAGAACATATACAATGGAACTACCTCAAACTTGGGTGTGAAGTACAGTAGATTTAAATCAAGGGATTATTGGCTTTGGTGCAAGCGTCATGAGACGCTCAACAGTGGGTGTCTCTGTGGCCAGCGTGTGACACAATTAAGTATGCCAAAAATACCTCAATTTTTTAAGTGTACGACCAATTTATCCCTCTGCCTAACATAAAGACATATAGGGTTCCTTGATCTAATCTCTAGAAAAGCTTGCTAGGATTTTGTGTCTGTTTTTTGTCGGCGTCCGTGACGGATTTAGCCATTTCCAGGAGCAAGGAATCTTCCAGAAGTTTTGGCATGCCTCAGGGAACCTAGCCTTTTTCAAACAGCTTCACATTCCCCTATCGGATTTGAAATTTTACAAAGTCATTTTGCCTTGAAATAATTAGATTTTGAAACACACAGAGCGACAATATTTCGTAAGTTTTAGTTCTAGACTAAGGCAAGCTGTACTCTCAATTTTCGCTAGCTTTTTCATTCAGGGAAGGGGATGATACTCGTACATCGTTTTGGCGAACTGCAGCTCCAGCGCAGCAGCGAACTTTATACTTTTATATTTTCGGTGCGAGATTACCTCATTCAGTAAACGCTCTGTTTTTCTCGGTCGGTTAATTACATCGTGGTATGTATTGCTTCCTATTTCTTCATGTCTGTTCATTGAAATCGTGACATCATAGTCCTGATCGAAAATTCCACGGTGTTTGTTACGAATTGAAGAATCGAAATTTGAATTAGTTTCAATCCATTGTTGATTTTCCTTAGAACATGAATGGCTGACCCGGCTATGAGAAAACCTAGAATATATGTATTGATACTTTTTGCGTTGAATGGGCGTATAAAAAATCAGTTTCCATTAATAATACACGACAGAAAATAGTAGTGTTACGGAACTGTTTGCACTCGAAATTTCCCTGCGACAGTCGATTAGAATGTTTAAACTTGTAAAATTTAATTTTTTTTCATGAGCAGCCCCACCAATTGAAAATATAATTCAATTTGTGAATATAGCACAAAAAACATGATTGGTATAGTAACAAACAATTTGAAGATTTATGCCAATAAATAAATTGTGTAGTATTAAGCCTTGGCAAAAAAGTTCCAGCGCTCTGTAACATGATTTCGCCACACATGAGACCTGTTGAAAGACTTAAGAGTATCAAGTAAACAATTGGAACTCATCATCACAACGGAATGGAATGAAAGAAGAAGTCTGCAAAATTCTTTCTTCTGATCTACATCTCTACCAACTCCCATCACACTATCGCCGCCTAGACGTCTCCGGCATTTTCAATTGGACAGTCTTTACGTCGATCATACAGATTAAATTAGGTTAGATGATAGTTTAAGCCTTTCTAACCACTAAATGAAAGCGTTCCGAAGAGAGGAAGGAAGAAGGCACCATTTAGTATGGAGATAGGGGAATGCGAAATCTATGCAGAAGGGGCAGAGAAATAGTAAGTTGGGAAGGATGTTTATGAAACAAAATAAAAATTGAAGAAGATAGCAGTAGATGCTGAAAAACAGGACATCAGTGAACTAAAAAAAGGTGGTCCTTTCATGACAAAAAATTTATTTCAACAAAACGAAGGCCTGCTCAACTCTCATCTCGGGCCCTCACGCATTTTCCCCCTGGGAGTGCCAATTCCCGTATAGATGCAATAGTTCCCTCCCCATGAGAGGGTCGTTCACACACATTCTGTTTATTCTTCATAGTTTTATTTTAATGATTTTTAAATTTTAATTATTAATTTCAGGCTGTTTGAATATTTTTAAATTGTAAGTATGATTTTCATAACATCGTCTTATGTACTGATTTGGCTTGATGCTAAATTACAGTGCTTAAGATTAGTTCTTTCGATAAGGGACGTTGTCCCGTTTAGCCAATTCCCAGATCTCTGCCATATCTCCGCACGAGTCCTACATTTGTGACACCAGATAACGATATTCACGCCAATCTCAACTAACGTTTCATGCAGGATGGAAAATACCTCAATAAAGTATCTGTGGCAAATTTACCGTCAAATGAATTAGGATAATATTTAAATATACATTAATATGTTGTCAGAAGTAGACGTGAATTCTATACATCTTTGATTTCGACCGAACTAGTGTTGTTGCAGTCACAATCTAGCGATGCTTGGCCTTTGTTTCAGCGGATTGAACGAGTGCGTCAGTTCAAAGAAAGGGAATTATACAGCCACTAGAGCGACACAGTGTCGCATTATTTTCCTACCACGATTCTACGAGCCTTTTGTGGCGTGTTTCGTGAATAGCTCCAAAGTGTAAAAATAGAGTAATATTTTTAGTGTTGATTGCTGGGTTACAAAATTTTTTCTAAATTTATAGTCTTCTCGTGGATGAAGTCTACACCAGCCTTGTCGTCGTAGTTTTACGATCTGGACCACGATCGCCTCAACAATCTGCTACAACAACCGGTAATTCCAAGAAGATAACCGTAGACTCATCCTGCTTATATATCTACCTCATCTTGTCCATCTCATGCTTTCGATAATGTCATCGAAAAATTGCCGTCTAGTTTATGTTAGTAATCTTCAATATTATTTAAATTCCTGCCTCGAGTGTGGGAAATTTAGCAGCGTACCATACCAATACTTCTCAACGCTATTAACAGCATCTGAATCTCACAACAGGCTTCACGCTATTCATAAGAGAAATATCGTTACGTGTCGAATGCTTTGGAACATTCTGAAAATTAACAAGGAATACTTGTTATTGGAACTATCCGATCTGAAAATCATATGATATCGTGCCTCAGAGTGTCATGGTTCACTCAAGCAAATTCATTTTACTATTTATAAATCTAGATTAAATGATACGAAGTTTTTTCACCTCAAATTAATGTTTGTGACTCGTGGTGGTTTTATTGAAATATTATTCAAGATAGTCATAATTATGGTTCTCGAAAGTAAAAGAAATGAAGATCAAAATAAAATTCACTATCACGAGACAGGAAGACGACATTCGTTCAGCTGCATTATAAATGAACAATTTATTAGCCCAGGCGTAGGTCAATTGCTTCCAGTATTAGTGCATGGCTCAACGGAGAAGACGGTAAAACATATCAGCTTGGAGACACTGGAACTATATATAAGACTTCTTACTGGCGTTGTAGAAGCTCAGAGGTACATATATGAGACGCCTTCTGAAAGCTCACAGCCTTCCTATTGGACAACTGATTCAACGAACAATTACATCCATCGTAGGAACGATAAATAAAGTGAACTTGTGTTCGTGAAGTGTACAATATATCGATGACAAACACGGCCAGAGATAGTAAAACTGCTTATATTTGAGCGGTCCTAAAACGGATCACAAATATCAGTGGTGAATCAATTTTGAAAAGATGAGCATCCTAAGAACTAGTTAGTATTTTCGAGTTCTCGGATATTTCAAGGGATCAGGAAAATTAGGAAAATATAAAAATCAGTCAAGCAACAACAGTTTCCAGTTCTGGGCAGTTGGTAAACCATATTTCATTAACCAACGCAAGATGGTTAAATGTTATAGCAATGAGTTTATTGAGTGAGAATTAACTTAAGTTATTTCAATGAATATTCTCAAAAACGAAGGCGTTTCTAATACTCCATTACTAAAAAATAAAGACTTCGGCTGTCACTACCACATCGAAGGCAAAGAAAGCTGCCGGCGTCTTTAATTTAGCTCAAATTTTTACGTTTTTATAGCTCAGGTCAACACGAATGATTAATGTTAATTTTCCACACTCTCAGTTAATAACATTCACAATCATTCAAAATCTCTCAAACATTGCAGATTCCAGAGATTCAATATATACTGGGGTCAAATAATACTAACAAATCAGCAGTTCAAAGAATTTCGGAGAATGCTAAATGAATCTGAACACAAAACAGCTGACGATTCTCCCTGATGGAGTTAAGACTATGTAGAACGCAAAACCAGAATTACTATGACTGCATTTGCATCGCGAAAAAATACTCACTAGGTTGAAAGTAGAAGAGAAAATTTTCATGCGTCAATAATTATCGTAAAAGAAATAAAATTGCGCGAGGTATAAAAACCTCAAGAGCCCTTTTACAGGGCCAGCTCAGAAAAAATTCCATTTCAATTCGCAGGAGAAGAGCTGGTGTCTGAACTGTCCTCACCGCTAAATTATTCAAGTTCTGAGTCATAATTTACGGTAAGGCTATCTAAATAAAATTAAAGGGTGAAGTGTGTGTGTGACGTGGTGTATAGCAATCCCGAATGTGATTTTGCGTTTGCTGTAAGATCGATTCAAGTTTGTTTTTTCTTCAGATATAACCAGTATCAAGCTCAATATGAGCTCAGGTTTCAATCTTCGAGTTGGTCCCTCGAAAATTTATTCTCTAGCAGATGATGCGTCTCTAGGAAGCAGGAATAAATAACTGGGTCTGTGCCAGCAATCCTTTTAATTTCATCAATCCGGCGTCATTTCAGTAGCTCTTGAAATCTGAAAGATTTCCAGTTCCCGTAATGACCAGTATAACGGGTGGTGCAGAGGAAACGCATGCTTTTCAATATTGAATTACTGGGTCAAAATGGGTTGAAAAGAATAAAAACAAGTATTAAATGATAGATTTTTAATGCAGTTTTTGAAATTACATACCATATATAGGTTTGGAAAATAATGTCTATGAGATGACGTCCTTCTTGCTGGGTACAAATTTGGATCCTCTTCTGAAAATTACGGACGGCTCTCTCCAACATTTCATTCGGCACGGCTTCAATTTCCTGACGAATGGAATTCTTAAGGTCATCGAGTGTGCGAGGCTTGTTAATGTACACTTTTGATTTCAAATATCCCCACAAAAAGAAGTTACATATCGACAGGTCGGGTGAGCGAGGGGGCCAGTGAACATCACCAAATCTTGAAATCACATGTCCTGGGAACATTTGTCGAACCACTTCCATGGACGTTGTACGCTCCAACGCTCCATAGCGGCCCCATTGTATGGGCCGTTTGTCAACATTCGTTCAAGGTCAATACCCCCTCTGCTCGCCGCGTACTAGCGGTTCTAAAAACTTGCGTTTCCTCTGCACCACCCGTTATCATCTTGCACCTAGTAAACAGTATAGTGTTTTGCTCTTGTTTCGTGACAGAATGTTCGTGAAAATTTTCATTATCAGACAACACTTTTTCTGTATGTTTTCTAACACTGCACATTACAGCCTCGGGAACAATAGTGAATGAATTATTCACTTCTCATTTTGATTTATTCCTAATCAAAAGCCAACTCGAACATTTGAAAAAAAAATAGTCTGATAAAGATAGGCACCGTGAAAATTTAAAATGAACAGTGTCATTTCTAAGTGGAATAGATTAGTAAAGTATCGAATTCATTTTCAAGAGATTGTTGTCCCAAACACCAAATCAAAGGTCAGTCAATGCTTTCAGTGTTGACATCCGTCTGTAATCACAACTGCTTAGTTTGTGTCCAAAAACTCTCCAGAATGGTTCGATTGTGTTCGTCAAAGAAAATGCTTGATTATATTCTGCCAACAGTTCACAAGATAAACTCATGATTGCATTTTATGACCGGGAGCTGCATGCGCCGGTATCCTCAAAGGCATCAGTGTTAGGTAAAATTATGATCCACAACGCATATGGACTGAGCTACTGAGAATGTCGAAATATTCATTAGTCCAGAAACTACGTTACATTTGATCTGAAAAATGTCTACCCACTTAAAGAAAAGTATACCAAACAATGATTCATGAATAAGAAGCTCATTAGAGATGATTGTATCCTCTTGTACAGACAATAATCCATTGAATTGCTTAATATTTGTGCTTTTGAGACACGTTCACAACAGCTTTGCTCTGTGATTTATTAAGTATTAATGTAGCAAACCTGCCATGAACATACCATTTTTCATGCTGATTCCTTTTATGTGTGTATGATATCGGAACAATAATGCTAGAACTTATTTAAGCGAGTAACGAGTTCTCTTTTTCACAGTAGGCACTTTTTCGACTACAATTGTACAATTTTTAAATTTTGCTGTCTCTTTACAAGTGTTCCAAGGTTTGAACTCACAGCTCACGTTTGTTGAGAATATATTTTTAAACATCCCGTAAGCTGCCATTACCTCGAGTTTAAAACTCGCATTCAAAAAGGTACAATATTTTACAACCTTATGAGTGCGAAGGCCCCATTCTATTTTGATATCAGATTGGTTGCACATTTTATCTTACTAATGTATTTTGTGGCCTTTCTGTGAGATAAGTTTCAGTGTTCAAAATCTTGACGTGCAGCATTGTATATTAAGTGAGTTGAGATGTGTACTATGAAGAACATCCGCAGACAGTATTTTCGGCAAAGCCTGTTCTATTAACCCTAGTTTATGAACCCAACTGATTCGTGTTATTGATGAGACGCATGGATGGCAGCTTTCCAGCTAAAAATGAGCACAAGCATTGGAACGATTTTTTGCAGGTCGAAGCAGTGAGACGCTGTAAGGTCGATTTACAGTAGTATATAGCGCTAATAGCCCTGATTGTAGCGAATGTAGATTGCAACCACTATAAGTTAGGGCCGTGAAAACTCCACGTGAGCTGTAGCAGTAAAAGCGGCAGAAATCTTACATGTCAATTCAGGATCCTACAGTATTGCCGTTCGTTTCAGATCAGTGGAGTTGACTGACGGAATTGCTGCAGTGACACGCTCAGGAACGGTGCTATGAAACTAAGGTGAAAGCAGGCATAGCATCCATATCGCTGCATTATTATTACTGTGCCGAACTGCTGTACTCTTGCGCCGTTTTTTAAAAGAGTTAACCTATCTGTGTTTCAGTGAATCATTTCCGTCTGTCATTGAGTGTGAGGATGAACCCATCGAAGCAAGTTGGGAATAGTTCAGCTTTTAAACTTAACTTTTTCTCATCTGATAAATCAATTGACGTATTTTTCCTTATGGGTACTTCATCAAAACAACATGCATCGAAATGCAATCTGTTTTCCTCAACTGTAGAGGCTTTTCTTTTCGTCATAGAAAGACACTGGGAAAAACTCCCGCTTTTACACGTTGTAAGCCATATCCAACTCCAAAATGAGTACCTTCTAGTTCCTGAGAAAAAGAAATAAGCATTTCTGCAGGTCTGTTTAACAAAATCACTTCTAAAACCATTTTGAGAAAAGTCATGTGAAGGAGGCAAAAGAGATTGAATTATTATGCGAATTGAAATTATTATGCGAATTGAATTAATTATGCGATTGCATTATGCGATTGAATGAGCTCTTTATGTCATAATTGAGAAGCATTATGCGATGCACGTAAGAGCATCGCACGTCAGAGCTTTTCGTGAATTCCCGAGTACGTTTTTAAGAATCATTTAGCATTTTCCACCTCCTTTGTGAATTCGAGGCAAGCTAAATATATAGCGTTCCATAAAATCGCCTAAGTTTTACATCGTGCGTTGCTGCTTCGAATTCCTTTGATACTGATCTGTTTTTTCTGCAGATTTCTGTTGAGTTAATGTTTCGTGAGTGGTCCCTAAAATATAGTTTTATACTTAATTTTAGCTGTGTTCTTTGAACATCATTGCGACTCTGAAAAATTCGTTTGATGTGAGAACTATTCTTAGATGAAACAGAATCTCCAGAGAAGTAAATTAACGTTTCTGTTCAATTCTCTAACTTATTTCAGTGAGAAAACAATGTTTTGTACGTGTTTTGAATGTAATTCTAGAAGATCTATTTCTCAGTTGTTAAGAAAATAATTTTACATTTAAACTTGTTTCTGTACGAGGGCAAAGGATATCGATTGAATCAAATTCCAGATCGTTATATCTTTCATAAAATTGTATGTCATAAATTGTGATCCCTTCAGCTCTGATAGATAGTATTTAGATGATATTTTAATTATGTTTGAGAAAAACCACTATTCGAAACTCAGATGATATTATAGCCTTTTAAAACCTTTTTTCTTATCTTTTCTCAAGAAATGATGGAACATTCCATCATTATTCTTCTACAGCCTTCATGATTTTTCATCCCTCGCTCTAGTTAAAATTCGAATTTGATATCGTCTGTCATAGCTGTAGTGCTTGTTCGCTATTGCAAGCAGGCTTCTTGTTTTAGCTTTCGTCATGTTTTCGGAACATCGTCTTCTAGTTACCATAATAAATTTCAACAACAGTTACTGAACCATTAAAATGAAATCATTGAATGACCTGATCGTGCGGTTGTTGTCTGTATCTCCATTTTTATTATTATCATTCAAAAGCTCGGTCAAAACATAGTATCATCTTCATCGGAACTAAGACTTGGAACTCAATCCCTGCGGAGATCCGTGAAAGAAATTCTCACATAGCTTTCAAAATGAATCTTCAATCCCTTTTCCTATCGAAATAATAATGTTAGATAACCAAGTTGAGTCTTTTCTCCTAAATGATTCATCCTAAAAAGGGAATTTGGCATGGTTAATGTCAATGGTCATCAGTCTGTTCTCAAATCGCTTCTAGAATATACTGTTAACATCTTGTTAACATCCTTAGAAATTACTTTGTAAAATTAAGCATCGAATCTCGAGTGAACTAATTCATTGATCAGTCTAGTGCGCAACTAGGTTAAGTGAATGAGGTTAAACATTATTGTATACCTTAGGATAGCGTTGGTGGTAGGATGCCCCAGAAGTCACTGAACATATTCGGGCATGTAGGCAGCTATACTTAAATTTGACCATTGTAGTAGATTTAAGAAATAATCTTCTTCTGTATCGCTTGTGATATTAAATTGTTTTGACTTTTTAATGATTTTACTGGTATCAGTCAAGGTTTCATTCACCATAACCCATTGCCAAGACATGCCGTGGAACATTCTTTTCTTCTTCTTTCATTTCTCATGGTTTTTGTTAAAGTGGCAGATCCTGAATCAGATCAGAATTAAATACAAATAAAATATTTTAACTTTATGACTGCTATTCGGGCGTCTCTTCCAAAGTACAATATCGAAGCTTTAACTTCCTCCCAGTCGCCGCGATGTGAGACGACAAACAAACCCTAAAAGGATGCGACGCCTACGGATTCAACATTATTAAAGGTTAACCTTTTGTTAGCAGTATACATTTCACCCTAACTCCTAGAGCAGTTATCAGCCTTAGATTACAGTGGGTCAAATTTTATTGTACAGTGTTGCAGCCGCCTTAAATGATTTTAAAAGACTGCTGGAAAAGTAGCTTAAAGTTGAACTTGAAATTGAAACTCAATGAACATTTTTATTGAATTTTGCAGCAAAACATCCACAGAGAACATCTGATCTTTGTGGATGTTCTCTGCGTGAAAACAAAAAAATCATTGAAAATCTAAATAGAAGCGCCAGGGACAGCTCAAACTTGGAAATGAGGGCTGGACCAGCAGTCTAGCACCAGTGTTTCCACGAGCAGGGTAATTACCCCAGTTTAGGGTAATCAGGGGTACCCTAGGGTAATGTTTAGGGTAATGAAAAATATGGGCAAATCTAGGGTAATCAGAGCTTCGTGAAGGAATTGACCGCCTAATCTACGAAAAATTGAAAATTGAAAGCCAATATGAAAGCACCCAACTGGTTACCACTTGAACGAAATGTAATGAAACGGGTCAGAATTTAGTGTTCAAAAAACTGCACTGCTGCTCTGGGTTAGTGTCGCATATTTGAATCTCATCAGGTATCGCTCACGAAAGACGGCGTCAAGATACGAAGCCATAATATCTCTTGTCCACTTCGTTTTGAAAAACGATTCTGAGTTGCATTTTGCTAATAAAAACTCGATCGGTGTGACGGTGTCAGCAACAGCCAGTCGACGAAAGTCACTGTCCAATTCTGATTTCGCTAATAGTTAAAAGCTTCAGCAGAATATTGACAGGTATGTTTGTTGTTTCGTTAAATTCCACAGCTAATATATTTCATCGTAGAAATAATTAATAGGTTCATTCTTGTGATAGTCATTGAATTAACAGCAGAGTTACCTCACAGCGCCGGTATTTGGCCAGCTAATTAGATGGGAGGCGTCCTATTTCTTAGCCATGTTGCACGCCAAAGAAGCATGTTATTGTAGCGATGCAAGCAAAATAATTTAGACAGGGTTCTTTGACACTTCGAGTTACAAAAGGTGCTAAAAGCGAAAGGAAGAAGCTATAAAATTAGTTACAAAAATTCATATAAACAAAAGAGTGCAGGTATCGACTTAAAACTTGCAATATATGTTTGTATTCTCACGGTCTTTTTTAGGCGCAATAGCACGGACGTTGAATTTGATATAGCTGCAATCATGCCTAGAATTCACTCAACCTGAATTGAAGCATAAGGGGTTCTACAACTGATTGTTGAGGAAAGTTTTTGCATATAAATAAAGGCAAGGTTATTTTTTCCAAAAACCTCTGAATTTCCTCACCCGCCCTTAAGGAAATGAATAAATTTGGTCACTTTACGATCAACTTTATGAGTTGATAAGTGAATGTGATTGCAACGAAGTCTTTGAGAAGTATATGTGGTGTAACAAGATTGGATAAAATCCGTTATGAAAAGATATGACGAAGGTCATGTGTAAGCGAAGCCAGAAAGTCATCAGAGCGAGTGGATCAAAGTGTTAGGTTAGATTGTGCATGTGGAAAGAATGGCTGAAGTGCGTGAATGGATAGAAAATTAAATAAAAAATAAATAATTGTACTAGGGATAGGTACATATTTTATTGAATTTCTTGCAGCATAGCAGATGATCGCGCACCGAGTGAGGAAGAGCCAACGACACCACCTCGAAAAATAGAAAGCTCCACTTGAAAGCAAGAAACTACCAGCGGAAATTTAAAGATTCGTTGACATCGGAACCTGGGTTTAAGGGATGGTTAGCCAAGTTCTCAAAATCAATAGAGCAAAAGGATGTGGAACATTGTAAGGTTTGTCGAACCTATATTACTTGTGGGAAATCGAAGATCAAGCGTCACATGCTCTCAGCGACACAAACAACGATCCATGGTGGCAAAAAACCATCAATTGCCAGCTGCGTGCTATCCAATGATCTTCTCGAAAATCGTGCTCGTAAAGTGTAACTGCAAGTTTGTGCATTTTTAGCTAAGCACCACCTATCTCATTGTGTAAGCCTCTTTAAGTTTGATGAAAACAATGTTCCCAGATCAGGAGCCGCATAAAAAAAGGGCGCCTTGGAAAACAGCAGGCATCAAAATCAATTCGACAGGTTTTTGGCA
Organism: Morinoia aosen; assembly: GCA_030386875.1. NCBI lineage: Eukaryota > Metazoa > Arthropoda > Malacostraca > Amphipoda > Talitridae > Morinoia > Morinoia aosen. The sequence goes on along the minus strand of CM059572.1, from coordinate 5,099,030 downwards.
AACATCTTGTACGTGATATCGTCTGGATATCAAACCAGCATTCTAACGTCGTTCGACTGGATTTCCCTCCTGACGCTCATGCAGTACGTAACACAGGACTTATTCATACTGACATAGCTCTGGAAACCAATTTATTTACCTTTTAGTTAATTAATAGATCATAGGTCAGGATTAGCTGTTTTAGGGTGATCTGGGGTAATCAACACCCTTCAGTTAGGGTAATTAGAGTCGCCTCGCGTGGAAACCACGGTATACTTAAAAGAGGTAGCAGCAAACCAGTCTTTTGGAAAATCGAGTGGTGTGTATGTGACGTCATGGCATCGCACCAATAGCAACGCTTAGATTACATCTGGCAACACTGCTAACCCGAAATCTGGCATCACTGTTAGCGTTACTGGTACGACACTCTTGAATCTAGCCGTGCCGTTCAAACGAAGTGTTGACGAGTCGAGTGAAGTGCAATGTCGCCGCCTCAAGTTAAATTAAAAAGTTTTCAGTTAGTTGGTGTCAGAATAATTCTGAAAATTTACCCTAGATATTTCAATGCCCTGGTTTCAATTTTAAAGAATTGATTGCGCCGAGTGGAATTGTCCAGTTAAATGATTTTAATGTCGAATTCATGTTTGCAGCCGCCATTTCAAAAACACCGACTACCGAAGAATCCTATCGGCATTAAAGATGCACTAAGTGGTGTTGAAAACTGGTGTTGTGCTGTGGTTTTATGATCACAGGACTTTGGACCTGGAAGGTAAGAAATTGAACTTTGAATATTATTTAAATTTAATTTAAAATGGATTGCTCATAACTGATTTCTTCCCTTGATGAAGTTGCATCTCTCTGTCAAATCTTTGAAAAAGATGCAGTAGACGATTTAAAATTCGATATGCTTGTTCAATAGGAAAGTGCTGTTGACTCGCCTGAAATTTGAAGTATAAAGGAAATAAAGAAAGAAGAAAATAATGTGCACAAATTCTATGCTGATTAATGACATACTGCTTATTTAAAAAAAAAAATTTAATAGCATTGAGCTTTTCATACTAAAAAGGTAACATACATCTTGTGATAGGGTGCTATCAGGTTTAATAGTATCTAAATTTTTATGTCTAAATTATTCAGGAAGTAAGATGAGATGACAAATTTGACCAGGTTTACAATAAAAAAACTTCACTGGCATTGTTGAAATTTTGATCTCTCCTTTATGTTGAAATTAGCAAGTATAAAGCTTAGAACCTGCAGTGCTCAGCATGAAAGCTAGTTTGGACTGCAGACTGTAAAACTTGTGTACTGTATATTGGATGCATTTTCAGAATAGCTTGACTATGTGAGGGCCTGAGCTAAAGGTTAGGTAGGCTTACTTTTTATTGAAATAGAATAGGTTTTGGTAAATCTGAAGGACATGACAGTTGTCGATTTCGCAAATTGTAATGGCTAAACATGGTTAATGACACCAAAAGAAACAAGTTTTCTTCTATGCACTTTTCGTCTCAAGTGAGTATTTTATTAGTTATAGCGGTAAATGACTTACCGCAACTCCAGTCTTTGAAGCGGAAAGAAATTCTTTGATCGAGTTGTATGGCAATACTGCAATGGCGTCTCGCTTCCAGCGCTCTGTCTGGAAAGACGAAACCAAACCTACCGCTATACCTTGTTAAATACTCATTTGACGAAAAAAGTGTATAGAAGAAAAGTTGTTTATTTCGATGTTATTACCATGTTTCAAGCAACAAAAATTCGAAAATCGATGAGTAGCTGTTTATTCGAGCGCATTCGTCATCAATGACGAAACTAAACTTACCGCTAAAAATCGTAAAATACTCATTTGAGACGAAAAGTGCATAGAAGAAAACTTGTTTATTTTGATTCAATTAATTAGGTTCAGGCACCAAAAAGTGGAAAATCGACAACTGTCAAGTCCTTCAGATTTACCTAGGTTTTTTGTTTCTGTTACGGACCATCTTTTTTTGGTTCACTGCTGTCCTGTTTTTCAGCACCTACTACTTTCTTCTTCAATTTTTTCTTGCTTCATGAACTTCTTTCTTAGCTTACTGTTTCTGTGCACCTTGTGCATAAATACCCCCCTTCCCTCAACTACATACTAAATGGTGCCTTCCTCCTTCCTTTCTTAGAACATCTTTGTTGTGGTTCTGAGAAGCTAAAACTTTCTTATATAATGATAATGATAATAATAATAATAAAAATTCAGAGTAGCTTTTTTTTCTTATGTAGCCTATCAAATCTGAAATTTTTAGATTAACTCTTAATAACTTTCTACTTTGTAGCTAAATGTCAAGGTGAAAGATGACAAAAGAGATGCAAAATCTTGTCCATGATTTTCCATTGTAAAGTGCTACTTTTTATGGGAATCATCTTTTTGAAAATGACACTGTTCTAAGCATCCCTGGAAATGCATTTTTATATATATATCTAACTGTTGTTCAATGCTTACCATTCATGGTGAGCTGCTATCAATATTTTTTAAGATATGAGGTGCAAATTCATGCTGCTTATCATAATTTTATTGTGAGTGCTTCAAAAATGTCATGTGAAGCAACAGAGCCATGTTTCAAAAAAGCATGTCTTATGTTCATGTCAATGATTGTATTTGTTTTTTGCTCTCCTTTCATGTTTCTTATTAGAAGTAAAATGAGTCTGGTAATCCACTTAGGAATACATACAAGCTAAAATGAAATGGAGAAGATTTTCCAAATTAAGGGCTGATTTCTTTACTTGTCATTTTTTATGAGTCTTACTAAATTGGTTTTTGTTTTTTAGACTTGTTTTTTATATTTAAGACTATGTGACATTGGGATCGTTATTAAATAACATCAATAAATTGACGTATATCACATAGAGATGCAACTCAGAAAAAACCGTGCTGTTTTAAAAAAAAACATGTGGTTTTACAAAAAAAATACATGGCTAAAAAACGTGGATATTTTTTTCTAATATTTTGTTTGAAATTAACTCAGCAAGGAAAAGAACCACTTTACATTATTTGTTTTCATGTCTGATAATACGATAAAACAACATACTTCTTAATTCATGGTTTTCTATGTTTGTATTGAATTTTTTATTATCTGTGGTTTCATGTTTTGATATTTCATTTATTTTACAATGCATGTGAATCACTTTCAACTTCCCAAATAGTGTGTTGTAATAATATATCTTTACTTATGGTCATTGATAGAGATGTGACCATAAAAACATGTTTTTTTAAAACATGTTATTTTTACCAAAAAAACATGACCAAAAAATATGGATATTATTATATTTATGTGACCAAAAACACCAATGCTGTTTTCTACAGAAAAATAATGACTTATAAAAACATGGATATTAATATATTTTACGGGACTTAAAAACCATATTGTTTTTTTTAAACATGTTTATCTCCAAAAAATTTATGACTAAAAAACCATGGGTACTATTATCTTTTATGTGACCAAAAAACATGCTTGTTCTTTCAAAAAACATTTTTTTACAAAAAAGCATGACTAAAATATGTGGATATTAATATATTTTATGTGATCAAAAACCCAATGCGGGTTTTTTGAACAAATTATTGTTTTTTTTACAGAGAAATCATGACTAAAAATCATGGATGTCAGTATAATAAATATGACCATATATAACCATGTTGTTTATTTTTAAAACATCTTTTTTTACAAAAAATCATGCTAAAAATGTGTAAATGAATGTACGTTATGTGACCAAAACCATGCTTTTTGTAGAAAAATGTTGTTTTTTTTTTACAAAAAATGCCCAAAAATACAAATCAATGATTTTTCATAAAAAACATGTTCATGAACATGGTATGGTTTTTTTGGCTAGATGAAATATATTAATATCCATGTTTTATGTTTATGATATTTTGTATAAATTTTTTAGAAAAATTCATAGTTTTTGGTCACATAAAATATATTAATATCCAGTTTCTTCACAGAAGTCATGACCAGAAAATGAATGTTAAAGACTTTTTAAAAAAAACTTGTTTGAAAAAAGATGATTTTTTGGTCAAATTAAATATATTAATATCCATATTTTTTAGACATGTTTTTTTTGTAAAAAAATGGTCAATATGCAGGTTAATGCGCTAAAGGAAATTGAAAATTCCGCACCAAAATATTAGCGGGACTGGGGTTACTGGGGTAGTGAATATTAAAATCGATATGCAGTTGACATCAGTTTCAATATGGCGGGCACCGTAGAACATTAGCAAAAGCGTAGGAGTGAATACTGTAGATTCACGTATTCACTTCCCCAGCCCTGCTAGTATTTTTGGGTGAAAACGTTTATTGTGTTATTAACTAAAACATCCTAGAAGTGGGTTCAGGCTCCGCAGGGTTGGCTAATGATAAATTACATGTACCCAAACCTACTTTAACAGCTCCAGCTCAAGCGCGCAACTGACTGCCATGAAAGACAAAAATTTTGAAGTTGCATAACTCAAAAATAATGCATCTGCAAGCAGAATGTCATTCATGTAAAAGGTTTTAAAATGTGTTTCTTTAGTGATTCTTTGGAACGGAATTTTCAATTTCTGTGAGCAAATTAAACTGTAAATTGACTAAAAAATGTGAAAAAAAATCAGCATGGTTTTATGGTCACATAAAATATATTAATATTCATGTTATACAAATGTTTTTTTTTAAAGCATGATTTTTTTTTTTCAATTTTTTGGTCACATGAAATACATTAATATCAATGTTCTTCTTTAGTTGTGATTTTTTGTAATAAAAATATTAAAAGGAAACCATACAGTAAAAGTGGTGGCAGATAACCCACAATTACCAAAAGGAGTCTTAAGAGGAACAGCAGGAGCCACAGAACTTAAATAGATGGAGCCAAAATTCAGAGCTTACTACCTCTACTATGTCTGATCTTTTGGTCACATTAAAGTAAAATCATAGTAGAGATAGTAAGCTCTAAATTTTGATTTCATCAATATAAGTTCTGTGTCTCCTGCTGTTCTTCTTAGACTTCTCTAGGTAATTGTATGTTATCTGCCACACTTTTACAGTATGGTTTTCTTTTGATGTTTTTATTACAAAAAATCTTGACTAAAGAACATGGATATTAATGTATTTTATGTGACCAAAAATAAACAACCATATACCTAACAAAATTTGGGTGTGTGCAAAAAAAAACGCAGAAAAAACACGTTTTTTTTTTGCAAATAAACCGCCATCAAATAAAACCGTTGTTTTGCATGACTAATATCACCCAAAAATAACTGTTAATGAAAAATTGTGAGAACCAGCGTGAGTGTGTTACCTTGTTTGTTTGTACTTGAACCTATGTACAGTACTTCTCTGCCTTATTTGTTGTACTTGATGCTATGTACAGTACTTCACTGCCTATTACATTTAATTTTTCCTTTTTTCTCTTATTTTTTAATTTTTCCACAGCTCCTTTTTGCTCTTTTCCCCTATCACTTTCTCCCTTTTGACTCCTTGTATTTTTACATTCTGTATTACACTATAGTTTATCATTGCCTCCATTTCCTTGTGTATGCATTTCAATATTGCTTCATATTCAACATCATCTCTCTGTACAGCTGAACCTTTTTATTAAAACTCTCACCTGCATCTTGATTTATCATATTTTCACTGACAAATTTCAATCTGTACCCTTACTACCAACTAAAATGTGTGCTTATTGAGCCAAAAACAAATTAAAAAACTGCTAACTTGAGAAATTCACTCATTTTTATTTGCCTTTCAGGTACCGGATGAAACTGAAATAATTTCAACGTCATCAAGGTGGATGAAGAGGAGCTAAAAGCTGCTGCGGTATTCAACTGAGCCACCAATATTAGAGGAATTTTTGCTGCAGGAAGTGGAAGATGCTGCCTCTAGAGCTCCGGTTACCTCGTCATGAAAACAGACATGCATCACCAGCAGCTGAAAAAATTCTTTGACACACTGCACTATAAGTTGTTCCATTTTCAGTGAGCAAGTTTCCTGTTTCCACCTTTCTGTGTCGTGTCAAAGGTATATTCGGTCTGTTGATCTGCAGAAGGGACTTGAATTGTGCAGTAAATCTTTCGTGCTATGATTTTTTATTAGAGGCTCTTGCAGTATCTGTTGAATCAAATCAGTTACTTACTAGGCTTCAGCTAAAATGTTTGTGAATTAATTCATGATAACTGCCCTAAACATCCCACCTACTGTTCCAAAATAAAAATGGAAAGAAAGTTTTCTTCAGATGTAGAACATTATAGTCAATCAGAGCTCACGATAGAGCTCTGCAGGGTACCTTTTCTGTGATGCACAAGTGATTCACTGCACTTTTCTCCTGAGTCCTTGTTCTCATGTTCTAGGGTGAAATATAATAAATTTTGTTGTATCACATGATTCAGTTCGTTTTAAATCGTTTCTGGAATATAATTACATGGGTGTAGGCTGCTGGCAATAGTGTTATGGACACATTGGGCGGATATGTTACAGAGCAGCTGTTTGAATGTACTTCTGTGTGCACAATTAATTTATGCCTATAGTACTGTTATTTCATTAGAATCATTTACGTGCGAGTTACTGTTCCTCCTGTAAAACCCATGACTTCCCCGTTGCTGTATGTACAGCAACACTTCATACATTCCGATTGAAATATAACAAAGCTTAATTTTAGTGGTAGTGTTACTTACTCGATTACTCAGCTGTAAACCAAATTAACACCAAAAAAAATGATTGAGATAAGGCAAAATTTCTGTGTGACATAATTTGTCTCTCTCATTTGGTAGCCAAGTGGAGCCAGTAAATTTGGACTTGAAAGTAAACTTATATTTGTGTTTTCTGGATGGCCTGGTGCTATTCCTGTCTGCTGTGGCCAAACTTGAGACATTTAGTCAGGCATGCTGAGGCTCATCATTCTGTCCGAGGCACCATACAACCTACATTTGTACAAATATCTGCGCACTACTCGCTCTCAGCTCAGTAAGTGGCGTTAATTAAACTCCCAATGACTCTTAATGAACAACAACTTAGTTTTCGACTTGTGCTAGCCTTATTTTGTTAGTGTCAGATGAATTTAAGGCTATGAAGTGTTATATTGTATCAAGCGTGTGATAAAACTTTTTTCTTTGCCTGTTTATAATTTAAGGCTGTGAACTATTATGTCGTTCATCTGTTCTCGCTTACAACACATTAATGGAGGGTAGTGCAAGGTTTATTTGTTGATTTGGTTCGGTGTATTGCTAGGGTCAAGCGTTATAATTAAGCATTACTATCTACGCGCTACACATATTTGTTATCCTTGTTTTCTTCTCGTAATTGGAACTCGGCAAAAAAAATTGGATGTACTCATTGAAACCTTTGCATTCTTATGACATATTCATTGTTTTGGTTTTTAAATGAATTATTTGATAAGCTTTAGACTGGCTGTGAAAATACACACGTAACTAGAGTTATGCTTACCTTTCAAGTTTTTGCATTCTACGGCTTATGTTGGAATAGGTACACTGCCCGGCAGTCTCTACAAAGTTGACGTAATTTTTAAAAAGTTATCTGGAGTGTTGTCTTGTTATTAAACAACGCAGTTTGCTTCTGAGCGTGCCGATTAATTTACTTCTGCTTATTGATGATCATACAATTGTGTGTAAGAACTATTTTACCGTTTTGAATGATTGATTTGGAACATGCATCCAATAGATGGTGAAAGATGCGTCGTAGGCTTCCCACTCGCACTGAGCTAGAAGAACCAGTACCCAAATAGTAAGTTTGACGTGAACTGGTCTTTCTAATGTTTATCTTTATAGTCTATTAAAAATGTGAGGGCCCAAGCTAAAGGTTAGGTAGGCTTTCTTTTTGCCAAAATAACATAGGTTTTTGTTTTGTTACGGACCATCTTTTTTTGGTTCACTGCTGTCCTGTTTTTTCAGCACCTACTACTTTCTTCTTCAACTTTGATCTTGTTTCATGAACTTCTTTCTCATCTTACTGTTTCTATGCCCTTTCTGCATAGATTCCGCGTTCCCCTAATTCCATACTAAATGGGACCTTCTTCCTTCCTCCCTTTGGATCTAATTTGTTGAGGAGATGTAGGCTTAAACTAACTAATAATCTAATCTGTAGTCTATTATGATATATTTTTTCCTTTTTGATTTTAACACTTCATTTTTTTATTTAATACTTCTTTATTTACTGGTATGCCCCTCAGGGGGATACAACTATTGTATCTGTGGGAATTAACGCTCCTAGGGGACTATGTGAGGGCCCGAGCTAAACTTTAGGTAGGCTTCCTTCTTTTTGATATGGAATAGGTTTTGTTTTGTTGTGGACCATTTTTTTTAAATTCACTGCTGCCCTGTTTTTCAGCTCCTACTACTTTCTTCTTCAACTTTTTCTTGTTTCATGAACTTCTTTCTTAGCTTACTATTTCTGTGCACCTTGTGCATAGATTCCGAGTTCCATCAACTCCATAATAAATGGTGCCTTCCTCCTTCCTCTCTTGGAACATCTTTGTCGTGGTTAAGGGAGGCTAAAACTTTCTTATATAATAATAATAATAATATTAATAATAGTAATAATAATAATAATAATAATAATAATAATAATAATAATAATAATAATAATAATAATAATAATAATAATAATAATAATAACTTACTGGTATGCAGAGCACTATAGTCCTGATGTTTGAAGATAGCGCTTATGCATTAGGAGGGCTGCCATTTTCGCTCTGTGATGTTTAGCAAGTCATTATGTACGACTACACCTTACCTAGATTTAAATGCTCAGTTTTATGTTGTCTTGGGTGTACATTTCGGAATTTATTAGCCGGAAAATATTAAACGTGCCTTGAGTGGTCGGTGGTGTACCAATTATTGTTTTTGATGAAAAAAATAGTTTATTTAATTCATTATCGTCAAAAGTTTACGTAACATCGAGATATTAGAAACGAAATATATTTTTAGGTAATAGGAATATTTATTCAGGGACGAGTTGTTGGCTCATATTTTGTTCCTATCCTTATAGAACAAGTGATGTTAAGTCCAGAGCTGAGAGTTTAGTAGGCCTTCTTTTTGTTCAAATTAAAATGCTTCGTTTCCTTAGGTTAAGACCAAATTTTTTTGGTTCATTGGTGTCCTTTTCATTATAGTAGTGTGCTACTATTGTGAAGTTTTATCATTAGTTGCGTTTTTGTATACTCTGGAAAGTAACATCCACGCTCGACCTGTAATGCGCAGTGGCGAGAGCATGTGGAGGGTTGCCGAAGATAGATTGGGAGAGTTAGTTTTTGAAGCCTGTAGAGGTCGGTTGGCTACCTTTGTACTCCTCCGTGTATACTTTCATCGGTTACTACGTTGTGCGTGATATGGTGAGTCTGAGCAAGGACAAGTAATAAAGACTAAAGTCCGGTGCTAGAAGACTCCGCCATAAGATAGTCGCCAAATGTATGAAGCAGGATTGTACAGTTTCATGTAGCACAGTCATGCCGACCGGTTTTAGCGTAAGTGGTATGTTTTAAAGTGTAATATCCTGAATGTGGATACCAATAAACGTAAGTTTCGCATTTAGTTGTTTCCCATGAAAGCCGGATAGAGAATAGCGCCACAAGTTTGGGTCTAGAGGTAATAGGAGGCTGGTGCGAATTCAGAAGAGAAGTTCGGTCGTAATTTGCGTTCAGGTGTATTTTGGTAACCCCTTTGTTGGCGACTGTACCGAAGCCTGGGACGGCTCTGGAGCTTGTTGGCGGATTCGAGCCTTGGATGCTCTGGAGATAGGTTGATAGGTTGGCGGTTCTTGGAGGGCATTGAAAATAAGGTAGCAGCGCTACGACCCGTGCTTTGCGTTGGTTAGGCTGGTGAAGTGGTGGTCGCGCAGCCCAGTGTATGTAAATTCCGCGACCCCGCTCATCAGGACTACCACATCATCACCTATGACTTTCTTTTTCAGGTTTAATTTTGTTTCATAACCTTACTCCTCAATTTATTGTTCCTATACTTAGGTTCTCTTGTGTGGAAACACCCTTTGTATTAATTATGCAGTTCCTTTCAACTTCGGTGCTTGGCGTTTCCTTCCTCTCTTTGAACGGTTGCATTGTAGTAAGGGAATGGAGGCTAAACCCAAGTCGGAATTCAGCCTATAGAACTAGTCAATTTTTATAATAAAAACTTGATGTTCTATGTGAGAATATGTAAAGTCCCCTGACTGTGTCACTTTGAGCAGCTTTGTTGTGGTAAGGAAGACTGAATCTATGTCGCAACCTAATTTATAGAACTAGTTAGTATTTTTAATTAAAACTTGTTGTTCTACGAGAGAATATGAAGAGTCCTTCAGCTGTGCTCGCTTTGAACAGCAAGGAAGGCTGAATCTATGTCGTAACCTAATCTGTAGAACTAGTCAGTTTTCATTATGAAAACTGGGTGTTTAATGGAAGGAGATTCAAAGTCCCACGACTAACGTAAGCCATCAATTTATTGAGAATAGAAAACGTTTTTGATTCCGTTGCAGATCATCTTTCGATTCACTGCTGTCATTATTTGTTTTTAATTAGCGATTGAACTATTCATAATTTTTCTTCGTGAAAATATTGTGGCGTAACTCGTGAGTGATATTGAATGCTGTAGCCCTTTAAGGGAAACACAGATTGGAATGAACAAAAGTAACGCATTTTTATTCACTCTTCCCCCTCAGAGGGACACAACTATTGCATCCATGGGAATTAGCACTCCCTCGGGGAAAATGTGAGGGCCCGAGCTGAGAGTTGGGTAGGCTTTCCTTTCGTTTAAATGAAATGTCTTTCTTGTGTTAAGGAACATTTTTTTGGTTCACAGCTGTCCTGTTTTTCAGCACCTACTACATCTTCAAATTTGATCTTGTTTCATAATCTTCTTTCATAACTTACTGTTTCCATGCCCTTTCTGCATAGATTCCGCGTTCCCTTAACTCCATACTGAATGGTGCCTTCCTCCTTGCTCTTTTTGGATCGCATTTGTTGCTGCGGGTAGGAAGGCTAAAACTAACGACTAATCTAATCTATCCTTCTCTCTTTGGATCGCCTATGTTGCGGATAGGGAGGTTTAAACTAACTAATAATCTCATTTAATTACGTGTGTGATGGGAAGTCTTGTGTAGGAACAAATCTTGTGCACACATTCCCCGTTGTGTCAAGTTCATATTGAATGATTTATAACTTCCTTTGATTGGACTTTGTTGCGGTAGGGAGGCCTGTACTACCAATAATCTAACCTTGAAATATTTTGTTTAGTTTGTACCAACTTTTTTTCGGTCCATTACCATCCTATTCTCTGCAACCTTACATATCCATGGTAGATTTTTCATTGTAAATTTCATACCTTGATGCTTCCATCCAAAACATATTTGGGAACACACCTCGTGCATAGATTTCCTGATTTCTTATTTCCACACCGATTGGTGCCTTATTCCTTCCTGTTTAGGAAACACCATTTTTTGTGGGGAGAAGTTATGAAATGATGTCATATTCATCTAGATTTTCGGTATTTTATCATTTATTAATATCATCATCGCAACAATGTGAACGCGAGTAATTATAACTTCCCCTCACAACGATAACAATAATCAAAGCTCTCTGTTCTTAGCGCTTCCATGGGAAATGTACAAGTTCTTGAGCGAAAGGTTAGGTAAGCCTTTCGTTAAAATACAGTAGTCTTTAGGACTTTTTGACCATTTTTTCGGTTCACTGCTGTCCTGTTTTTCAGCACCCATTACTTTCTTCGTCTACTTCTGTCTCTTTTCATAAACTTCTTTCTTAACTCACTGTTTCTATTTCCCTTAACTCCAAAACTAAATGGTGCCTTCTTATCGGAAGTCTTTTTTTAGCTTAGAAGTTTAGATGCTGAAAAAGGATATACAACTGTAAATCGATACTCCTGCTCATTCAGTTCGTGAACTTACATGCAGAATATATCGCAGGTTTTATTTCAAATAAATATCTGAAACTGAATCTTATATTATCCTTTTTTTACGATTAAACACAGCGCGCAATACTCAGCTTCATCTGCATGGAAAAAGTATTAAAACGTTATGTATGATTGAATAGAGTAAATTTTCCTACAGTTTGGATAGAGCTGTCTATTTATGAAGCTGCCGGAATGATAAAATTGAAGATCGATAACCTTTTAGTTCTGGTAGATTTGTAAGTATCAGGACGGAATTCAATTTTTAAAAAATCCAAATCCGTTATCTGCGGAGGCACGCCGGCAGTCGGCCATGTTGTTGATCGTACGTCTGGCAGGGCAGAGTACGCTACGTAGTAGTAGTAGCAGTACGCTGCCGCCGCCGCTGACGTCATGGTGTGTAGGTGACGTCATCTGGCTTGATTGAAATGAAGCCTCCTATTGGCTAATCGAATTAGCGAATGTGCGTGGCTGTCCCCGTAGAAGTGACGGTACCTCCTTTAGTCTACCATGGTGGAAACCCTGTCTAGCACACACAGTGCTTCCACTTTAGGGTAAAATACCCCATTTTAGGGTAATCAAGGGTTGTCTAGGGTAGAGCTTAGGGTAAAGGAAATTTTCATGGTTTTTAGGGTAATTTGACTTTTAACGGGGTAGCGCAGCAAAATTGTAGAATAATTGCTTGTTTTCAATGCTGATTTCAAGTTTGCTTTCATGTACTACAATATGCTTTGTGCAAGGTACATTGCAGAACAAAGCATTGATGAACATGTTCAATATGAGAGATGTTTGGAACAAGCGCAAATCTTGCCCGAACTCGCTATTAATTTAGTCTTTATTGCACACGACGATAAGGCGCAAATTGATATGCTCATCGCTGCATCTCCCTCAGGTCTCTCTTCAGTATAATGTTGCCAGATTTGCTGCATGAATAATACCTTGGTTAATTAATAGTAATGACAATAATTAAAATGATAGGGAACTTGATACGAGTGTAATGTTCGGAGTTTCATATTTTCTTGCCTTACATAACGAACTCGTAAATGTATCATGATTTACACCAAAACATCGGTCATCGTCGTTTACTGGAATTGAACAGCTTCATAACGCGTACAAAACGACACTGCCAGAGCCGAGGGCAGATAGTTTTGTTTCAGTCGAGTGCAATTAAATGTGAAAGGTGCTGTCACGTACAGTACTGCATTGTGACAAAATATTTGGTTACTTGCGTCTCAGTGAAATTGCTACTATTAAATAGATTCTGTGTCCGATGAAGCTGCTACACCACCTATGAAGGAAAGCAAAATTTTAATGTCTGATAACCTTTTTTCATGAAAATGAAAGGAAGGATGGAGATGCGAACAACTGTTTCGAGGCTAGAAAAAGAAAGGTTAGAGTGGTCTCAGTCTTCTACCTCAACTAAGGATATGGCATACTGTACTATATGCTTAACTACTATTACGTTAGGTAAATCTGAGATTATTCTTCATGCGAAGAGTCAACGCCATAAAAATCTCTCAGTGCAGTGAAGGAAAACAGAAACTATAACTTTGTTCATTTTATCACACGATCCAATTGACAAGACAGGTATAAAAACTGAATTACGGATATTTGCATACCTTTCTGAGCATAATTTGCCTATTTCGTTAAGTGACTCATTAATAAAACTACTGAAACAAATGTTTCTTAAAAGAAAATTCGCTTACGGAAACAAAGAGCTTCAAACATTATTAGACAATGTTTCGGTGAACATCTACTAAGTGATCTTGTCGTTGTCCTTAATGAACATTTATATTCTGTAATAATTGGTGAAACAACAGTTACTGATCGCAGTAAAGCTAAACAGCTCGGCCTCATCGCCCAATAATGGAGTGAGAGTGCAATTAAGAGCTTCTCTGTTTATCATGTTGAAAAAGAGGATAGCATAGCCAATGGATTGTTTACTACACATAAAAAAGATTTCAATCATAAAAATATTAAATTGAGCGACATTATAGGATTCTGTTTTGACACGCCTAATGTTATGATGGGATCCAAGCATTCTGTGGCTTCTTTGTTGAAAAAAATTGTCGTCTTCATAGAAGAAATGTTGGCTTGGTGGAAATACCTATATTGAGAGTGAATAAAAAAGTTTGTGAGATAGAAATCTAGGTTTTAGTCCATTATTCTTAGCACTAGGGCTTACTAACGTAAGACTCCGATTCTTGGAGGTGCTACAAGTATTCAACGATAATCTTTTGGCTTTTTTGACATGTAGGCTTCTGTCGAAAATTAATCCGGCCATGGGCCGAGATTCTTAATTGTAACGAGGCTCTTATTTGTAATTCAATGGGGCTAACATTGAGCCTTGAGTAACATCTGCTTCGCCTTACTCAACGTAAATCTCTATACGCAGTTAAATTCGTGCCAATTGAGCATAATGATTTCGAAAATTTTGGGAAAGTAATAAATCTTCATCCAGTGCATTACATTCTTCTCCCCGTTCTTTGCAATTGCCCCGAGAATTAGGGTGTACATGAACTTATTCACATCTAAATTCCTCTAATTTTTTTGCGCAAAAATTGTGAAACTCTGTGTTGTGTTCCATAAATAAATGTTTCGAGTATTACTTTGTCGTTCATTTCTTCTTACTATGTCTTTGCTTCTTTCTGCCAGTCAGGAATAGATCACCTGGCCTCACACTTTACGCTCGTGGAACAGAGCTTGTAACTAGGTAAGCATACATGGAGGATAAACTATAATGAAAGCAATATAAAATGTTGCACGTAACTTGACAAATATGACTTCGTAAAGTCAGAGAATTTCATTTTCAAATACCTGCATGACCCTGATGTTGTGTCATTTCTACACATATAAACATGGAAACATTGAATATTTTCATGTAATACCAGCAATGGGCATATATCATATTTTAGGGTAATTTATGTATTTTTAGGGTAATCTTGAGCAAAGTTTTAGGGTAGGAACTTTCGCACTCGTGGAAGCCCTGAGCACACAACAAGTGAATTCAGTCGCATCGTAGCGGTCGTTGTCAGAGGAGGTGGTGCCGCAACGGAGACCGCGGCTCGGTGAGGCGCGCGGCGCCGGCGGAATACTGGAATTGTTGACAGTCCAGAGAAGTTTTGCTGGTGCCAGAGTACTAGAGATTGTAATCGATCAAATGAAAATATTCTGAAAGGCGTAGCTTGCAAAGAATTAATAAGTTCATGCGCAAGAAATTTTAATGGGCGAGGTGAAAAATACGGGTATCGCAGTTTCATCAGGTAACACTGGAACAATTTACACTATCCTTATATATATCACTAATTTTTGTGGGACTGAAACTCGTAATTTCAAATGTGCTTTTCTGCATAATGATGACACTCATGATACATGAGCGTCGATGCGCAGAAGAACGATTGCTGTCATTTGATAATCTGATTTTGTACCTAGAAAGAATCGGCGGCTTGAAATGAAGTAATCAATACAAGATTTTATAATTGCTGTTCAAACATGAGAAAAGAGTTTTGACAAAGTTGACAGAAATAGTTTTGCAGGATTTAAAAATTCGAAACCCTGAAAGTTACTCCAGTAAGTCATTGCAACTTGGCTTCCAGATTGACATTTGACCAGCTTTGTCCCTTTCATTTATTTATGTGCTTTCAATATAATTCAGAACTGAGAATTTTCGGTAATAAATTTTTCGTTAGAAAAGATGATACGTCAGCAAAGAGTTCTTTAAGATTTGCTTTAACATGAAATAATAATGCGTGTGGTTGATTGGTTTTCTTATTGAACTCAAGAAAAATTGGGTTTTTGCAATGTAAAATGATATTTGTGTAAACACATCCCGCTATTTATTGCTTTGATTGACGGGTGGTGGCAACCATCATTGATGCAGACCTCCTGTACCGGTAAGACAAGCCCTGGTTTTAATGGTTTGCGTTACTAACTCCTATATACAGGAACTATATTCTGTAATTAAGGACATGAATTCAGTGCCTGTATTCAAATTACAGCCCATCATCTTTCATTTGATATCGTGGTCGGCCATTCGTACAACCTGTAAAGCGTCGGAAGAAGCATACAATTTGTAGTTTCCTTAAATTTTTCTTTTCATATGATATAAGCGATCTTTCCTTTGAGCTTGTGAGACATCACCATAAAATTTGTAAAAGTTCAATAACTTCGCATCAGGAGAAATTCTATATTCTGTAGATGCAACTCGATCAGGACTTATGAGTAATGAAATAATAATCCAAGGAAGGCTTCTGAATCGTCAGAAAATCGTAATAAGCAATGTGGTCCATTGAGTGTTCTTTTTTCAAAGTGAAAGATTGCCATCACCTCGCTGGTAATAACTGTAATAGATTAAAACCAAATTCTTTAATCCTTTTTTTTTGAGAGATTCTTATTTAGTTTGAATAATGTTCTTGGAAATGAATGTCTTTGTGAAAGGTGGGTGAGTGTGAATTGAAGTGTCAAGCCCACAAATAATATATTTTGTTCCATGTCAATGAGAGCATCACCCAGTCCTGAGAGGTGACCGTCAATTGAAACTGAGCAGAAGAGGAGCCTCCCTCTTCTCAAGTTTCAGCGCAGTATCCATAAATAACCACGTGCAAAAAGATGATAAAAAGTCAGATATTTCCTAAAAACGAACGTGATCTTACGAACCGATTATTAACTAAGGGTGCTGGCTTTTGCAACTATAACTAAAGGGAATGATGGGTGCGAGAACAAGTCAAGATATACCAAGTCAGTTTCAGTGCGACTACAAAGTACTTTTTTCACCGTCTTTGGTTTTTGTCTATATTGGTTGCATGAGTGAATCTATTACTATGTTGTGTCCTGGCATCAATGTAAAATAGACTCATCCTGAAATTTTCCTAGGATTGTATTTGCTATGCAAACTAATCTTCAAAAAAGGAAATGTTTATTATGAATTTTTTGTTAATATAAAGCGGGTCTGTTAAACTTCCGAATTTCAGATGTACAATACCTCAAATCCAAAATTCACAATCGATTAAATTGAAGCGCTTATTTAACTCGGATAATGCCCAATTATTGTCGGGAATTGAAGAATGAATGCAATTTTTCAGAGCTCAGTTTGAGAAAACATCCCAAAATTCTTAGCTCAGCCGATATATCGATTCAGTGTCCGTATATTGGGCAAGTAGAGTTCAGCCCTTGCGCTCACAACTGTGGAGAACTGTCTCCCAGCGCGCTGAAGGGATTTTCCCAAAAATGTTAAACGGCTGTGACAGCTCAGCTAGAGTTCCATCTTTTTCGGAGAGCTGAACTTGCTCAAAATCACCCTAGAGAACGTATGAAATAAAATTCATAGTTGTTAAAAAATTTCGGATGCAATTCCTGAATCTTAGAAGTCAACTCCTAATCTTGAATATCGCATAATTCACATGTAAGTTGTTCATGGCTTGAGCAGTTGAGGGCATTGTCAAAAATTGTCTGTGAAATTTCGAC
This sequence comes from Morinoia aosen, assembly GCA_030386875.1. NCBI lineage: Eukaryota > Metazoa > Arthropoda > Malacostraca > Amphipoda > Talitridae > Morinoia > Morinoia aosen. The sequence goes on along the minus strand of CM059572.1, from coordinate 5,081,686 downwards.
TCTACCGTTAAATCTGCTACGAGAAAACTATCGATATAAAAATGAATGTTACAGTCAGCTTTAAAAAATAATTCTGCTCGTAGAATTTTAACACACAAATCTGAAAATATATGAGCATTTCGGCATCATAACTTTTAGTGCACATAACTGACCTTCCCAATAAAACTACCTCCATAGCTCATGTAGACGCAAGCATTTTTCGTACCTACAGTGCGCATTAGAACACAATAATTCGAAGCATTGAATGTAACTCTACAGACATAAACTGGTGATAAGCGCTGTACTCAAACGAAATGATGATAAATGGACGAACCACATCAATCGTTCGTAAAGTAATTACCCACAGCAATGGAAATTTTGCAGGGAATTCATCGTGAATTAGTCAACGTCATTTCGAACAATATTCTAAGACAATAAAATAGTATTACAGCTTTATCGAGCACAAGAGCACAATTCAAGCAGATAAATGATTTCTTTTTAGAATTTATCCCTAGGAAATTATTCCAGTTCATTACGTGTTTGAATACGGAGAAAATTGCCAATAGTGTTTCCTAAAACATTGTCAATATGTAAAATTCTATAACATCCAGTCAATAAAAGCAACGTTTTGATGTTGCCAACATAAATTCTAAGCTGAAAGTACACGGTAAAAATTAATTTATTAAACATATTTTGTTTTCGTTGAGAACAGGTTTAGGTTTACCTACATACAAATTTTTCTTTTATTCCAACATGTTCTTTTTAGACAGCAATGTGAAAAATTTTTATGCGACTATAATGATCAACGCAGAATTGGTTAAAGGGTTCTACTACCCTGGACTCGACCTCTTCATGCAAATTTCACTGTACATATTTCTATTGCACCGATGGGAACGAAAATTTACACGTGGATGTAAAATTTAATTGCGAACACATTTGTATCTATAAAATTTTTTGCTTATCGCAAAAAAATAATTTATTTCGCGATTATTAGAAAAATATCTATGGTTGCGCAAAACTCTACCCACTCAATAATTTCAAACGTAGAAGCGTGATTTTGGTCTCATTTGACGCGGAAGGACTGTACCAAGACCGTATCGTAGGATTTTTTGAATTTCGGATTAGAAAAAAAATTATGGTTACATATGTCAAAAAACTGTATTAAAAAGACAAATTCAATATTCTTTTTTCAATCTCAGATTACAGGATTCCATTGCAACTAGGTAAATGAAAATGAATACCGATATGTGAAATTAAATTCTAAACACATTTTAGAATATGAAAAATTTTAAAATTCGCGATAGAAAAGAAGTGATTGGGCGAACATATATAAATATACATATATATATATTTATATATGTATTTCAAAACCACATCTTTTCTACTATTTTCAATGTAAAAGCGTGATTTTGGTCACATTCGAGGCAGTTTGACAGTGGGAACAGCGTAGAAAAGCAAAATTCTATTTAAATTCTAAATTAAATTTTTATTGGGAAAAAACTGTAAAAAAATTATATTTTTTCAAATTTTGGATATGTGTACCTATAACTCTTTCTCTAAGTCGAAAATCAAAAAAATCCTACGTTACGGTCTTGGTGCAGTCCTTCCGCGTCGAATGAGACCAAAATCACGCTTCCAGGTTAAAAATTATAGAGTGGGTAGGGTTTTGTGGAAGGATTTATATTTTTCTAATAATCGCGAAATAAATTATTTATTTTCGCGAAAATCGAAGAATTTTTGGATGCAAATGTGTTTGGCATTCAATTTTGCACATCGGTATGCATTTTTGTTCACCTAGTTGCGATAGAAGTGGGGAAAAAAGACATTTGTAAAATTTGGTAGTCAAAGGGTAGTCCAGGGTAGCAGATCCCCTTAAAATTGGAAACTAGATATTTGTGCGCAGTGTATCTCGATGTTAGCGTCATCCCAGTCATGCCAATGAAACATTATCAAGAGACTCGCATTCTCATCTGTCACACATGAATCTATAAAATTCTACCACCGTCCATCTGTAGAATATATCCAGATTCAGGGTCAGTGCTCTAGACTGAGGTAGTGTGATACATCAATTCAATTTTCCAGCTGCATGATAGCTTGCACAGATGTTTTTTCCTACACGTTTAATAAAACATGTTGCCTATTTTATTCAGAAAATTTATTTTTCTGAGTTATTTCTACCCGACATTATTTCGTAAACTGTGGTACATCGTCAGAAATTTGTTCATTCTTAAATTGAACTGAAAAAAAAGTATTCCTGGCATGCAGTTGCAACTAGGGTTTGCAATCCCGGGACAAAATGAAAATCCCGGAATCCCGGGATTTATTTATATTTTAAATTTATGCTATTGTAATTTGCTCCCATCACAATATTTGGCGATTTAGGGTGCAAAAAACCTTTATCTGAGAAAGATTCACTCTTTTGACCGTATTTACAGACACGCTTCAACTGCTACAAGCTTGGTCACTCGTTCTTCTGGAGTGCTTTGATGAACCTGTACGAAACTTGTTATTCTTGTTTGTTTAGGTTTAGTGCTTTCACTTCTGCTTTCCCTTGCATGAGGGTGCTTTGTTCCATACGAATTCTGTCTTATGAGCTACTAGTTGACGCAACTGGGTCTATAATTCCAGGCTTCACTATGTTGTGTTCACTCCTTAGGTGACGTAACTAACCACTGGTAGACAAGCCTTCGCAAAGTGAACTCTTGCCGCACTTTATATACTCCGCACTTCCTCCAGTTGTATCTTTAACATAATATCGCCACACGATGGCTTTAATTTTTACACCATCGGCCGTTGCTATCGTATCTATTACAGTCTATTCTTTATTACCTGCAAAACCAAACCACAAAATATATTCTGCTGCAATAGTTGAACTATGTTGTGAGATAGTGTTGACTACACTGTGTAGTGATGTAAGTTGAAATAATATTCAAAGACTAATGTTCAATCTTGAGCTTTCTAATAGAATAATCATATTAAACAGTATGATTTTAAGTTATTTCTCATTCATATATTGAAATCTGTATTCTATTTAGAATCCCGCGAATTCTCGGGAAACAGCATGATTTCAAATTATTTTCCCACTTATATCTTGAAATATGTATACCATTTATAATCCCGGGAATTTCAGGGAAAAAAGGAATTCCCTCACCGGGAAATTTCAGCCCAAATCCTCCGGGATCTCGGGATGCAAACCCTAGTTGCAACAGTTATTCACAAATAAACGTAACACCACACAATGCAGCTTATGTTAGCACTCAATGCCAACACTGAAAAAGATTACTGTGGCTTACAACATTTCTTCTCATTAATATTTTAAGAGCTAATCTACTAATTCAATCTCCATTGAAATCTCCAGTTCCGTCTATACCTACGAGTCTTTCAAATATGCATGCAACAACCATTGATCCGAGACCATGTTCATCTCGATGCTGGGCAGTCAAAACAGCGGAGAATTTCTGGGTAGGTAATGTTTGCCTCTCATTAAATTCGCTCCGTCGATTTGCTCCCAACAAGTTTGAATTGAAATCAAAATGCCGCATTTTTGTTCCTGCGATAAAAATAGTCCTGTATCGTACTTCGAGACCTCACAATTGAAAATGATTGCACGGTTCGGTTTGTTTTTATATGAACCATAGCAATCGAACATTGGGTCACTGTAATTATGTTAATACCAAAGGAAATTGCGTCTTCTTTTTCTCCCTCTCTTCCAAAACAGTACTTTGTTGAACAAACTCAGAACAAATGCTCTATCATAGTTTTTTTTCGACTTCAATGTAATATCTTAGTGTTAAAAATATCTTCTGACGGAATGCACGGACAGTTTGTCAGTGCTGATGTTAATTGCACTTCGAAATCAACTACTCTTCGCTGCATGCTTCCAAGTTGCGAGAGTCGATACGCTGGTGCCGATCTGTGTGTGCCGTGTTGTGGTGTTGGTAGACTTACATCGTCTCACCATCAGCAAGGATCACTTTACTTTGAAAACAAATTTCTACGGTCAAAAACCTTTTTTTTAATTCACCAAAATTCATATCACTCGAACGTCGTGAACTTTTTATCACACTACTGCAAAAAGACAAAGACTGATTGAAAGAGAGTAAGTTGAAATTTCATTTCAGTTTAGACACGCGCTGGAATAACAGCTCATTTCCAAAATATATTTTGGAGACTTATCAATTACGTACGAGGTCGTTCAGGTCGTAACTGTTAGTTCAGGTTTTTAGGGAGAATCGAGTTGCTCATGCATTTATGTGATATTTCCAAAATATATAACTTGACTGAGAAATTCATGGTTTCAAAACAGTATATAAGCTAAAGTCATCACAATCACAGATGTGTATTTTTTTAATTTAGATGAAATCACTTTTTCCAAAGCGTTTTCAATTGTGCTATTTCTCAATTAATCAGTATAATATGACTTAATATTTGGACCGATAAAATTACGTCCTCATCCCGACCTTGCTTGAACTCGGCGCATCATTTTGTTACGAAATGCGTACAATAATTGATGAAATAAAGGCTCTTTCGCAGTTTTTTAATACGCCAATTTTTTATATTCAAGGCAATGTGAAGCAATATATCAATTTAGCGATAAATGCTTTACTCTTACGCTGTTCAACTATGAAATGTGCACGCTGTTGTACTATGATAGTGTGTTTATCTAAAAACACAGACTTCACTCGTGCAAACTACAAAGCTATCAACGAAAGAACGATATCATTTTTCTGGAAATAGTGCTACATCCTGTAGGCTACTAGCGATTGTTCAGAGTTGCACACTTTAAAAGATTTTCTTGTTTTATACAAGATGATATTTCCCTCAGTTTCGTTGGCTTGCTCTATTAACAACAGCGAAAACTGACGTCATGTGAGTGCAGCATGAGCGTAAATTCCATACCTTCACGCATTGACTTGAGGCAGCACTTCCGATCAGGAATGAGTGAGCGCAGAACTTACTTCGCTCGCAATACGCTAAGCTGTGAAATACATTTTATTTACACGTTGTTTTCCAGACTGGCATCTCTATTAATACAGTCTGGTCTCGGTATACTATTGAACCAAGCAATATTTCATTAGAAAATTCCAAGTAGAGCTTGAGAATAATTATTAGAAGTGTGATAAAACTGTGAGAGACGAAGGCTGAGAGAATGGATTTTTTAACCTCTGAAATAATACTCATAAAATTATTTTAGTCATAAGCTTTTGTTGTGACTTTTATTCTTTCATTTAACATGTGTGAAAGAAAAAATATATACTTCATCGAATTGAGGGTAAATATTTATGGCAAGTGCTAAATAAATAAGTACACGCAAGAAATAAGCGGTTATCCAAATCTCAGGAAGCTAACCTGTCAAAGGCCGCGAAGTCACGCGAAGTCAGGAGAACCAATAAAACCGTTTCGCTATATTCCTAATGAATGTCTAGTGAAATTAATTCAGTGAACAATCCGAAGGCGGTATTAGACTAAAGTAGAGGCGATGTCCGACTCCAGTTCACACTATTGGCCGATGTACCTAACGTTCGAGGGGCATACCTAGCGTAGGAAAGAATGCAGTTGAGGCTCGTGTGCATGTCCACCTGGTGCTTGCGGGTTAGGGCGTCATATTGATAGTTGGACTGGCTACAGGCACCGCAAGAGTGTGGAGACGTGATGTACAGTACCCTGCAGCGGCAATAAACTTGTAAATCAAGTCACTGAGCCATTAACGCATAATATTGCATTTTAAGAACGATATGAACTTACCAGAGCCCTGCAGTGAGGAAATCAGACAAAAGAAATGATCAATAAATTAATTACACGTCATAAACTATTTCCAATTAGGTGCTGTTCAGAAATTTGTACGGTGTAGTAAATAAAAACACTAATCGATCCATCATTTAGCAAGTTTTGTTAGACTTTGACGAGTTTACTTGAAATGTGTTTTATTACAACGTAAAAAAAGAAAAAATGAATACATAAATTTTCTAAACAAAAATGTATTCGTTTTGAAACCTTTGTCGCACCTCGATCGCGAATCTCTCATATTATGTTGCACTATTCCCTATTGTATCGAGAGTTCACAGTCTAGTAACCCCCAGAAACAGTTAATGAATCTGGTACGGGAAGCTGCTGCTTCCACAAGTTCAAATAAAATAAATGTACAAAAAGCTCGCGAGACTCGAACTCATGACTATAAATTACCGCGCCGGCACGCTATCGACTGCGCTATCGATCCCCAAAAGATGATCGAAGCCCAACGAAAGCATTGGGCTTCGCATTGTTGGGCTTCGATTGGGCTTGGCCCAGAAGCATTGCACTGGGGCAAGCATTGCTTTCGTTGGGCTTCGATCATCTTTTGGGTGATCGATAGCGCAGTCGATAGCGTGCCGGCGCGGTAATTTATAGTCCTGAGTTCGAGTCTCGCGAGCTCCTTGTAAATTTATGTTGCACTATGTACATATATATATAAAAACTGCGAGAAAACATTTTACTCATTGCAAATTAAATTAATATTACAGTAAACTGATTTTATTTAGCTTATAAAAGTAATAAAAATTTTCATGTTAGGAGAGAGCATTTGCAGATCGATTTACCTAACGATTAACTGAGCTTGCCCGAAGGTGAAATTAGTGGCGCATGCTATGCAAATGTACACAGTATTGACAAGATCCTTTCCTTCTCAAGCTGAAGAATCACGTCTTCTTAACTAGCTTACGGATATTTCTTTACCCATGGAATGAGCTCGTGCGGTGCTGAGGGTAGGAGTAATAAGACTTTTTAGCTGTCAGCGTCTCTTGAGGGAATACGTTATTAAAAATTGCTATGCTCTTATTTGTCTTCTATTGCGAACCCGTGTGGTAGTGTACACCTGCCTCAACGATAAGTGCATGACAGGAATAGTTAGCGAGCACGAAGGGATTAGTACATGACGGGTTAAGTGACACTGTAAAGCGGGTACATGGGTATCTGACGCCATAACGCTTGAGGGCAGGAATTCTGACGAATGCGTTCGGAACAGCAACACCTGTGGACAGATGTATACTTTTAACACAAATAGTCGGAAGTGTTTGAGGAACAGTAACGCTAATAAGCTAAAAACTACTATTGAGGGAATGTGTGCAGGATACGGGCGCTGCTTCAGTCTGTGATTTTGTCTTATAGTTTTTTACCAACCCCACCTACGATTTTATAAATCGGCAGTTCATTTTAGGTCTTTCACGAGAAGTATGAAGGTAATTTTCTGAATACCTGGATATTCATCATGAAATGAATGCAATAAAAACCTTATGGTATCCGCGACTCCAATAACTGCATTGTTTCTGAAACATTGTTTCTTACTTTTTGTTTGTGTGTCAGCTCCAAAGCTGACAGACAAATATTTTGTCCTTTATACACAGTAAAAAGCCCTTACGCGACAGATTGTATGACGTGAATGTTTAATTTCTTAAGCTGACCGAAGTATTTTTGCATGAAACTCAAGTAATAAGAGTGAATTTCTCCAAGTTTTGAAAAACAGGAAAGAGAGAACTACAAAGAGTATTTCTGTATGTAATACACTATTCCCTCAATACTACAACCATCCTGTTTGAGAGAAAGAAAAACATTCCTCTAACTATTTTTAATTTTGAAGAGTCAGTGCCACAGCACTCTAAAATTACGCAGAAAACCGTCAACACGCCACCCAAAAAACACGCTTAAAAATTTATTTGGCTTGTATCTTCTGGCGTTGTATCTTCGACGAAGTGAAAGTGGGTTGCTGAAGTAGAATACATCACCTTTGCTTTCATCAGGAAAGTAAAATACTGCTGAGTATATTAAAGTATTCATCTGGAATCAGCATCGCTGTTTGTATAGCGTGTTTTCTTCATGATAAAGACATTAGAGAGCAGGCAGCTCAACCTTCGACGAAGAAAGCTTTGAGGGTATCGATTACTTAGCTCCAAGAGAAAAACTCCATCTCGCTCGTCGTTCTGAGGTATATTGCTTTACGCAAGCAACAAATTTCGAGAAGAGCTGTATCGATGAAGCTGACGTGAGTTATTTGCTCTTCACTCGGGTAGATTAGGAAAAATCTTTTGTTATATTGCCCAGAGTAGTGTTGTGATGTTTCGAATATACTTTCTATTAATGGGAAATCATCTGTGCCAACGTTCTTGAGAAGGTAATTTTCATGTTTAATCGTGCAGTAAACACGTTATCTCTGATTGGTGAACGTGATATTCTAGCCCTTATGTACGCATGAGTGAAATATTAAATCCATAACTCAGAGCAGCTAATACTCGGTTTAAGGCATCCGATTGTTTGAACCTACTATTTTTGTTCCTCCTCAGTTTTTATAGCACTCTGATTAAATTCCCGTTCCAGTTTTAGTCGTTGTTTTGACACACATTTGTTTAGTTAATATTCAACATTAGCTATTACAGCCCAAAGATTAAGTTCACGTGTCAGTTTTTATTAATGAGTTCATTGTTAAGAATATGTGATATCAAGGCACTATTAATGAAATTCTATAGCTACATATGTGAAGTATTAATACGAATGGGAACATACTTTCTGCTCATTCCTTCATGTTGCGAGGCTTGTAGCTCCTTTTTAAACAGGGCGTATTGGATCTCTCTTATCAACTTGTTATTGTTAAACCAAACTTTACTTCTTTATAGTGTTTTTGCTAAGCACAGGTGTCGAGGTCTATAATCATTTTAGGTGCGAAGAATGATTGAGAAATCTAAAATTTTTAGATGTAATGGACTCCCCATCATCTGATGTTTCAACTGTGGAAATTTAAAACTGGCTCAATTTCTCATTTGAGATGGAAATCTCTTTCGTTTAAGAACACGAACATTCGTTCATTTTATGTTGCGGAATAAAGTTTGATAATAAAGGCTGGATAATAGTGTCACTCAACGTTGAACGGCGAAAAAACAGATCCCGAATCAAACTGAACAACACTGCACATGCATGACAAAATATCAGCAGGTTGCTTTGGAAACAGATTGGTCCCGCTCTCACTTGAGTGCTGCGTGCTCAAAATTTCAATGCTCAATATACCAATCCGAGATTATTTTGCTGGTTCGTTAACTTTCACCAGTAATATGTTACCATCGCACAATCGCGAAGCTAATGCGTCTCGCTGACTTTTTTTCATCACTGCATGGTGTTTGCAGGACTTTCAATATTTGTTCAGGCACAGAAAGGGAATTGTTTTTCACGTTTTATTAATCCGAGTATTTTCCATCATTTACCGCGCACAAAGGTACCAGAATATGATATTTGTACCAACTATGGATATTTATGTAATGAAATTTACAAAATTCACTAATGTATTGCATATCATAAATCTATTGTATAAGAATATATTATTTCCCGATTTTCTTTTCCTTCCGTATGTTTGTTTAAAATTTTGTACGCTCCTGATTGGTACTTCTACTACTGGTATTATGTTGAGATAATTGATAGAATAGAATTTTTATACGCTATAATATCAGCAACGATGAGTAGCGTCGTTTAAAAAACCATCAACACACCACCTCCGCCTGTTTCTTCCCAACTTTTGCTGATCGAAACCCTTGAGTGAGCTTTTTGTGTTGCAGGGTACTACAGCATCTAGCGCTAAAAGTCTGTGCCAGAAATACAAAATTAGTATCCTGAGCGCTGTGCTTTTATTCATTAACATGATTACCTCAATCAGTTGATGGAGGTTTATGCCTCGCCTGTGGCTCAGCTCTCAGTTAATATGTATCTTGTAGAAAAACAAGAGTTTTTAGCGCTGAAATTAAGGCCAAATTAAGCTGCTAGTAGAACGAGCTATCTGACTAGAATAAGACTTCTTGCTTGTGCACGGTATCGGGAAAGCCCCAGCAAAATTTTGAAACAACACAAGAAAATTGGAAAAATATCTTAATGAAATTTGTTAGTTATACTCTGCAATTTAGCAGTTTTTTTCACTTCATTTAACACACGCTTGCATGCATGGACATCATTAGCCTCACAAAGCTCATCAAAAAAGCAGTTGAGTTCTGCCAATGTTCGCCGTAACTTAGGCTCCGTGTGAAAGATGGTTTCTGGATCAGTTTGATTGAGTTTTAGTTCAAATGCGTCCCGTATCTTTGTTCCGCCCACGATATTTTTAGCATCGTTCATAGAATGAAATCCAGAGGTCTGATGTGTGATTAACTCGAGAGCCACAGAATAATTGGTGTCCAAGCACAGCATGACCACAGCGGCAACCGGCTCCGTAAACTTCGTACGTCGTACGCGGACTGACGGATGCGACGGTGAATATCGCGCACGCTGTTCTGTAGGCTCGTCAAGTCTGCGTATTCGATCATTGCCTTCATAAATCATACTTTCTCAATGCCATATTTCTCGGGGAACAATATTTCCTATACACTTATTCAAAAAGATGCATTTCAGTCAACCTGAAGCACAATAATGCCTGAAGCACAATAATGCATTGCAATCAAGGATTTTGATACCTTCTGGATACAATGAAATAAATTTGATAGAACTATTTGATCAGTTGCCTTTTTGATAATTTTTCTATCATGTAAAGCGATTCTGTGGACACTATGTGTGCAACCCGCACAGAACAGCCTTTTATCTCAATAGAAAACGATTCTAGGTATGATGAGGTGTTAAATTTTTCAGAAAATGGTTCACCTATTCAATTGAACGAGTTCAAATTTTCAGGGTGAGACAAGTAAAACACAATTGAAAACAATTCGAGATAAGAAATTTATTTATGAAATAGGTATCGCATTCATATCCAAGATTTTTTCCCATCGTTTCTCCGTTGAAGATGAAAAATAATCGTCATCAGTAACCAGTAATAGATTTTCATCCGCTTTAGAAAAAATTCTTTAGGATGCGGAGGAAAATCGACGCTTTCAAATTTCGGTAGGCCTCTGTCATTCAGCCCCAAACTAGACTTGCCACTGGAATTGTGTACTCTCAGCTGTCAACATTAGTCCTACCAACATTTGGGGAATTATTCAAATGCCGCTGGCAGCTGCAGCCGATACGCTGACCTATGCACTGATGAGCGGCCCCTGTAGCTAGACAATGACATACCCGTCCTGCAACAGTGACGGGAGCGTCCTGTCCGTGCATCGCATGTGCGAATGTAGGGCGGACGTTCTGCACGAAGTCAAAGGTGGCTGCCCGTGATGAAGCGACAGCGCTCCCACCGGAGCTTCAGCTGCTGCAATCATGTGATGCGTATCGTACTGTCTCTGTCAAGCGCCTTTGACGTGGTAGTCAAAGGAACAGATAGAACTAAAGCATTGATGAACTGTTTGCTTATGATGATCAGCTTATGACCGTACGTCGTGAGAGTCGATGAAAACGTTATTTTGTGACCTCTGAGCAATTATGAATGAATTTTTAGCTTCGAACTATTCGTGGTGCTGCGGCAGATCTGCTGCTCTGCCACGTTCAGCGACAGGAGAGACTGTAACAAAATTAGAAGTTCTAAATATTTATAAAGGACGAGTATTTATGATAAATAATTTCAAAAAGATCTTACACCTCGATACTGTCCGTTCATTGGCCCAACATTAGCCAAATTTTCCATTCTACAGAGTCGGCCAATATTAAAGTAAAACATTTCATCAATGGTAGAAATGAAAATTTAATAAATGAACATAAACCTCAAAGGCTCTTTAACAACAATCGAAAACATTTATTCAATGCGTCTTGCGCTATTTTACGTGAGACTCTAAACACAGGAGGCTCTAAACACTTCTTGCGGGAACAAAGCTCATTCTTGTTACAGATTAGACTTCAAGCTATCAAACGAATCATCACTTCTACAGACCATACTCTCTAAGACAGATCTCACAAAATGTTTAACGGATTCTAATCCGGGCTCCTGGATGGCCATTCTTCTTTGCTGATGAGCGCTGAAATCTGCTATTGAAACCAGCGTTGAGTCATTTTGGAGCTATGTGATGGAGCAAAGTCTTGCTGAAGGGTCCAAGGTGCCGAAGTGTTCACTCGCCCAGGGTAGCAGGTCTGTTTCCCATATATCTGAAATGTGACGTCGGCTGTGAAACTCGACTCCGTAAAAAAACAAAAACGAGTGGAAACCTCTCAATGGCAGTGATTGCTGACCATCACTGACGTAGGATTCTGGCTTCGTTTCATTTCATGCAATTTCCGCCTTGCACAGATCCATCTTTAACCCAAACTCTAGAATTCTGGTAGTTAAGACCTTGATGAACGTCAGATTTCATTTCGTCCATGCATACCAAATTGGGAAGCATGTCAGATTTGGAAAGATTGTGAATGTTCCGATTTCTGTCGAATTTCATACATTAATAAAACGTCTAAAGTTCGTGCTTTTTCTGTGTTTTTTTTTTATAAGAATATACCCTGAGATCTTCTCTTAGGAGTCGACGCATTGAAGTCTATATCGGACCCCTGTTTCTGTTGCTGATTCTGTAACAGAGCGGTGCGATTTTTTCTCAATTCTAAGATAAAAAGGAGAATCAACGTAAAAATATACATTTTTATTTAATTCTTTTTATGGCAAACGTTTCGGAATGTTTCAATTCCATCTTCAGTGCTGGAAAACATACAAAAAGTTCAAAAAGATCAAAAAACTTAAAATACAGAAAATTCATACATACATACATACATACATACATGCATATACCAGGCTTCTCCTCCCTATGTGATGGTAGCCGACAGCAGGCCACAATCAACACTATTAGCACTAGGAGGCGAGAGAGGCAGCACTGGCCGCACCAGACTGCCAGGATCAGCAGCAGCCCAGCACAACCACCTTCCACAGTCAGGCCCGACAGCCATAGCTGGTTTACCCCGACCACTTCATTGAGTGCAGCCCCTCACCCCGCACAGGATAGGTCAACCCCATCACACGCGGGCAACTTCCAGTACAGCGTCAAAAATAAAATTACCTTCTTACGCACTGCCCCCACTCACTTCTGTCCGCAGTCATCCCTCTCGCCACGTCCACAGTCAGATCCCTCTCATACAAAGCACGTTTCACCCCATCCATCCAACTCATCCGTGGTCTACCTCGCGCTCTAACACCACTCACTTCCGACGTATATATCTTTTTCACCAGCCGCTCAACATTCATTCTTTCAACATGCCCAAACCATCCAAGCACTCTTTCATCCACTCGCCTGCTCAACTGTTTGATAACACCCGTCTGCCCCCTAACCAACTCATTCATGATCCTATCTCTCCTAGTGGTGAGTTGGTCCTATCCTATCTCCTCATTCCTAGTTGAAAGGTAGTGGTGAGTTGATGTTTGTGAGTGATGGGGGGGACATGCAAGAGAGGGTGTGGCTATATTATTGAGTGAAAGAATCAGAGAGAAAGTATTTGAATGGGGTGAGTTGTGAGCAAGGATAATGTGGGTGCGAATGAAATGGGGGGTAGAGTCATGGGTGTTTGTGAGCGCGTAAGGACCGGGATCGGGGAGGAAAGAGAGGAGTTTTGGGAGAAGTTGTCCGAGTGTGTTGCAAGAGTGGGAAATGGTTGTAGAGTTGTGGTGATGGGGGACCTGAATGCGAGAGTGGGCGATGAGGTGGTGGATGGTGTTGTTGGTAGATATGGAGTAGCTGGGGTGAATGAGAGTGGCGAATAATTGGTAGAGTTATGTGTAGAGAGTGAGTGAGTAATTGGGAATAGTATGTTTGAGAAAAAAAATATAAACGAGTAAACATATGTGTGGACAAATGGAGGTGTGATAGTGGAGAGAGCATTGATGGATTATATATTGGTTAGCAGAGAGTGATGGGTCGTTTGCTCGATGTGCATGTGTTCCGTGGTGAGATGAATGGGATATCAGATCATTACTTGGTCGAAGGAAAGTTGAGAGTAAGTGGAGTGTGGGGAGGTGTGAAAAGGAGGAGTGGGAGGGAGGTGTTAAATGTAAGCAAGTTGCATGATTCTGAACGTGAATGTATCAGGAGAAGATGAAAGTAGAGTATGAGAGGGTGAAGGTGAGTGAGGTTGGTGGAGTGGAAGGAGAATGGAAGTTGTTTAAAGATGCGGTGGAGAAATGTGCGAGGGAAGTGTGTGGGGTAAGAAAGGTTGGAGGGGGGATTAGAAAGGGGAGTGAATGGTGGAACGGAGAAGTAGGAGCGGCTGTGAAAAGAAAGCGGGGGGCGTTCGAAAGGTGGCTGCAAAGGGGCAGCCAGCAACATTTCGAAGAGTATAAGGAGAGAAAGAAGGAGGTACAAAGAATGGTAAGGAGAGCAAAGAGGGAGGCGGATGAGGAGCGGGGAAGGAAGTTGGGAGGGGACTTCATGGAGAGAAGGAAGGTTTTCTGGAAGGAAGTGAAGAGAATTAGGAAAGAACAGGTGGAGAGTGAGGCAAGAGTGAAGGATGCAAATGGTAGGTTGCTAGTAGAGGGTGGTGATGTGAGAAGGAGATGGGCGGAGTATTTTGAGGAGCTGCTGAATGTGAAGGATGATACGGTTGCGAGAGTGGTAGCTGTTGGAAGTGATGTTAGAATGCCTGTGTTTGGTGAAGTGAATAGTAGTCGAATAAGAAATGTGGAAGTGAAAGGTGCGTTGGATGTGATGAAAAATGGGAGAAAATTCATAGAAGTTCAAAAAATGAGCAAACAAACATCTATAAAACTTAAATCCTACTGATAACTGAACTACAGTAAAAACTATCATTCTCATTAAATAAAGACTTAAGTGCCGTGAAACTGAATATTGCGTCAACCTACTGACATATTTCTGTGTTTATATATGCATGTATGTATGTATGTATGTATGTGGAGTGTGGTTGCGCGCGTCTGTTTGTTAGGTTCCCATGTGTAAATGTATGAATGTACATATGTACTGGTAAAAGGGTGGGTGAATGAGCCAAAGAGAATGATCGTTTTACTGTAGTTCAGTTATCAGTAGGATTTAAGTTTTATAGATGCTTGTTTGCTCATTTTTTGAATATCTATGAATTTTCTATACATTAAGTTTTTTGATCTTTTTGATCTTTTTATATGTTTTTCAGCACTGAAGATGGAAATGAAACATTCCGAAACGTTTGCCATAAAAGAAATAAATGAAAATGTATATTTTTAAGTTGGTTCTCCACTTCATCTCACGCGTGAGATTCCCTAAGAATCGACCTATCGGAAATATAATCTTCTGAATCGTTCCCGGGTGTTTTCGGTAAGTCGTTGCGTTCTCCCATGACCTAGTCGATTACATGTTTAGCCAGTTTTTTCAAACTTTTTCACAACTTTCTAAATAGCTTCTCAACGAGTATGCAGCTCTTTAGCAATTCATGAATTGATCTCACCGTTTTATAATGGAATTTAATGAGTCGTCTATAAATAACTTTTGGGAAATTTACTTTAAATGAGTTTTTTCCTCTTTAAAATGAAATGTACGCAATTATGTTCAAAATGAAGTGAAAACTAATGGCATCGTTTGAAAATAAACCTCATTAAAGTTATCTTAAATTCGTGTTGCCATAATTGTGACAGCACAAATTCGCAACACTACTAAAGCAACTCAGCTGAGGATGGAAGGCTGTATATCACAATATTCGACAATTCCACAGTTTTGCAGAAGGGCTCTTTACCTAAACATAAAAACTTAAAGATTAATGCAGTGTTATTACAGTGAGCTTCCGTAGTGAAGCTGCACTGCGTGCATTTGTTTGCATGCGTTAATGTAATGTTTTAAATTAATTTCAATTTAAGAAGCCGATGGCAAACCACAATATGCTCACTCAAATTTGGAGACTTAATTAGTACACTTGAGGAACTCGTCACTATTAAAATCAAGTTGATCACTAGTGCCGTATGAAACTCTGAAAGTGAATCAAGTGAAGACCCAGAAAAAAATTCGATACACTGTTCCGCATCATGTCTTAAGGCGCTTGAATTTGTTCAACAGGTCGACTTTGTCAGATAATATCAAGCAGTTGTCCACTGACTTCACGACGCTATAAGAAATATGCCAATGAAAGAATGAGAAAGATGTAGTAGGAGAGCAATTCTTTTTTTGCAATAAAATTTCAACAAACTTGCGGAAAAAAAAAAAATAATTCAATGCAAGAACGAGGGTGCGATAGTTGAACTAGGCATGGCCGTAAATTGTTCAATGAAACTTAATATCCTTGAAATTATCTTGGATCATCTAAGCTATCCAGATCAGGTTACGAAATCTCTAACTCGTTAATTACCTGCAGGCTCAGTGCTTTAGAATTTGCAGGCTTTACTGCTTCATAGGTTACAAATCCAAGAAGCTATTGGTAAGAAAAAACTCAAGACAAAAGAATGACTTTCAGCAAGGGGCTTTACTTTGACTTGCCTCCATTTAAGAAAAATGCTCAAGTTCAAGCACTTCAACGAGAACATCAGCATGCCGTCAAGTTCGTTAAGTTTACTTCTATCGCCAATATGCAAAGATTGTCTCACAATTTGCATGCGTTTGTCTTCTATGAAGAACTGCTGTTTTGACTGCATATGTTTCCTATGTACGGATTTCATATAATACGATGGTATACTGTACTAGTCAAGTTTAAATGCTTATCGAACGTAATATAAGTCACTCCAGGAATTATTTTCAAACGAGTCCCTGACCTCATCATGCTTTCAAGGCTATTTGAACGGCAAAGTTGCATGTCTAATTGATACATAGAATTGCTATGTGCGAGATGTTAGCTTCCTAAGCTCTGTCTGTTTAATTGAGAGTAGATTCTATGAAAAATCCCGCTGCACTCTGGAATAGATGTTCATGACTGATGGACGTGTCTGGAAAAAGTGTTGAATCAGTCGTCACCGCAGTGTAAGGGCTTGATTTTGGTGCTACATCTAAATTTTGTTAATCGTTTTCAATTTCCTGTATTTCATGGATCTGAAATAATGGTCTGGAGCTGAATGATTTAGGTAAAAAAATACCCGTTGTTCAGTGGTTACGATACTAAGTAACAATAGTTCATTGGTTACGATACTAAGTAACAATAGTTCATTGGTTACGATACTAAGTAACAATAGTTCATTGGTTACGATACTAAGTAACAATAGTTCATTGGTTACGATACTAAGTAACAATAGTTCATTTGTTACGATACTAAGTAACAATGGTTTATTGATTACTATACTAAGCAACAATAGTTCATTGGTTACGGTACTAAGTAACAATTTAGGTTGCTAACACCTGTGCAAGATTTTTTCCCCACGACGATGACACCCGCCGCCCTAGCCTGCTCACCTCCGTCACGCCGCAGTGAATACCTCCATTTCCGAAGTTTCTCATTTCAAGAGATGATAAGATGGACACCAGACTTACCCAAACAAATATATGTCCGGTGTTCACGTACTCCCTACTTTCTAAAAGTAAATGTTTTATCCGTAGAGTTTTTTTCGGGTACATCTCCTTCCCACTGAACTATCCTTTTTCTGACAGTTCATCTATCAATTCATGTACCTCAGTACGCCAACATTATTTTTTCTTCACACGGAAATTTTATTAACTAATTTTTTGCCACTGCTAACTTGTTCTTTCCTCAAGTCCCAAGTATTTTCAAGCTTAGGGGTTCAGTTATATTTTATTTACTCTTCTTTTGGAATTACTTTAACTGTTTGGAAGAATGTTTGTTAAGTTTCGTTTGTTTTCGGAGTTACGCATCCATGACGTTGGGAATAAATTTCTCAACATCTTTCATTGACTTATTGAACGGAAAACAAAAAGTTTTAGAAAAAATTGTTTTCTCATAAACTACACCTTTTTCACTTCAAATTAATGTAAGTCAAGTTCATTTTAATCCGAGTCAAGTTCAATTTAATCCAAGTCAAGTTCAAATTAATCCAAATCAAGTTCAAATTAATCTAACCCTCAGTTGAGTTTAAAAATGACATAATGATTTGGGGGGACTAAAAATTACGTGCCTGTCCTCTATCCTTCCTGAATGAGCTGAATCGTATTATTTCTCAGTTCAACAGGCCCTTATACAATGACATAATAATATGCGGTGACTTCAATTATGATCTACTGAAACATGAAAGCTATGAACCAATCTCTAATTTCCTAACAACCTTTCAGTCTCAATCCTTCCGTCCGATCATTACAAAGCCTACACGAATAACCTTAGAGTGTGCTACGCTGCTTGACAATATCTTTATGACAGACCCAAGTGATTTTCTTGCTGAAATAATTACTTCTGACCTATCAGATCACTTCCCAGTTTTTCTTATTAAGAAAAATGTCTATATTGCTTGCACCAAGGCACGGGCTGAAACTTACTCATATCGTAAAATAAACGAATCAAATCTTGAGGAAATGCGCACCGTTCTAAAAGAATCAATGCCTACATTGCACATCTCTCAGCAAAACAATAATTCTACGAGCATTGATGAAGCAGTAGTAAAGATGACTGAAACTATAATGACCGCATACAATCAGTGTTGCCCAATTGTAACTCGTACAGTTACCCCGAAAAATAAACAAAAGCCCTGGATTACTGGTGACATCGTGATAAATATAAAGAAACGTCAAGCGTACCTATCCCTCCTTTGCGAAAAGCGAATATCTAGAGAAACATATAACCGATTCAGAAACTATGTAACAAACCAGATAAGAACATCAAAAAAGAACTACTTTAAGCTCAAGTTTACTCAATTCAAAACTGACGTTAAAAAGACTTGGCATCTCCTTAACTCTTGCTGTAAACCGAATAATGCCGATAAAAAGAAAATTGAATATGTTATTCAGGATAATGTAACATACCATGAGAAGAAAGAAATTGCTAATCTCTTTAACAACTTCTTCGTAAACGTAGGGAAAACTATAGCTGATGGTATTCCAAGTGAACCTATTGATCACCTGGAATTTATGGATCATATACGAGAACCCAACTCCTTTTTCTTTACGCCTACAAACTCCTCCGATGTAATTACGTGCATAAACAACATGAAAAATAAATCGAGTGGGTTACAAACGTTTCCGACTAAAGTACTTAAAGTTATTGCTGACATTGTAGCCCCGCTGATATCAAATATTATTAACCAGTCTCTCTTACTAGGCACTTTTCCGAACTCCCTCAAAGGTGCTAGAGTAACCCCTATCTTTAAAAGTGGTGAAAAAACCTGTGGAAACAATTATCGACCTATCTCCGTACTACCAATTATTAGCAAAGTATCCAAAAAGATTGTGTATAAAAAAGTGTACTCTTATTTTGAACAAAAATCATTTCTTTACGATAAACAAAACTGCTTTCGTTCTAAAAAATCAACAACACAGGCTATATTAAATCATTTAAAATTCCTCTATTCTAATATGGATGAAGGAAAGCCTGTCTTCTCTGTATTTCTTGACTTTCGAAAAGCATTCGATTGTGTGGACCATAAAATACTACTCTCGAAACTACACTGTTATGGCAATCGAGGGATTGCGCATGATTGGTTCAGATCATACCTAACAAATCGGAAGCAATACGTTGTCATTGACGACGCAAAATCAGACCCACAGACAATTAGCCATGGAGTTCCACAAGGATCTGTTCTTGGGCCTCTCATGTTTCTGATTTTTATCAATGATATTATAAAATCTACATCATTCTTCAAATTCATACTTTTTGCCGATGACAGTACGCTTTCTGCGGTCCTTCCGAACCAAAATCCTGCTATGATTGTGGAGAGTATAAATGATAAACTTCATAAGGTTTCATCGTGGCTCAAAGCTAATGAAATAAGCCTTAATATTGATAAAACAAATTATATTACATTCTCATACGAGAAAGGTGTATCTCTCCCATACATTAAAATTGGCGAAGGTGAAATCGAAAAAACCAACTCATGTAAGTTTCTGGGCATCATAATAGATAAACATCTGACCTTCAAAGAGCACATCACTCATATTAGTTCTAAATTCTCAAAATCCATCGGAATCCTAAATAAAGTTAAAAATTTTCTACCTCAAACAGATTTACAACTGCTCTACCGAACGCTCATTTCTCCATACTTGCAATACGGAATAGAAGCATGGCACGGAACTGATAAAAATAAAACCAACAAAATTTTTACTCTGCAGAAAAGAGCTGTCAGAGCGGTAAAGAACCTAGAATATAATGCTCACACAAATGATTCTTTCAAAAATTTACAAATACTTAAACTTTCGGATGCCTACAAAATCTCCATCTGTAATTTCATTTACAAAACATTAAGAAATAATGGCGACAATAGCCTAAGACTTCGCAAACTGGTCATCACGACCATTCAACCCGAAATAGAAGTAAATTCATGCTTCCTTATTATTCAAAGGCCCGGTCGCAACACAGTATACTCTTCGTTGGAACTAAAACTTGGAACTCTATACCTGCGGAGATCCGTGAATGTAATTCGTAAAAAGTATTCAAAAGACATCTTGAGTCTCACATCCTATCAGAATACTAGTCGTGTAAGATCACCATGCCAAATCTTGCCTCCTACATGTAACTAATGATAATGTAATAATGTAACTTGCTTTGGGTAACATGACCGATCTTCAGTCTGCTCTTGAATCGTTTTATCGAACATACTGTTAAATATAGCCGATTTGACCTATATTGTAAAATACAGCATAAAATATCGAGTTAATTATCTCAATGATCAGTCTAATGCGAAACTAGGTTAAGTGAACTAGGTTAAACATTATTGTACACCTTAGAATAACGTGATGATAGGATGCCCTAGAAGTCGCTGAACTTGTTCGGGCCCACAGGTAGCTATACTCAAATTTGACCATTGTTATAGACTTAAGAAACATTCTACCTTTGTATCACCTGTGGTAAATAAATTGTTTAAATTGTTTAAAATTGTTTTAAATTGTTTAAATAATTTGAGTTTTTTTTGTGTTAAATATGTATCTATATGATGTGATGAGCAAGACTGGTTTCGAGGATTTATTTGCACTCATAGATGTTTAAATGTGTGAAATTCCACTTAATCACATATATGAAATCATATACATGCAAATACAAAAGGTTATCATTGAACGATATGTAGATTTAATCTTTAAAAGAAATATACAAATGCGATTCACTGAGTACTAATGTGCGATTCCGTTTGAATACAATTTACAATTTATACTTGTACATTACCACCCAGAGACATTCTTGTATTAGCAATAAAAATGTTGCCATCCATTCTAATTCCGTGTTAGTCATCGTGAAGAAATGTGGGATCCACTTACAATACACAATAATTATACAAGAAACAATGTTTCTAACTTAATACTGATTTTATTTGTGTGTGCTCACAATTCAATATATAATACTTTCAAGACAAATATTAATAAAATAATTTTTACAAAAGTCATTGAAGTCTTAAAAGTATTATATATTGAATTGTAACAGGCTAAGCAGTCAGCTTAGTTCAGTCAGAACAGTCTTAGTAACAGTTACAGTCTAAGCAGACAAGCGTCTTAACTTGCGCATTCACTCGTTGTGTCCAATGATAAAACAGATATTGATCTTAAGATAAAGTAAAAACACGGTGATAGATTGGTGTCGTTTAACAGAAACAAATAGGTACAAAATTTATACTTATGTATTTCAAAAGAACTTAATTGTAATTTCATGATCAACTGTACTATATAGGCTGAGTTTGAGGTCATCTCAGCAGGTATTGTAAGAAATGAATGGTAGAAATGCGAAAATCGACAGAAAATGCATCATATTTGTCAGCAAATAATTAACTTACTCAAGCTTAAAAATGTATGTTTTGCAGTTTGATATGTTGACCTTAAAGTAACAGTGAGCAGTTCTAAAAGAACCAGCAATTTAGAACAACGAAATATTGCCTTTTGTAATTCACAATGATGAAGATTCGAAATGAAATAACTCTTTCGCTGTGAATTATTTCAAACGTGCGAGTTTTTCACACACTGGTGGAGCCAATTACCCCAACAAAGTTCCAGAGACTGAGAGAGATTCCGTTCCCATGTCACGTGAACGGTAAACAACTCAAATTTCAGTCCTCCGATTTTATTTTTTGTTCAAAATATTGGGTGGAATAAATTTTACGTCTGTATTACTCTGAGGGAGTTAGAGCAATAAAAACACGTGTCTCGTCTACAGGGTTGCCGAGTCAGAGTTGACGGAGTCGCATGTTTAGGGCGGAGTCGAAATCGTTCATTCGGATGTGGTGAGTCGAGGTCGGAGCCGTTATTATTTGGTACGTTCGATTTTAGTTTTGGCTAAAATCTAATTTTAATTGCTCAAAACCGAAAGTTAAGAGAACAGAGTTTAAATACTTGACTAACAAAGATAAAAAATATGCAATGAGTTTCCTGATTATTTTAATCATAGCACGAAACATCGTATCTATATACCTATTACCTAATACTGTCATTGATATCTAGTCATTGTGGGTCCGAAAACACATGCACGATACATACGAGTACGGAGTATAATTTCTATACAGGAGTGACAATGCACATTTTACACTTAAAAGTCCAGAATAATTCATTGAAAGCGTCGCAAATTCACTCTTTTCATTTTCTGTCTCATTTATTTCCTCTTCAATAAATATATAGGAAGCAGAAACCTTTAATAAATACGTTGTGTTGGAAGTACCATGCAGGGCAGCTCAGCTGATGCAATACATTTTACTCACGTACAAAGTGGCAACTCTGAACGCTCTTAATCAGTGGTTCCCTCTAACGACCGTTTTCTAGCCCTTAGGTTATGCTATGATGTATGGCGTAATAATTACTAGTCTTTGCAGAAACCTTGACTTATGTTGTGATCATAAAGATTCCGTGTCTTTTGGTTATATTATGATATATTGATAATGACTAGTCTTTGCCAAAACGTAAAGCTGTTTTCTGATACTTAAAGACTTCTAGTCTTCAAATTATGTTTTTACTAATGATAACGGAAATTTAATAAACTTGGTCTAACAGTAATAAGTGGAATATAAGTAGTTTTTTTCGGCAATTCGTAGAACATACGTACTTCATATTGATCTCTCTGGTTTGTTTACTTCTAGTCCATAGGTCAAGTTAACATATAATAGGAATGGAAATCTCTGCACATTTCTAATATCATACCATGAATGTTGTTTGGTTCATTCAGAGTTATATTGTCATAATCATGTTTTATTCTCATCTTCTGATCACTTCTTAGTTTTTCAGTAAGCATGTAAAGATTCTTATAAATATGTTTCTAGAATTTTAAAAATTGAAACAGCATCAGATTTTCGGCATTATATAATTAATTACTTCTTCATTATGAAGATTTAGAAACGCTTTAATAAAATCAATATTGATATTGGGATGTGTGAAAAAATGAAAATACAATGTAAACGAACTGCAGTGAAAGAAATAACACAACACTATCGAAACCAAGATTTAGTCACACATATCTTGTAACTGAGAGCAATGCACTGTCTCAGCTGCAATGGTTGCTGCATTTACGAGATAGTACAAAACTTCTCGCTGAAAACGTCCCACATGAAATCAAAAGTACAAAATAAATAGAAAATGGTCATCTATTCATGGAAGAAAGTATCATATACACAGTAAATAGTTAGAAGAGAATAAAAATAGTGCTATTTTACATAGAGAGAAGCTAAACGTTGCTTTTATTTGGACATAAAACATGTCAGAAACGTCAGGGCCACTAGCTGAGACTAAAGCAGAACGAATTTACTTATTATAGCTGTAACATCATATAGTGATTTGCGATGATGTGACACCTGTACTGCATTGTTACTCTGCGTAGTGTATGTACAGAAAATAAAATGCAGTGCAAATCGCGCCTACCTTGTGTACAAATACATTCAAACTTTTGGAATTTCAAGCCCTGTAATTGAATCAACTATTATAATTTCACTAGATAGAAGCATACTTATAGTCATAGAAAGAAATTGTTGATGCTGATCTATACCTCACATGGCAGGCACTATCTACCTTGTCTACTCAGAGGACACGTGTCTGTAATGTATACATAAATATAATAAACATTGATTTCTTACAGTTTGTCACCAATTTTAATGCATTTATAAATAATTAATAAAAATCATGTATATAGGTCGCACCACCTACAACCATTGAGAAATAAAATATACATCTGAAAAATTGTGAATAAGTGTAGTAGGAATCACAAATTTATTCCTTCGATTCGCACCGCTGCTTTTGAGTGTGAAATACTTCTGTTATTGGGGAATAGCCAAGTGAAGTGTTGCATGATCGTGTTTCTTAAAATTTCTTTTGCACACAACTTTGAATTCGAAGTTCCTACAGTTTTGCATTTTTTTTAATGTGCAAAAGTATTATCGCGTCCAAACGCGATAATACTAGGGACAGAATCAACAATAATTATCTGCCTTCTTCGTCAAGTGTATTCTAATACGATGAGCAAACATTGAAGTTCGCTAATTTTGTTGCACATAGTATCCACTGAGGTTTGAAAGTCTTTTGTCTTCAAACCAAACACCAGGGTTTTAATTTTGTTTACAGGTTCGATAATATTTTTTCCAAATCTCGGCGAAAGTTTTGGCGATATGCGGATTGTATTCTTTATCCAAATATGAATGCACTTCGTTTTCTTGCGTGAAGTTTAACGCCATTTTGGTCAGACCATAATTCCAGTTTGCTTCAGAGGCTATCGGTGCTAACTTGTTATTTTATCATCCATTGAACGTGTTGTGACAATTTAGATATCATCCGCATACATTGACGTTTTTGTTTCTACTGGCGTGGAGGGGAAATTATCGAATAAAATATAAAAATATGAGAGCGTCAAGGATTGAACCTTGAGGAAAGTCGAAGTTATTTAGTGTGTAGAAGCATAAACCCCTACGTGTCTATTTTAAGATTCGATATTTTTTCAGTAGTCTTTCATGTTCAACGCTATCGAACGCTTCGCAAAAATCAAGCAGCTGTTAGAGAGTTGAATTATTTTGGATATTCGCGCTATGTTTTCCTTATGGTGTTAAGTGAAACATTTTGAGGATTAGTTTTCTTCCTGAAAGCATGCTGATTGCAATGAAGTTAGCGTGGTTCATCCCCGTGAGTCGAAAGCTGATTCACCAAACGCAGACGTACGTTTGTAATCTAGTCTGATTATCATAGACATCACTCAAAACACAATAATAAGCTCGGCGGGGGTTCAGTACGTACATATTTAAATACATATATTCGAGAATCATAGCAAGTGCAACTATGAATCGGGATCATATAGAGTCACTATTCATAGAACAGACGAAAAATGGTTAACGATTATGCTTGGAACAGTGTATGGGCCTCAAACAGCTTGTCCTGTATTTTTTCTGAAAGAGCTCCGTCGTATTACGTCGCAGTTTGACAAGGCTTTATACAATGACATAATAATCGCCGGTGACTTCAATTATGATCTGTTGAAACATGAAAGCTGTGAACAAATTTCAAATTTCCTAGAGGTTTCTCAGTCTAAATATTTCCTTTTAATTATCACGAAACCAAAATCTGCTACGATCCACAAAATCCCCACAAAATCTGCTACGCTGCTCGACAATGTCTTTATGACAGATCCAACTGATTTTCTTACTGAAATAATTACTGCCGACTTACCGGATAATTTTCCTATCATTTTTCTTATTGAGGAAAGGGTCTATGTAACTTGCACCAAACCACTGGCTGAAACTTCCTCATATCGTTACGTGAATGAATTAAATTTGGGAGCAATGAGCACAGTTCTAGAAGAACTAATGCCAACATTGTACATCTCTCAACAGAACAATAATGCAACAAACACTGATGAAGCAATACTAAACTTGACTTAAATTATAACAACTGCATGTAATCAATGTTGTCCGATCATCACTCGTATATTTATGCCGGAAAATTGACAAAAGCCTTTGATTAATGCAGAAGTCGTTGTTGAAATAAAGAAACCTCAAGCTTGTTTAGCCCTTCTTTACGAAGGGCAAATATCTAGGAAAATGTATAAAAGATTCAGGA
This sequence comes from Morinoia aosen, assembly GCA_030386875.1. Taxonomy (NCBI): domain Eukaryota; kingdom Metazoa; phylum Arthropoda; class Malacostraca; order Amphipoda; family Talitridae; genus Morinoia; species Morinoia aosen. Next base: position 5,055,806 of record CM059572.1, on the reverse strand, counting down.
ACTATGTGGCAAATCAGCATAAAGACATCGAAAAAAATACTTTGAACTCAAATTCACACAATTTAAAATTTATATTAAAAAACTGGCGCCTGCTTAATTCTTGCTGCAAACCGAATAATGCTACTAAGAAAACAATTGAGTCTATTATTCAAAATAATGTAAAATACCACGAGATGAAAGATACTGCTGATTCTTTCAACAATTTCATCGTGAAAGTAGGAAAAAAGTATAACTGATAGTATTCCGAGTGAACCTACTGATTCCTTGGAATATTTGGACCATGTTCTTGGACATAACTCTTTTTTCTTTACGCCTACCAACTTTTCCGATGTAATTGCGTGCATAAACATCCTGAAAAATAAATCGAGTGGATTAAAAACGTTTTCGAATAAAGTTCTTGAAGTTTTAGCTAATATTATAGCCCGCTCATGTCCAATATTATTAACCAGTCTCTCGTCCTAAGCACTTTCCGGAACTCCCTCAAAGTTGCTGGAGTAACCCCTATTTTTAAGAGTGGGGAAAAAACCAGCATAAAAAATTATAGACATAACTCTGGGCTACCAATAATTAGCAAAATATTCAGGAAAACTGTGTAAAAATAAGTGTATTCTTATTTTGAAAAAAAATTATTTCTCTATGAAAAACAATTTGGTTTTTGCTCTAAAAAATCAACAACACAGGCTGCTTCAAATAATTTACTATACCTTCACTCCAATATAGATGAGGGAAAGCACGTTTTCTCCGTATTTCTTGACTCTTGAAAAGCATTTGATTGTTTGGACAATAATATATTACTCTCGAAACTCAGCTGTTATGGCATTAGAGGAGTTGCTCACGTTTGGTTCAGATCTTACGTAGCAAATCGGAAGCAATACGTTGTCATTGACGATGCACAATCAAAACTATATACAGACAATTAGCATCGTAGTTCCACGAGGAAATTTCCTTGGGCCTCTCCTATTTTTAACCTTTATCAACAATATCGTTATATCGTTAAATCTACATCATTTTTCAAATTCATGCTTTTTGCCGGTAACAGCAGGCTTTCTACGGTCCTTCCTAATGAAAATCTCGCTTAAATTGTGGAGAGTATAAATAACGAACTCCCAAAGGTTTCACTATGGCTAAGAGAATGTAAGTCTCTTGATAAACGTTACATTGGCATGACCAGAATGACCCTGAAACAAAGATTAACCGCACATAAATATCAAGGTTCCATTTTCAATCATTTTCGTGTTGACCATAGTTGCAAACCATCCAATGAATATCTGTTCCCTAGCACCAAAATTCTTTATAATGTTATTAAAAAAGATCATATTCATATAATTGAAGCATTACACATTCATGAACTTAAATCTCCCCTTAATGAAAACACGAATGATTTTTTCGCTCTCAAACTGTTTCGTAGAACTTCAGCTTGCTAGGTGCGACGAGGCTGCTCGACCATTTTGCTCTTGTCTCTCGTGTGATGAACATCGGTTTTGTACAATGTATTTAGTCATACTACTATTTCTGTGATAAAAAGGTTGTTATTTTGTCTAGTCGCTTTCGTCTTTTGTGATCTATCTGCTTATCTAGTCTATATTACTTAAGTGTTAGTTTATGCATTTTTTCCAATGTGACTGAAAATCATTCTGTTTTTTTCCAGCCTGAGGATGATGTTTGATACGTCGAAACGTTGCATTTTATAATTAGACAGAAATATAGATTTTATTGAATTGCTGGGTTTTAGTACGAAAATGCTAGGTGCATTTCTTAATCAACTTACACGTGAAGAAATTGAACTATTTCGTAGGGCTAGAAAGTTAGAAAAAAAATTGTGCAAGTGCGTGTCAGCCATTTTGTTCAATGAAGTGTGCGTGAGAGAAGGGTTTCTCCCGACCTACACGGACGTTCGCCTCTATGACGGAGGGGCGAGACTATCGACAGTGACGTGTGATTTTTGTAAGAAGTTATTAGAGCGTGAGTTAGATCAGAAATTAAAATTGAAAATTCAACTAAATGACGAACTGCAGCAAGAACATGGCTTCAAGCCAATAAAATAAGTCTTAATATCGATAAAACAAAGTACATTATGTTCTCATACAAGAGAAATATATCTTTTTCCCGCATTAAAATTGACGAAGGTGAAATCGAAGAAACCAACTCATATAAGTTGATAGTCATTATAATAGATAAACATCTGACCTTCAAAGAGCACATCTCTCATATTAGTACCAAATTATAAAAATACGTTGGAATCCTGGACAAAATTAAAGATTTATTGCTTGAAGAAGTTTTGCAAATTCATTACCGACCGCTTATTTCACCACACTTACAATACGGAGTAGAAGCATTTAGCACGGCACTGATAAAAATAACACCAATATACTTTTTACTCTGCAAATGAGAGCCATCATGCAGAGCGGTAAAGAAACTAGAATACAGACGTGATCATTCAAAAGTTTAAAAATACTTGAACTTTTGGATCTGTACTAACTCTCCATATGTAATTTCATGTACAAAACATTGACCAATGATGGTGACAAACAATTATTAACTGCCCAAACTTGTCACCGCAACCATTTAACCCGAAATAGAAGGTACTTTATGCTCCCTTAGTATTCAAAAGCTCGGTCACAACACCGTAAACTCATCATTGGAACTCAATCTCTGTGGAGATCCGTGAAAGAAATTCTCACAAAGCATTCAAAATAAATCTTGAAACCTTTTTTTCTTAAATGACTCGTACTGATAGGGTAATTTGCCATGGTTAGTATAAATGATCATCAGTCTGTTCTCAGGTCATTTCTAGAATAAACTTTTAACATCTAGACCAAATAAAATACTCTGTAAAATTAAGCATCGAACCTCGAATGAACTAATTCTTTGATCAGTCTTGAGCGCAACTAGGGTGATTATTATCGAAAGAAGTTACTGAACTTTTCGAACCCACAGGGAGCTGTACTCAAATCTGACCATTGAAATAGACTTAGGAAACAATCTGCTTCTGCATCGCTTGTGGTAAATAAATTGTTTAAATTATTGAAAATTGTTAATTTCTGAATCTCCAATTCAAACTAACTTTGATTATATGACACTGCTGCCTCTAGTATTTATTAATTTGGATTTACCTATATCGGTTTGAGCTTCAATGAAGTTAAACTTTCACAAAGTTATAAATGTGGGGCATATTGAAGGGAAAAACTGTTCACTTGGAAGCTAAATAGAAAACCATTGCATCGGAACTTACAGAATCACAAAACGGTTTAAATGAAACTGTACGTTTGCAATAGCAAGGAAAAAATAGCCACACTTTTAGAAGGCCTTTAAATTTTGGCAAACATGTTCGAAGGAAACTGTAATAAAATCTCTCATAAGATATGAAAAAGTTGATGTCGTAATTTACAAATACGTGGATGGAAATTTAAAATAACTCTGAATAAACTTTTGTTATCAACAAAGCAAGTAAGCAATTAACTCAATGATCAACTGCTATAAAATGAATGTTTCAAAAAGCATTTTTACGATTGGTTTTACTTTACTTCTACTCAGGTGCTCGACTAAAGCACGACACAACTTCCTATCTGTCATCGGTAACGTTTCCGAGAATATTTCATTACATTACTCAGCCTCCGAGGATTGAAGGTTAAATCCCGAAAAATATTAAATAAATGATGAAAATTATGAGACAGCGTCACAGATCGCAATGGCAATCAAAAATTGCCTTAGATTTAACGTTACTCTTGGGTCTCGAGTAGTCAATGTTCGTTTGGTGTTAAACTCCGGCAAACCTTGTCAAGAGCGGCCGTCCACGTACATTATCGACTTAGCTTTCTGGGGGGATTGTTGCTTTTACTGTTGAGAAAATTCAGATTGACTAGAGGTGATATTCAAAATGACTTGGAAAATAGCGGATTTGGAGTATGTAGTGATACTGATAATAGCATATTATGTCTTTCCGGCACTTGTTCTTAGATCTCGATGATCTTTCATCTGTGTGTCGGGGCTTGGAGAGGAGCAGGTTCGGTATCAACCCAAACAAATCTTTTCTTAGGTCAAGAAGAGAGATGGATGTATATGCTTTGATACGTATTTTAATTAAATGGCGTTGCAGGCATCAAAATGATCGAGAGAAAATTAATACAATAAAATGTTCGGGAATTGTCCCCAGAAATTTTTTCGAAGAGTGCAATACATTGGAAGATGGCCGTGGTTTTATATTCAAGTAGGGCAGTGGTTCCGATCTCAAAGTTATATTTACTCAAGAACGGTTTTAAGATTGGTTTCGAGAATTTCTTTGGTCATTTAGCCGAGACTGTCGACAAGATCCAATCTAGGAAAAAACTTTCTAGGACGGTTGAAGTTGCAAATGAATGTAAGAGACTCGTTTAAACCGCCAAGAACCCAAAAAAATGTCTTAAATTCCTTGGTATCAGGCTCCAATATTGATGGTTCGACAAAGATTGAGTGGGATATTATTTCATTCCGAGCTTTGATGGACAATGTTCGTTTTAATGATAATACGGCTTTTAAAGAGAATTTAATGTTTTTTTCGAGAAATAAATAAAAACTATCTCTGACATTGTTTTCCAGATGCGAAACAGCGGCAGAAAAAAGAAAAATAGTATTCTAGCCCGAAAATATTTGCTACATAAGGACAAAACTCTCCGCATTTTAGAGTCTTTTAACAACCTTCTGTTTTGAGGACAGAAGACGATTGTGAGCAGTGTGTTGAAAACAAATTTTTACTTTTAATAAATGCTAGGGTTATGTTAAATTCAATTTTACCTTTTCCCTTTTTCAGAAAGTATTGAAAGTTCTTAAATTGCCCCCAGGATAAAAAAATGAAAATGATACTCATGGAAAGTTCACATCTAACCGAAGACAAAAGATTTGCCAGATTCTGAGAGAAGAGCGATGTTGCAGGCACTTCTTGAGAGATCTACAGCCTCTCGGGTACTTAATTCAATCCAATCCTTTCAACATCTAAACGCTTCACGTAACGTTGATGAATTAATTGAAACATTGACAAATGCTTTGAGGAATTACAGAGATCAACATTGAACAACATTTTCCTTACTTTGCAGCAGACAATGGAACAGATCATTTTGACTGACGGTGGCAACAACAATTACGGGTTTAACATCTGTCAAAAGTACAACTAGAAAGAAAAGGAATTACTCCAAATTCAATTCAGATCTCAAAAAATTTTAAGAATAAATTAACCAGTTTATATTAAATATAGTGCAAATATGTTTGTCTTTTTGGTACATTATCAATTTCATTTATTTGATTACTGTGTGAAGTTTGACTTTTGTTATTTATCTTATTGAAACTCCATAGAAACTCCATAGAATTTATTGTCACAAGGTCACATTTAAAATTACAATACAGGTAATCTAAAAAGGTGACAAGGGCCACGTCAAGCTCATTCGCTTATTGGGCCTAATAAAAAAAGGGGAAAATCGCACAACCAATTGCTAAAATAAAAACTACACTATTAAACATCCAAAATAAGAGTTCCAGCGAGTCGAGCTAACAGAGAAAAGACACAGTAACAAGAGGAAAACCCATTAGAGGGTAACATAGAAAAGGCAATTAAAATAGGAAAATATCATGTGACAAGGGAATAAGTAAGAGTAGAATTGTCAAGAATAAAACACGGAGTTCCAGCTCCCCTCCCTCGCTAGCACACATGCGCCAACCCATGCTGGAACTCCCTCCCAACAGGACGTTGAGAGTAGTGAACACATGGCGCACACAAGGAAGACAATAGAAATACCTTATACATAGTCATAAGCAATCAGAATGACTAGAAGAGGTGCACGACTGACCAGAGTACTAATCACAGCAAATACTTAACAACAGAGGTCAAGATTAAAAAATTGCAACAATACAAGGAAAAGAGAAAACACTATAAAACTGACATAATAAAATACCAGGGGATAATAAGAAGTTACAGCATCCCCCCCACGCTAAAGTACGAGCGCCTAACCCTTGCTGGAACTAACTCAGATTTATAGCTAAGTAAATCACAGCAGGCGCTCGTTAATACACAGAGAAAAGTAAAACTTAAAAGTATTAAAATGGGAAGCGTAACTAATAATGCGCAAACGCAGACTTCTTTATTATTGTACAATACAGGTATTCTTAAAAGGTGACAAAGGTCACTTCAAGCTCATTCGCATTCATGGGCCTAATAGAACGAGGGATAATCGCAAGAAAATAATACAACCGCTAAAAGTACAATCGCAGTGACAAAAACAAATAAAAATGTTATAAACATGGTCACGAGCTATCATAATGACTAGAAGAGATGCACGAGTGACTAGAGTACTGACACAAAGCAAAACTTAACAACGAAGGTCCAGATTAAAATTGCAACAATACAAGAAAAAGAGAAAAACACTATAAAACTGACATGATAAGACATAAGGGGATAATGAAAAGTTCCAGCAACCCTCACACGCTGAAGAACGAGCGCCGAACCATTGCTGGAACTAACTCAGATTTATAGCTAATTAAATCACAGTAGGCGCTCGCTAACACATAAAGAAAAGTAAAATTTAAAAGTATTAGAATAGGAAGCGAGACTAACATTGCGCAATCGCTGATTTCTTAAATGCATTTTTAAAGCGGTACCCAGGCAACGGCATCAGCCATTCAGAATCCAACGTATTTAACATTTGAACCATTTGGTAAATTGTTCCACATTTTTCCACTTCAAGTCGTACATAGGGTAGTCTGAATCTATAGTTCCTTAGCTCATAATTATTCATTGGGACAAGCGGCAACAAATACTTATTAAAAGATATGTCATCATTAAAAAGGAACCTACGAGCAAGTTTTAATAAAAAAAATCTGTATATATCGTCAAATTGAAGTAATTTATTAGAGATGAAATTTATTGTTTACCATTAATGTTGTTCTAAATTACAGGATAAAGTTTATCTTTTTGTTTTAACCAGTAGTTTTGCAAGTATCCTTTCTTAAAAACTTGCAATTGTTTCTGAGCAAATATTTCCGACTAACTTCAACATTGATACGGACCAACCATTTCCGACCGGAGGGAGTGCAAACTAGCATTTTGAAGGAATACTCCATAAGCCTGGTCTAAGAAATTGATTTTCACATTGTTTCATGCTTCAAAATGGGGAAACTGCAGCTCAGATTTTCATCGGGTCGAAATTACAAATCTCTTATAAAGCACAGGCATAAAAAATCAGAGTGAATATTCTTTTTAATTAAAACATTAGGTCAAGTTCTTCATGAAAACCTCAAGTCTTTTAGTTTTTTTACGGTATGAGCTTAACAAACTCAGATTTTTGTTTGAAGTTGCTCAATTCTAAACGAACTTCATTCGAATATCTTAATTGTGTTCGATTATGTGCGTTTCATTTTCTTCCCGTCTTCAAGGTCACCACAAGAGCTCAGTATCTCAAGTTCTCGGTTGGTGCCACCAGTCACGCTGGCACAGGCGCATTTCAAGGTGACGGGAAGATAAAATGAAAATGAAACCATACTCACAGGCGAATGGTTGCTTCGTACGCCAGCCTCCACTACGAGAGAGAAAGAAAGGTAAACATTGAACGGAAATTCAAGGCAACTTACCTGTGCACATTATTTTTGGCGCAAAACAAGACTACTGTAACGATTATAGTTGATTTAGGGGAGGGTATCAAGAGTTCGCAATGAGGAGCGCTAGATTCTCAAGGTATGCTGATGAGTACCGACACTACTAGCATACTTACTGAGCATAACTCAAGAATTTTTTTCACGCCGAGTACAGTTCCAAGTCAGCAATCTTTGCTGAGGGGACATATTCTTGCAAGGTATCCCCTTGGGTGAGTTCTGTTCAGTATAGGGTAGAGAAAAAAAAGTTGTGTCCTGTGGTTGGACTGATTTACAGAGTGAGAATTTTATTCATTTTTGATTTCATCTTCATCTAATGAAAAATGTTCTGCTTCCGAGTTTTGAGACCGCTATAATGCTGTTATGGTTGCTTTTTACGTTTACCATTAATGTTCGCCTGAACTGATTAATTTTTTTCAGCAGATCGAATACTTTATCAAACGGTATATCTTAATGAACGAGAACGTTTCAACTAATACATGAAATTATAATAGTACGTTTACATAAGTAATCTACTGCTTATTGATCGGAATGTCCCAATTACACATTTTGTTCCAGTTCCAAGAATTTAAAGGTAAGTTTCGAGTAATATAAAAAGTACATTATCAGGTTGTGACGTAAGTTCACTTCTTTTAATTAACTGAAGTAGAAACTCAATCATGAATAAAACTAATTAATTATCGCAGTTCACTGCATGCAAAACTATTATGAAAAAGATGTTTTCGAGGGTGAAATGAAAACCAATGCTCGCTGATAACTGAAATGATTGGATCACATGTCACTATTGATACCAATTATCATACAAAAATGACAAAATCACAAATTTCATTTTTTATAAAAAAGTATTGACACCAATAGTCTCATTCTTAATTATTGAGACAAAGGAATAGTAAGAATAATAGACAGTACTTATCTGTTTTCTGAATGAAATTTATATATTAATTTTTATCCTTTTTACAATTCCCATGTAGCGGTTGTCCATTAAAAGAGTGAATTTTTATTAAACGGGTGGATCTAAGTGGTAACAATTAATAGCATCCAAAAACTGTCATTGGATATCTATCGCTTTCCGCTTTGATTTGAGGTCGGAGATAGAGAGAGGCCACTCCATAAGACAATCCTGTTAACATATTCGAGGCTTGAAATACTCTCATGAGACTTCATGCATGAACAGATTGCTTATTAAGCATAAAAGATGTTTTGACTTGAATTACCCACTATGACAGGTATCATTGCTGTAATTGACTATCAAAATTTCGAGTGTTCTCAGGTTCTCTAAACAGCCAACTCAGCTTTCTCCCCGTACAATAATTTCCTATCCAGAACGTAACTTCTTCTCCTCCTGTTGTCTGAGCCTCACGGAATCAATTCATCATGAACAATTCAACTTTTCGATTAGCCGTCAAGTCCCTCTATTGAGGCTTACTTTTGGTTAGACGGTTTTTCCCGGTTTTAACGTGCCTGACGAAAAACCACCAACGCCAACGACCTTTTAAAACTGCTTTACTTGCTTGCTTAGCATTTTCTTTGCGAAAATCAACTTTTTATCATATCCAAGGAGATATACTGTGCATTTTCTTCATTTCTCATATTCCACTCATACCGACGTCGTTTCTAACTTTACTGGGAAAATAAGTATTTTCGATGGCTTTTTCGACCATTCGTGTATAATGTATATGTAACGCTTTATCTGCTTAAAATAAATCACGTGAGAGATTTATAGTTATTTAATAGTTTAGTTTTTTATAAAGAGGCTTCAGAAGCTTTTGATGATCATGGCCCATTCTTTTAAAATAAATGGTTCATTTGAACCCAGCAGGACAATCAGTTTAAAGATTTGCAGCACTGGAATAATTTTAAAATACAATTAAAATCAGTACCATAATAGTTCTGGAGGGCTAAAATCTCTTTTTCGTCATGGATAACCAAACATAAAATCTATGCTTCTGTCATTTTAGGTCAATAACTAGTACCCCTTTGGACATGCTTTCTTGAAACTTCAGCCATCTGCGACCAATGGTTTCATTTTACGTCTTCCATGTAGCCTTTAAAAATGTCTTCCATGTAGCCTTTAAGTTGGTGCAAAGTTGTTGCCATTGTTTTATGTATTTGATTTTCCATTAAGTTCTTCTTAGGAGTTTTTTCTTTACGATGATTTGGTTTTGACTCGAACACAAAAAGCTCCATGTCAGTTCTTTATTCGCAGAAAATCTACGAACCGGAAAATTACTCTGCAACTTTCTTAACAATATCTTCCCTCAGGATAAATAAATGAGTATGGTTGAAGTATAATATCACCGAAATGTTATACCTAGAAATTCCTCAGTAACTCCTGCAGTGTGGGGTAATGCAGCTTGGTTACTCCTTTTTCATTTGGTATTCACCATAGAACTGCATATCTCCGACAAACTGCTTTAAACAACTTGATTTTAGCTGGTAAGCTTCAATAACCATCGCTGGAGAAACATATAATGATTCATTATAAACTGGCGTTGCTTCACCCTATTTTTGGATGTGTAATGTGAACGACACTCATGACCATATGTGAGAATTTATTTACAATAGATTCTAATGCGCAATGTCATGTGGCGATGAATTTATATTTATCATGTATAAATTGGTGGAAGGAGCTTGTCAAAAATGACGCTATTCTACCTTTTGCGATAAAACCCGTGAACCTCTCGCTACTTTTAATATTCTTATTATATTCTTTGAAAAGAATGTTAATTCAATTCCAATGTAAAGAAATAGTAATGCATGAGTTTAAATTTTCGGTCATTATGATGTGCTCTGACATTCACTACACAGTCAGTGCACGACGATATAAAAAATTTGTTGGGTAAATTCATTCCCATTGAGGGACAGGAAACGAATTTCTATTTATAGTTGGTACTTGTGCGACTCTGGTAACTTTGTTAGCGTGCGTGCTTGCATTCTTGTGATCATCCACGCTCTGTTTTCAGTAATAACATAAAAAAAAAAAATTTGAACACTCTAATTTTCGCAATAACATAGGATAAACTGTGTTCATAATTCTTACACTCTATTGTGAATACGATCCACTACAAATACTCACTCTGCAAATAATCTTTCAAAATAAATAATCGAGTGGTCTGCAATACTTACAGAACTCGAATAATCTTGTTTTATTGCTTGCGTATTCGCTGGGTTCATTGGTTGAATGTCGTCGTCTCTGCTCTGCTTACCGTGAATGCAAGGAGTAAAATTGAACATTTGGTCTTAGTGATGCAGAAAATGGGGCACTTAAATGCAAATTTAAATACCACTTTAGAGGAAATGTCTGTTTCAACGCTCTATTCCAAACATCCTTTTTGATGAAGAATTTTTACTGTATTCTCTTTCGCAAATTTGTAAAGAAACATTTTGAATAAGAACTGAATTATTTGCCCTCATAAAGAGGGTCCTCACCAACCAATTCCTAAATCAAACGATGGTTACCGAGAGCCTGTTCCAACGGATCAGAACTCAAAGGCATATTTGTAGTACGCGTGTTGAACTTTGATCATCTACATCTTCATTGAGCCCTCGCTTGTTACCCTACACATTATTTTCACTAAAAAGAAGCGCAAAATTCAACACCCCACTATATATGAGTGCGGAGAAAGGAGAAAACTTCAACGCTCGGCCTTTCCTAATTACGAAAGGCATAATTCTACTTCTGTTATCATCACTTTGGATGATGATGATGATTTCACTACTACAGAAGGAAAACTAACATTATTATCGTTATGATCCCAAAATCTGCGTTCTGGATGCAGACTGTTACAAACAGAGAATCACTTTACGGAGAATCTTTAGCATCATTTCACTAACAAATTTTTATAAAAATATCAATTATTAATGAATTATTAGCGTTCGTAAGCCAAATGATTATTGTAAGCCAAGTTCGAGGTCCAAAATTAGGGTGTTCAAGCGACGTGCCACGATGGGTCGTGAGTGACCTCTCATAATTACAAAACGCTGACGATCTTGTTGGCTTTCTCTCCACCCTTGACGCTGTCTCCATAATAAAAGTGAGTAAATTACAACGGTATGCTTCTGGTGAAAACATAGGAAAAAGTTTAGCTGCGCAGTTAAAATTGGAGATTACTTCTGCTATCTAATTATGCTAACAATATTATAACAATACAATATTGCTTTGCTATGTACATGGCAGGTAAATTAATCTTTTAAATTATTAGCACGAAGAAATTCACGCTTCTCTTGATTCAACTCGTTCCAATCTTACTCGCTGAACGAGGTGCTATAAAAATCTTCCCGGCCTCTCATAATGGCTTTAGACATTACTGCACAAGCCAGCGTCCGATGACATCATACATATATAATGAGTCATGATACAGAATTTTACTGTTTTGTGTTCCGTCTATACGAGTGTGGGTTTTGATACGATCGAGCAATGAAGCTTATTTTAGGATTTCATGACGACCGATGAATTCAAGAAACGATCTTGCATATAATGCCTGAAAACGGCCTTACCTTCATTTCCAGGAATAAAATCTGTGGTGAGGGTAGGCCTTATGTCCATGATTCAGAATAAAAACAATAAGCTTCAAAGTGATAATTTTTAAAATCATCGTAAATAGAATGGCACGTCAGAATTATGTGTAACAAAAACTAAGCTCATTTAACTTTTCAATTTGAGAAAAATATCACCCATAACAAATACCTGCAGCGAGTGTTGTTATGAGCTCAGATAATTATTAAGACGTTTTGAGGCGGCTGAGAGAGGATAAGCAACGAAATAGGCTCTGATTGTGAGTGTACAAAAACTGGCTGTTGCATCACACAGCGCACCTGCTCAAGCTTCAATGAAAGCAAACGCAGTTTTTTTAACATAAGCAATACGGCTGCCGTCTCGCACCTTCCAAATTCACCAGATTCAGAAAGTGTACGTAAAAGGACACCGTTTTGACTCTTTAAAAGACCAGTGAAGAAACAGGTGTGTTGCACAGTGCACACCCTTAAGGTGAAGATTTTTCGTTACAATTTCCAGGCGTCAGAAAAAAAACACTAACTCCGTTGTATCGATTCCCAAGAAGACTACTTTGGAGGAGATGGGAGCCATTAGTGCCCCAAGTGTGCAAGAAAAGTAATTAGGCTCCGTGTGGAAACTTTCTCATAGCACCTTGTGCAGCAGAATTAGTCTCCTATCAATATTCATTAACTGAAATATACCTTACATTTGCGCTACCTACACAGGTAGGAAGCGTAAATATATGCTGTTGCTCGAAATAACCTGAGGAGAGTTTTTTTAAATTCATTGATCAAACATTGAAGGAAAGGATATAGGGATAACAATAATATGATAATTATGTGATAATGTATTCAGCCGGTTTCTGAGACGCTTCTATTTGCAACAAAAGCATCAAAAACTTGTGACGAAATTCTTTACGATGAGCCGCAAATCTTCAGACGATAGACACTCGGGAAGCAGCGATTGCTTATGGGACCTGAAACTTTTGTGGGGCTTAGCACTCCCCCAGGCTCCCAAAAATGATCACTCGCTATAATCTACAGGCTTGACATCCGCTCAAAAGGGTGACCAGAAATTCAAAAAATGGGCATTGCGTGATAAAATTTTGCACATGGGCATTGCACAAATCCTTAATCATTGCAGCAGTATGAGCGGGCGTTGAGCCTTGCTGAAATGTCCATACTGCCACGCCGAAATGCTGCTGAGCCCCTATAGAGGAAGTTGCGACGGTAAATTTCTTGGTTGATTTAGACTACTTGTCGACGAAACGAAAGGCTGTTTTACTGCTAAAGAAATTCGTCCCTAAACCTTGGCAACCTGCTGATTTTGACGGTGTTCGGCAATTATAGAACTGCCGGAAGCTCAGTTGATCAACTCCTGTTGTTCTGATTGTTATGCGCTGTTCGTCAAGGAACAGCTTCTTTCTTCAAAGATGATGCGTTGATCGTATTGTTGGAGTCGCACATGCTTGTTATCATCTGCAAGTAAATGAGCCTGTCGGGCTCAAGTTCAAGTTCCTTTTTCAACATTAGTCGAAGAAATTTGCGTTTTCTTATTGAGTCCGGTCTCACCGGTGATTGTTTTGAAGAAGACCCGCGAACTTTGGTTAACTCACTTTTTGAGTTTGTAATTCCAGAAGTGTTGACAGTCTTTCTTACTCTTAAGGTGGCCTTCCGGTCCAAGGTCCTCCTTTTGCGGTGCATCGTCCGAGACTTTTATTTTGGAAATACCCAGCCAACGATCTGTTACACATATACGGTTTCCTTGACTTGAATTTAAAATCCTTAAAATTCACATTAATTAATGAAAAGAACTCTCAGTAAATATTTACAAATAAAAAATATGCTGATAATCCTAAAATGTACAGTAATTTAGCTACCGTATAATATCTTCGTGGTAGGATGCGCTAAACTTCGCACGAGTGATTTCTTGTTTCCCTCTACTATACGTGACTCACCTATGTACTCTGCATCAAAGAGCTCATCAATAATGCCCTTGTCTTTTGTCTGCGATTATATGCGGTGCTCAGGTATGCCAATAGGTTAGAGAATGGATCCGAAGAAAACCGAAGTAAACACAATAAAACAACAATTTTATTACAGAATTGCGAACCTAAATGAATGGCTCACGTGCTTCTCAAACGTAAGTTTCGGGACCTGCACGGCAGAGCTAAATTTTGTGCCCGTATTCAAATAACCATCACCTTAGAAAAGACTTTTCACACTGGTACAATAATTCGAAAACAGATTCCGCGAAGATGTGTGTATGATTCCATGATTTTTTACGGCACGAGTAAACTAGTACATTCAGGAATTTTAATTCATGTTTTACGCTGTGTGCAAATAAATGAGATTCAACCCGGCACGGTTTTAGGCGATAATTTTCAACGGTGCGTTCACAAAAGCGACCATAAATGTGTGAATAGATGCAGGAGCGCGCGTTACACACCGAGTATAGATTTCCTCATTTTACACTAACTACTTCCCAACGGATCATCTTATGAAGCAGACCGCGACGAAGTTGAATAAGTCATGTAATTCCTCCTGAACCTTCATCTTGCATCATCGTAGAGGTTCCGTAATCGAAGAGGTTTTGCATCTTACTGAATTGATCAAGCAAAGCTTGTTTTTTTTTGTTATTCGCACGGCTAACGTTATGACTCGCTATGTAGGTCCCTAGTTTTGACCTACAATTTTTTCCATCGGTTGCATACAATTTATACGCAACTTTCACAAACGTAATGCTAATCCACCCCTAAAATGTAAGCACTGGGGCGTTCTTCTCTTGATTCATCTTTAGATTAAAGTCAATTTTCAGAAAACGTGAACATCATTGTCAGTACGTTTCATCAAATAGCAATCATTTTCATGAGTGTGTGCGAGCGATCTTGTAGCCAAATTCATTCTATTCTTTGTTTGAAATTGCAAACGAAGAAAATCTTTTAGGTGCGCCTAACTCAACTTGTACATCTACATCTAAAAATAATTATTTATGACAAAAAGGGTGTTGCGTAATTCGATGCACATATTTCAACCATATACAGAAAAACGCAAAATAAAACGATTTTCATGAGTGACAAAACCTCAAAACTCCTTCGTTTTCGGAAAATGATGACCTAAAATAATATTAGATTCCCGTAGGAAAAGGCTTACCATGCAGCCGAGTGAAATCTAACTTCTGGGGCAGGCTGTTGTCGCGCGCCTTAGCCAGTTCTTTGAGGAATCTAAAATTATTTCAGGGCATCATTTCTCGAAAACGAAGAAGTTTTGAGGTTTTTGTCACTCATGCAAATCCTTTTATTTTGCATTTTATTTGTCTATGGTTAAAATGTGTGTACCGAATTACACAACACCCGCTGTATGAACGAAATTTCATCGAAAAAATACTTGTTTCTAAAACTGCTGCGCAACGTTTTTTGAAAGTTAAAGGTATTAGACTGGTACAAACGTGACTCATGATTCTGTTTCAAAACCAAAACAGTAATTCCGTCATAAGAAATGAGTTTAATGTTTCATCTTAAAAATACCCATTTTGTGAACAGTATATTACATAATTGTTTCCCGTTTCTCCAATTATTGTGTAATTATTTTATTTACTGTTTTTTTCCAAATCACATTGTAGAATCAATTCATTCCCCCTAATGCTGTCTCTTGTTCAATAAATTTTGGGACATCAATATTATTATAGACAATTATCGGATTTCTATCTCATTTGTAGTCATTTTTAACACTTGACATTGCTTTTTCAATGCTCAGTTGGATCTTTTCCAGGTAAGCCTGCCACTAATGCAACACTATGTTCACCCACTTGTAACTTTCGAAATAATGCACCTATTGACTTGAAATTACTCCCAAACGAAAGAATGTTTTAAGCTTTCGTTTGAGAGTAATTTAAAGTCGATAGGTGTATTATTTCTAAAGTTACAAGTGTGTAAACTTATGTGTTGTATTAGTAGCCGGGCTTATCCGGAAAAGATCCGAATAATTTGTACAGTAAGTCAAGCGTGTATGCATTAGAACATGAATATAGTGTGTGTAGCCATTACTCTTTGTAAATATTGAATACTCTTGAGAGCGGAGATAAAGCTGAGTAAAAGATTATTGCGCGGCCCAGGCAGGCAGCTTTCATGACCGTTTGTCCTCGTTTCCCTCGGGATTCACGCCGGAAACTTATACGAACAACTAACGTCGAATATCATTAATACTGAGTCGATTATTAATGATTTACTTCGTGTATATTTCAGTACGCATGCGCATTCTGGATTTCACATGCAAGGCGTGGTCACAGAAAATAATGGAGTAATCCATGTCTCAAACCGACACGCAGAACGTCTCGCAGCACCAACAAGCAACAAATGCGGCTGAAATACATTGTGTAAATAAGGGGCGTAACGCTTATGTTGTGAATTAGATTTGATCCAATTGTTGCACTGTTTCAGTGTAAGATTTTGTTTCGTCACTTTGCAAGTTTTACTTTTGGTAACATTGTTCAAGCTATCATTGATGAGAAACTCCATTATTTAAATTTTTCAATAGATTTTATTATGTAACACAGTAGACAAAATTAAAAAAGCATTTACTCATCATTTTTTGCACTGTCTGTCGTGTCAGTTTTAAGAAAAGAATGAAGGATAATTTTTTCTGTTTTGTAGGATCGAAAAGTTTAATGAGGTGACCTAAAATAAAAATGATAGTGAAGACAGCTGATTTTGAAATCATTTTAATTAGTGAACGTTTCGGCTTCAAGCTCAAGCCATTATCAACACCTGTAAAAGATAATTGAAATACAGAAAATAAGACATGGCTAAAAGATAAAAAGAACACAACTTTAAATAGTAAAAAAAAGGGAATGGAGAGATTATACGACAATTAATTTTTGAAAATCTGGCTATTTCTAACTGAAATGATGACGACATTGAATTTAGAGCTGGTTTCAGTTGTTTAATGTAAAGAGATTCTAGTATATGTAGGTCGTTTTTATTTGCACATAAACTTAAAATTGAAAAATCAGATTTTCTTACTATTACACTAAACTGCTCAGCATGATCCCTAATGGCTGAAAAAGATGGCTTAGCTAAAACTCTACCCGTTCTGGAGCCCCTACCAACGTGCTCGAAAAATCTAGTTCTAAAACTACAGTGCGCTGGGTGCAACCCACGTTATTGTTACCCCGCACAGCGGGTAACAATACTTATAGATTATGCGCGAGCACAGTTCAGTAAGCTGACGGTCTTTAAATCTAAAAAACGTTTCTATGGTACACTTATTTGTCAATACAAGAATAAAATTTAAACAATTGTAAAATTTCTCCACCAGCTTTGTAACGTCACTGGCTAGCTTCTCGGACTGTGCACCATAAAAAAGCAAGTTACTATAGAATTTCTTTTTCTTCACAGTTGTCTCAGAGTAGGTCGGAATATATTTTTTGGCTAAAAATAGCCTTATAATTTTAGAGATAAGGTTATTTGGAAAACCATTGTTGCTGAAAAAAGTTTGTAGAAAATTAAATTCATCATGCGTATTGCGGTAGGCTGAACTTATATGAAATGCGCAATGCAACAAGGTTTTAGCGCTATTGAGTTTAAATCTAAATGAACAAAAACTAAAAAAGCTAGTGCCCAAGCCCGTAAATATTTTTCCTAAAACAGAAGTTACGAATCTTTGATTTTGTTTTTCCACGGAACTGTCTAGAAAGGGAAGCTTATGATTAGTCTCATATTCCATCGTAAATTTCAAATTAGCGTGGTTGGAATAATTGATGGAGTCCAAGAATTTTTTTTAGAACTAAGGACCGTCTGCCTACTGAACTGTGCTCTCGCATAGTCTATATGTATTGTTGCCCTCTGTGCGGGTCTTGCTATGAGGGTTGCACCCAGCTTAGTCTTAGAACTAGATTTTTCGAGCACGTTGGTGGGAGTTCCAGAACGGGTAGAGTTTTAGCTAAGGCATCTTTTTCAGCCATTAGGGCTCACGCTGAGCAGTGTAGTGTAATAGTAAGCAAACCTGATTTTTCAATTTTAAGTTTCTGTGCAAATAAAAACGACCTACTTATACTAGAATCTCTTTACATTAAACAATTGAAACCGGCTCTAAATTCAATGTTGTCATCACTCCAGTTAGAAATAGCCTAATTTTCAAAAATTAATTGTAGTATAACCTCTCCATTCCATTTTTTTGTACTATTTTAAGTTGTATTCTTTTTGTCTTTTAACCATGTCTTATTTTCTGTATTTCAATTATCTTTTACAGGTGTTGATAATGGCTTGAGCTTGAAGTCGAAACGATCACTAATTAAAATGATTTTTAAATCAGCTGTCTTTACTATCATTTATATATTAAACTGGCAAGAGTGCTCCAACCTAATTTAATTAATTATACGGGTCACCTAAATTTTTTATTTGTTCTTCAGTAATGACTTACGAAATTAGCATAGAAAGTGAACAACTGGTGTAGTACTTGTGTTGCATGGAATTGTTTAGGACCAAGTTTTTCTAATTATTTAACAAACATGAGAATCCATCCCACACTGTAAAAAAGTGTTAAAACAACGGAGAATTGTCTGGCATCCAAATGGCCAGAGAGTTTTTTTCTCTCTGTTAGTCCGCCAGATGCATCAATTGCTTCCGTCGTCGTTACAGACATCTGTTGAGTTAACGGACTGCGGTAGACACACTGTTGGTCCAACGGAACTATTGTTTCATCTCTGTTCGATTTACAGAAATATTGTGAACGTTCTGTATTTTGCACAGGAACGTCTATATGTCCGTTGTTAGAACGGGTGAGGCCGGCATTGTGCCGGACGAAATATAGGTTTCCGTCTTTTCTCTAGAAACTATACGAGCTTCTGTTGAATTTACAGAAACATAAAGAAGCCTCTGGGTAAGTGACAGTTTCAATAAATTCTGTTACTACGACAGAGGAACCGGAAATAGGACAGTCCTCTGATGCATCTGCCACGTGCAGATACATTATGGTGCCCAGTATATATTACATGCGATGTACTTATGTCACATTGAAGTATAGCTGCAAGGCTATGTGTATAGACCGCAGTGAAATGTGCAATAAAAGAACTAGTAACTTCCTATTAACGCGGAAGACTTCCCACGTTAATAGGAAGCTTCGTAAAGTTCTTTTATTGCATCGTTCACTGCGGTCCGTAAATATAGCCTTGCAGCTATACTTCTATGTAACAAAAGTACATCGCATATAATATATACTGGGCACCATAATGTATCTGCACGTAGCAGATGCATCCGAGTACCGTCCAATTTCCGGTTCCTCTGTCGTAGTAGCAGAATCTCTTGAAACTGTCACTTACCCAGAAGCTTCTTTATGTTTCTGTTGATTCAACAGAAGCTCAAGTTTTCATTTTTATAAACCTCATAACCGCTGACGATTCAGACTGCTTGATGAAAATTTTTCGTACACTTCGTATATTTAATAAGATTCACATGGATACTTCTTGGGTTTGCCAAAAACGAATTACTTGCTTGAAAAGTGTACTGAAAAACAATTTGGTATACAAAGGGTTTTCACACACCGTATGACACACCTAGGAACGAATGATGAAAGACATGTATAACAAGATAAGGCATGCCGAAAGAAACCTGAAAGCATCGAGAGCTGAAAACTGTTTTCTGCAAAAAAGCCCTACCCATAGCGCAGCTCACTTCTATCCTCGCAGGAGCATTGTGAATGAAATATGCTTCACCGTTGAGCACCTCTATCAAGCATGAAATCATTTTTCAATCGAAAAAACAAAAAACTATATAACCAAAGAACTTATCATACACAAGCAATATAAATGAACCATACTTAAAAATCTATCGATGTTTCCATACCTCGTCTGTTGCTAAGAACGAAAAACTACACCGAGTTAAAATAAATATAGCACTTGAAACTGAGTATCCCCAGTAGTATTATTCGAGAGCTATAGAGATACTCTGCAAACAGAAAAAATATTAACTGCTGCTGTCAATGGTGATGCGATCTGCTTCATCAAAATACTAGCCAAAAATTTCAGAGTTCAAAGAAAAATGGATTTAAGTGTAACTGAAAACACTGTCTTGGTACGTAATCCTTACGAAATTTAGGCAACAGTTCTTACAGACAATAAAAAAGCAAAACCCTCACAGAAGTACGAAATTACAGAAAAATCAACTCATTGCTATACATGAATAACGTTATACATATATTACGCGTAGTGTACAAACTTTCTAATACATATCATCGGTTCACTTTATGATGAATCTGTACCGAACAATAAAATAAGTTCAACAAAGCGATGAACTCATTAATTAAAGTATATGGTTCAGAATAAACCTATTTTAACGTCAGTACTATTGAATCTCGAAGATTAGATTATCAGTTAGTTTAAGCCTCCCTATCCGCAACTAAGGCTATCCAAAGAGAGGAAGGAAGACGGCACCATTTAGTATGGAGTTAAGGGAAAGCGGAATCTATGCAGAAAAGGCATAGAAACAGTAAGGTAAAACATAAGTTCATGAAACAGAATCAAAGATTGTAGATTGTAAGTTAGTTTAAGCCTCCCTAACCGTTACAAAAAAGAGCGTATCGGAGAGAGGAAGGAGGAAGGCACCATTTAGTATGGAGATATGAGTAAGGCGTTATAAGGTAGTCAACTTTGTCTTATTTGGCAAAAATAATTTAACGCCTAGACAATGAGAAAGCATTGAGACCTGATACACAGAATGTTCACGTACAACTTTAAGACTCAAACATACCGCAGATCTATGCAAGCCTACCGACGCGTTTAAAATAGAATTGAGAAACTATTTGAAAATCGCACCCCGATTTGAAAAAATCGTCATCCAAACAATTTAGCAGCTAACACGAGTCCAATAACACTTACTTAACCTTTCGTCAAAAAGTTGAACCATCTTTTATTATCTGAAGAACCTTAGCTCGAAAACCAGAATGAAAGTGAAATTCCTACAAGCAGGCAAAACAAAACTAAAACGCAGGAACACACAAAAAAACACAAAATTTCAGGGGTACGTTTCATAATACTAGCTGTAAGTAATTAGCACTGACATTATTCAAGACAAGTATGTGGCAGAAGGCGCACTGGTCATGTGGGAACTACGAATCTAAAATGCACTATGTGTTTTCTAGCGAAGTATTGTCTTAAGCATAGTAAAAAGAAAAAACAAGAGTAGGAAAATAAAAGCATCAAGATTGAAGTTGAGGTGGTGAAAAGGGCAGTACGGTCCAGAAGTCCTCAATCCACTGCAACGAGAAAGGAAGGCCAACTTGTCCTCAAGCCAGGGCCTACACAGCCTATTAGTATCTCGAAGTGCAAAGCATACATGAGGATTACCCATTTGTGTGAGGGGGAGGGGGGCAGTGATGAAAAAACAAGATTAAAATGAATCACCTGCTTCACATAGCCCACATTCCAGTTGTGACATATAAAACCCCTCTCCTTCTAGGTATTAAATTATTTTGTGATAATGAGTTGTTCAATTTTTTACTATTAATTTATGAATGAACTACATGGGAACCTTGGTTGTCAGCAATCTTACTTGAAAAGACCTATATAATGTTCAGAATGTAAAAACTTGTCAGAAAATTGAATTAGCTGTCACTTAAACCTAACATAACATTCAATTGTGTCATTAAAAAATGAAGACATCAATCACACTTGTGGAATAGATCAGCAAGCAAGGTGGCAGGGTTGAGGCCAAGAGACTCTTCCGTGCTGCTGAGGCACGAGACCAACGACAGGACATTCGGATGCGTCCCGCAGTGGAGTTTTCTTCCATTCGTGGATCTTATTTTGAAGCCTCGTTTGGGGTTGACTTTCAGTAGTTATCTGGAATTTTTAAAAATACATTAGCGTTTGTAAGTTAGTGAAGTCATATTCATACTACTGAAAATGTACGAGCCAACAGAAATTAAATATATGAAACTCTCAGCTTGACCTCAAGTAAATGTTCGGCAAAGAAATGCGCAGGAACATGCAAGTATGTACCTCTCTGAACTTAAAATGTTATGTACCAATATGTATATAAATGTATGCATATACACATTCATGTAGACACATACATATAAACATCTATACAAATTTGTGAGATTATTAGTCTTGATTCAGTTAGTTTTAACCATTTGAAAATGCTACAGCACTAAAGTAATTTGTCGACATTCTCCCAACATGATGTTTTTATGAAAATCATTTTGAAAAATGATCATATTTGAAACTATTGATATTCTACTAGGAACAAGCGTTGTTCATTAATTTTACATCTGTAAATTAGTTTCTCCCATCTTGATGCTCAAGTTCCTTTCCTGCACCAGAGAAAAAAACTTGAATCACATCACAGTGAGAATGTTGCAGCAGCGCTGGTCGCATACATCCAAATATTACATTTACAATAGTAAACATCCTAATATTAAACGAATAACAAGCTGTCTTTTTTGGATTTCTTGGTGCAAAGGGTAAACAGCAAATTTAAAACACCAGTCTAATATAGAATACTTTTACTGGTAAGGATAAGAGTTTTTAGCTTCTGTTATTTGTTTTTGAAACTAGAAAAATTTCAACAAATAAATGCACCATTTTTGCATTTATTACAGCAACAAAAGCTCCACTTTTCAACGCAGAAACTTGATACAGGTTTGCTTAAACCCAAAAATAAACAATATATAACAAATGGAAACACAAATATTAATATTGAATTGGAAAAAGGTACATGTTCGAAATAGAAATTTTTTAAAGATCACAAATTTCTGGCAACATTCAAGTTTAGAGCAGAACTTTAAATTCTTCTCTATTTTTATAAACAGATCATTTCTGCATCAAATGAGAGTAGAATAAAGTTCCTACAAAGAGGGGCAGAGCTTTTGTTGATCTTATTGTCAATAACTTACAATAGCAGAGAAGGGTTATTGGATAATTTCGAAAATAATCTTGCAATGCTTGTGAATTATTCATTGAATGCATACAAAATGTATGGCTCAGGGTGTGTTAGCTCCTCATTAGTGCCCACACCATTTTAAAACACATTCCTTTGAGATACCAGCAACAAGTTATTTTTATGACTTCACATGCAAATTAATCACATAAGATACCTAATAATTCAAGTAACCACCCTATTACCCAGCTGCTAACCTCTGTATCTTGAGAACCATTGTACAGATCTTAATGATTTTTTCACAGCTGACATTTGAAAACATCAACAATTTAATTACGCAGAAAACAAAAGTGTGACATTTCTTAACTATGTAGAGTGGTGCATAATAAATTAATGTGATTTTCAATTTTGACATGATCTGATTTTAAAATTCATTTCACTTTTTCAATATATTAATTACCATTCTCAGTGAGAACATTCTCATCTGAATAATCTTTCTTCATTCTAACTGGATTTCAATTCATTCAATTATAGTCAAAAAAATTTCAATTTGGGACTCAAGTTCATGAAAATGCAAATTCCATTCACCCTGAACAAAACTTTGCAGACAGATCCCATGATTATGTTTACCTTGAAGTAACTAAAACAAATTCTATGTACACTTTGCATGGTCACCTTTGGTGGCCAACTCTGTATGGCTGCCTAATGTGAACAACTTTGATCACTTTTCATTGCATTAAAGGCCACTTTTGAAAGTGACCAGGGTATTTTTAAAGGAGAGGATCATAATTTTTGCTGCCTAAATATAGTTAATTAGATCAAAATAAACAACTTTTCATCTATGCAAATTCCGTCTAAAATTAGAATTAAACCGAGTTATAGCAGTAGGTTTGGTTTGGGTAGCGTACGTTTGGGTACTTTGTAATTTATTATTAGCTGACCCCGCAGAGCCTGAATCCACTTCTAAGATCTTTTAGTTAATAACACAATAAAGGTTATCACCGATAAAATAACGAGCTATAGCGGTATGTCAACTTTCGTCTTTGCGCTCATCATTCCAGCGCGTCGGAAGGGAGAGTCCATTATAGTCTTCCCCTCCGCCCAATTTCTTTCTGCTTCAAACACAAGAGTTGCGGTCAGTAATTTACCGCTATGACTTGTTAAATACTCATTTGCAACGGAAAGTGCATAGAATAAAATTTTTTTATTTAGATCTAATTAACTATGTTGAGGCACCGAAAAGTGGAAAATCAATTATGGTCTCCTCTCCTTAACATTTACCAGTGACCAGATATAGTATAGGAAGCTGGTATACTCAAAGCCTAATCATTCATTTTACAACTAAGTAAAGCAAGAGTAGGTACACTAAATTTCTCTACAAGGCTACATAAATGCAGAAGCCTCCATGATATTATAATTTCAATTAAAATTCAAGCCATGAGAAAAGGAAAAACTATAATTTAACATGTTCACTGCATTTCTACGGTTGTTAACGGTGAGTTTGGTTAGGTTGTAACTAGTACAATTGGGAAATTTACTGTAGTGCTTGAATCCAATTTCATCCTTCCTTTAAGAAATATGAAAATACAATTGCATGATAACATTTCCCAATGTATGATAACAGATATATTTTAAAAAGTTTGTGAAACAGATATAATATGTCGTTTACTTACACCGGTACTTGAATGAGCAATTTACCGAATGGTACACATCTGGCCCAATACGCAGTGAACGTGTTCAAAGCAAAACAATTTTTGAAATAGATCATGCATGGTTATCTAGTGAAATTTAAATGGCATTGTGAATACTCTACATAATAGATATATATATATAAATCATTTTTAAAATGCTATAGGCCTAACTAATCATATTTTTTTTACTGAGCTATATTTATTATATATAGAAATTTTAAAATTCTTTGCTCGCAAGCAAACTGAAAGAACCGCGGGTAAATCTGAAGGATATGTCAGTTATCGATTTCGTAAATTTCAATGCCTAAACATAGTTAATTTAATCGAAATAATCAAATTTTCTTCTATGCACTTTCCGTCTCAAATGAGTATTTTATTAGTTATAGCGGTAAATGACTTACCGCAACTCCAGTGTTTGAAGCGGCAAGTAATTCAAGGAGAGCGTCGGACAGCAACACTGCAATGCGCACGCTCTTCCAGCGCGATCGTCATCAGAGACGAAACCAAACCTACCGCTATACCTCGTTAAATACTCATTTGACGAAAAAAGTGTATAGAAGAAAAGTTGTTTATTTCGATGTTATTACCATCATTCAAGCAACAAAAATTCGAAAATCGATGAGTAGCTGTTTATTCGAGCGCATTCGTCATCAAAGACGAAACTAAACCTACCGCTATAAATCATAAAATACTCATTTGAGACGGAAAGTGCTTAAAAGAAAACTTGTTTATTTTGATTCAATTGATCAGGTTCAGGCACCAAAAAGTGGAAAATCGATAACTGACATATCCTTCAGATTTACCGAACCGTGTAATAAACAATGGATGCACATACAAAGTAAGTCACTCATTCAAAAATAAAACTTTTAATGAGAGATTTTGATTGTAATTTAATACAAGACAGTTACTCAGATAAAAAATAAATAACATAGGCAATACAGCCAATTCAAGACATTTCAATTATAAACAATTATTTAAAAAATAACTTTTAGAATAGCATTTGTTATTAAATTTTGTAGAAAAAGGCAACAATATACTACTCTTAATGTCAATTAAATTTTGGGGATGTCTAATGTTTTTTATATTAGTTTCCAGAACAAATATTTATTTTGCTTGGCCTCCATCTATGACAACATAAGTTAAAAGCACATACAAATTTTTCTCTTCATAAACTCATGCTATTAAGGGTCAATCAAAAATTTACTCTTTTTTCAAACAATGGGTAATAAGAAACTCATTATTAATTTATGAAGCTTTGATTCAGTGAGTTAATTGGGATAAATGGTGGAACTCTAGTTAAGTTTTACATTACCTTGGTTTGGCACAGCTCTTTCTGGAACTGGAATTGAAGTTCGAAGGACAGAACTGCTTACACTTCACTCCACACAAGACTTCTTCGGCATTTTAGATATATAATGCATCTTCAAATACATGTTGCATTCAACATATTTCAGTTTCATCAATTATCGAAAACTTTTTTTTAAGCGTACGCAAGGAGCCATTTTAACTCCCGTAATCTACTTCGCATCACTTACGGCCGCCATAACAAAGTCACGTGACGATTTTTCGTCACGTGACGTTTTTTGCGCTCCGTCATTGGCCAATTGGCATCGCTCACGATCTTCTATTATATGGTCTTTAACCAGCTGGACGTTCAATTCCTTTGATATTTAGCATCAATGATATAAAAATGTAAAATACACTTAGGTTATGCATTATATGCCCTCCACTGCGCTGAATTCCACTACGATGAATTCCACTCCGGGCCCAAGAACAGGGACTAGTTTGCGACAGACGTTCGAAAGTGGACACGAGTAACGAGTCCTTTCTATTGTTGAAAATATATTCTACTCGACGCATGACTGGACATGAATTGAAAATATTTCTAGCTTTTTAGAGAGCATAAACGACTCGATTAAGGTTGATAAACATTTTCTAACATTCATTTTCACATCTAAAACAATTAGTTTATAGTGGAATTTATTACCACTAATAAATTCAATACGGCAACGACAGAGTGTCTTTCATTCAATAAACAGCTTCATTTTTCTTTATCCTTTTATTCTTTTCCGAAGAAGTAGTGAAATTTAAAAATTTGAAATAAATGAGCTCAACAAGTGTGCTCTATATCAAAGCTATATAACACAGCTCTATATTATTTGGTATATTGTTCACGAGAAACCAAAGTTTCTCAAAGAAAATATTATTTTAGTGAAGCACCAAATGAACTAATCAAGTATGGGTTAGGGCAGTTCCAGTCACTACCTGTTCCAGTTTCAGTCACAGCAGAAAAGTTTGAGAACCCCTGCTCTTATAAGGTATATTTGCGTTGAGTGTAAATAAAGTCGTGTGATCAAATTTGTCCGTTGATCATTTAGAAATGATTAACATAACTTGTTTATGTATATATAAAGCTATGAAAACGGCTCGTGCTTCATTTCACTTTTTCAACATTGTAATTTTTATTTGCGTAAATTTGAATACCGCATTAACTTGTTCGGTAATACAGTATGTGATTCCATTACTGTATGCCATGCATTATTAGACTGTGTGATGTTTAAATAAGTTCAAAAATGGGAATAAAAATGCTGCATGTTTTCCTGTTTTTCTTTTAACAGAGCACAGTTCATGTATGAATAAAAAAATGAACTTCCTCCCTGACACAGGCTTATTAGCAAATTCATACAGATCTCAATGAACAATTTTATAGTATTTTTCACTTATTCGTATGTATGTTTACGCGTATGTACTTACGTATATATACACACACAAGTGAATGGACAATATATGTATGTACGTATAAACGCACAAGCCCCTTAATTGCATTATGTTCCTCACATGCACAGAGAATGAAAATATACTCGTTTAAGTACGGTAATTTGCCAACTTATATACGGGCTATCCAATTCTGGGCCAGAATACGTCAAATTGTATACCATCTTTACGCTGCGTTGTCTGCATCGTAAATGAGATGGAATGGAATTTTCTGAATAAATTTGCACAGGCTTTTTATTAACGTTTCTCTTTCTGCCATGGCCATCATATATTTCTAGTTGGCAAATTGATGAATTTGGAACTTGAAACTCTTTACGCAGTGCTAATATTGTAAATTCTATTCTGAGAGTATTATTAATTTTTCAAATTAAGCTGTTCCGCCAGAATTATTAATTTTTTATCTCATACTTGGCAATCGCAAATCGGTTGAACAAAAAGTAAAACGACGACAGAGTGATACAAGACATACTGCAACATTAACAGCAATTGTGACAGATATTTGATCATGTTTTTACTGTTACGGACCATTGAAACAATGGAAATTTAATCGAATTCCGTATAATCCCCTGAAGAGTCATTCGAATCTGTACTATTCAGTTTGTCTGTTAAAACTACTCCTAAATGTAAAGATAAGCCGTTGGATCAACGGACAACTTCCAAGATTCCGTTACGACAACGAAGAATTCAATTTACTCCCGTAATTTTTAATTGACCCGTGAAAACAACAGAAATTAGAAAAATTGTCCGGTATCGAAACGAATTACGGATGAATTTGTTGATTTAACCGATAATATTTAGAAAACGGACTAGAAGTAACAATTTGTGTCATTTTAACAGTTAATTCGTCTGTTTTTGACTGTATTTTTGCAGTTTTTTTACAGTGCATAACCCCTAACCTATGAAGCAAAAACAGTGCCAAAAAGTTCAAATAATTCATGTAGTGTGAATAATAAAGTACTTCTGAATGTTCTGGAATTAATCTGGATGTTTAGAATTTTGGTTGTTAGAGAGTAATGCCGCCGCCGTAAGCAGACCTATCCGTAGTGTTAATACCTCATCGGGGTAGCTAGAGAGAATAATGTGAGGTGTCCCATTCTTGCCGATGTCGCAGCGATTTATAAACGTCTGGTTTTTCTAATTGAAAAAAATGGTTTATGCATAAAAATTGGCTACATGGAAATTCCTCCTATGAAGTTTACAAACTCCAGTCACTTGCTGCAGCGTAAATTTGTCACGAGAGATATTAGCATATCAGGCAGCCAGATTGTAGACTGAAGTTCTGGTTATGTTCAGCTTGTTAGCTCAGGGCTACATTATTTCTGCATTGTGAAATAATACCTGAACATATTCGAAAATTGAAAAATGTGCATCATTTGATTCTTAGTTTAATGCAAAATTGTTATCAAATAGGGTATATATTAATGCAAGTATTGCTACTACTGAACTGTTCGGTCTCACCTTACTTATCACGAACTGTGCATGGCCAATGATATGGCTATTTCTTAAACCTCCACGAATAATAAAGTAGTATTTTCAATATGATTAAGTCAAAAGTGTTAATCGCGTTGGTGAAATTTTAATACTAACCAGAATTTTTGTCCACTACAACACTGAGCTAATTTACAACGACACGAGATAAAAGTGATGCAATAATATAACATTCAGCGGAAAATGGTAAATTGAATAGAAGAAATTGGGCGTCTTCGTCCTTCATTTTAATGCGTCCAATAAAAAAAATTTCTAAACATAATTAGATGATCCAATCATCCAATTAGATGAATCAGCGATCATAAGTAATTCACACAATCAGCGATCCAATCATCCAATTAGGTGAATACACACAAACTCACCTATTCCTCCCCCCCAACCATCCCACCCCCTCACCGCCAGTCATTTTTGTTGCCAAATTATAGAGAAACTGATTTCAAACCGCAATCTGATCATTCAGTAGCGCTAGATAATGTCAGTACGGTTCAGGTACGAAGACGATAATGACGGAATATTACTCTTTGGTTCTCGCGGGAAGTACACTAAGACTTGCTCTCGATCTCGCAAATTTGGCTTCACAGAACCGCACTCTGAGTCAATGTTTGCATTCTTAACAATCTTGTGTGTAGCTCATGTGACAAATCTTACCTAAGAATTCATTTCCTCATTCTCACAAGACTTGGTTATTCATATGAAAATACTGATAAATTCAATGTTAATTACTTATTCGTTCCGACTGACCGATTCATAGCTGAGAAGTATTCGAATAGGGACTTGAATGTGAGGAAATTTTCTACATCGTCTCATTTTGATTGATTTCACTTTTGAATCAATTGTAACGTCAGCATTTAACCAAAACCATGTTTCAACCGCAAGAGTATTGGAAACCAATTTGTCCTATCTTTAACAAATCTGATGTATGCTCCATTATTAGTATTGAAATTTCAGAGACACATTGAGCAGCCTTGCATTTACTCTGCACAAGCTCATATTTCACCTTCACTATAACTTCGTCTCACGTCTTCCTAACGATCCATGAATAAGCGTGGTTTTTGCCCTTAAAATATGAATGAACCTTCATTATGTATGTATATTGGCGAATCAATAACGCAGCTTGGATGCAATGGGAATGAAGCTTTCTCTTGCTGTTCAAAAGGGAAGAGCAGCGTAGATAATCGATCAGATGAGGACGTACCTGCAGGTTGTCCCTAAAACTTCGACACCTTTTGAGATGTCAATGCCAGAGTGAATACTTGGATATGAGAGGTGAAACTGCGGACAATACAACCGAAGAATTACTTATGAACTTACTTTTATAGTATAACTTTTAGGAAAACCATCAAATCTTCTTTTTCTACTCACCCTTGCTTAAGAAATTCTTTTGCTTTTTGCACGTGGAGCAGCTTTTAAGCTGACCTCGGTGTCTCATCCTTTTGTGTTATTGTCACGTTTATTCTGTAACAGGAACGTACAAACCCGGTCCTGAAAAAACTCAGATGAAATAGATAAGTATTTCAATGCTGTATTAAAAAATTATTTGAGATGAGAAAGTTTGAAGAATAATTTTCAGTTTTTTGGCTGAAAAGGTGAGACAAATACTTGAAAACACACATGGTCTATTGGCTGCCCATAATTTGTAACACTCGATCGACCTAATCCATGGAGATGTTTTCAGCAGCATGTATATAATTTACAGCTGCGAAGATTTTTCAATGGAAGACATTTCTTCCAAACAATCAGCGAGTGACACGTGCGTATGAAGCAGTAATCCGGTGGTGTACTGCTTTATGAAGTTCTTGACACAGGTGAATAACAAGAAAACCAGACATCACCTCAATTAGTCAACGTAACCGCGTTTCGAACTACAGACATGTAATTTTAAGTCTATATCAGCACATATGTATCAAATGAAGCACGTATCTGTTCAAGGAACTTGCTCCGAGCCATTCAACAGTTTCGCTTCAAAGTGAATCAAGGAAAGGGAGAGAGGATCTGAGACCATTGACCACATCAGAAAGTAAAATGAATCGAGGTTGGGGCTTCATGCTAGCCATTTATCCCTGCTGATGAACCGTTGTTAACTTGGCTTCAGTGATGCGATAGTGCTGATTCTACAGAACGTTCCATGACGAGCCATAGCTGTATCTTTTACCCTATGGGAGCAAACATGTCTCCAATACAATGAACTGCACCATTGCAAGTTGAGTTTGATCCCTTTTGGTACAAATATCAGCAGAGATCATCCTGTGACGATCGCAGCTTCCCAAGTGGCACCACACAGCGGACTTCGACGTCGAATCCCAATCCCATCACAAAGTTCTTCGAAGAACTCCGCGCTCGATCGTTTGGAGACTTTATTACTGGCTGAATGTCAAATTTTTCTTCCATCTTCGAAAACTAAATTCGGCAGCAAGGCTAAATTGTTCTGCCTCGTCAAAGAGATGAATTCAGGTAACCCACGATGATGCGCCATTTGTATGGTTCAATCTCCATATCCTCAGAAACGCAATCCGTCAATAACCTGTTGAGACAATTGACCGCAGCTAGTGTTTCATGTAATCGGCGGGTGTCACGATGCAGTATCTCCAATGTGTTTTTTTGAGAAGCCTAGGATCCTCACACGTTTTTATCTACGATACTTTGTTCTGGTTTATGTACGGTTGCTACCTGTCATCGTGAACTTCTTAGAAAAATGTGTTCATTTGGAATTTTTTTCGCAGTTGCTACCAAACTTCCATTATTTCTGAGCTATTTGAAAGTATTTCGATTTGTATCTATTCGCATGATACTATGATGAAATCTAAGCTGAAAAGATTGTGCTGAAACCTTCACAACGTCTTCAACATACTGACACTGAATTGAAAATATTGCTTAAATATAAAATTTCAGTTGCCCTAACTGTGAGTCAACATGTACAGTACGTTAGGTGTGCAACAATCATACGAGTATTTGTATTACCCCAGCGACACAGATAAATTACGGTATATGATTTAAGATGCGCACTAAAAAGGACGGAACAAATGCTTACAATGTGATAATTGCATGTCTAAGATGCAGGAAAGCGGACAACAGAGTAAATTGAAATGAGAGTTTGAACGAATTTGATTGACTCGAAAGATTTCATTTTCAACGTATAAATAGTTTAATTAATTACGACCTGCTGCTCCTCCATGGAACCGACTTATATTGTAGGACAATGCACAGGAAACGTTCTGCATCGCAGCTGTGGAGTTCCGTTAGCAGGAAAAGCTCGCCCGCAATAAATTGTTAAGGTTGTTAGACCCTGAGCCTTTGACAGCTTACCTCCTCCGGTGGTAATAAATTGTCTTTTCATAACTCAGCTTCTTCGCCTAACTGGCTACAGCACCTTTACTTTGTAACTATACTGACAGTTCTCGGTCTCCTCTAAAATGTGTTCTCAGTATCTGATTTTAAGGCGATGAAGTCAAGAGGGTGTTTATTTCATTTGAGAATTTGAACTATGCATTTTTCTCATGTAATAGTGGTTTAGCAAGCTTTTTCCTTCGTGCGTTGCGTATTTTTTATTATTTAAAAATTGTGCAACGATGTTATCACTTTTTTTGCGATAACTGTCAACGTTTCCTAAGCACTTTCTCAGCCTACATTCACTGCTTGTCAGAGTGTAACAGATGTGCATGGTGACTTGTTAATTCCCTTCAACTACCCTAAAAGTAGTTAATTGCTGTTTGCAAGTTCGGTTAGGAATTGAAGGCAATATGAAATGCACTGGCGTGAACGTACAGTTACGCTATGTTGAGTAGGGAAGTAGGAGGCAAGATGGTAAACTGGCTGACTTTTTTGCACTCTTTACTGAAGAAAACCAAAATAACGGTACGAACCAACTTTAAGCCACTCTTTTACGCTGCCTCGAGGTGTGCCTTCCCGTAGAATGCAGCCGCCAATACATGCAGGACAGCATGCGTGCGGAGGAAGAACGATTCAGTGTCCCCAAACTTTCAGACAGTTCAGCCTAAATAGACGCACCTGGTGTCAAGTTCAAGTCTAGTTATTTTGTTAAGACTGCACAGCGCGGGGAATCTCAGACCTTAATTCAGGGTCTTAGAACCACGGAAGGCTACAGTATGTACAGTATGCTTCCCTTGCCTGATTCGCTTGCCTGATTTGGAGGTAGTCGGAAGTTTTTTTATTTTAATAGTGAACGACCTCTATTCAAAAGCATTGCTTTTCAGGGAGAGATTTGCTTACTGTTGTACAGCAGTAGATAAGTAATAGTTCTCATAAACTCATCAGTAATATGTG
The DNA here is from genome assembly GCA_030386875.1 of Morinoia aosen. Taxonomy (NCBI): domain Eukaryota; kingdom Metazoa; phylum Arthropoda; class Malacostraca; order Amphipoda; family Talitridae; genus Morinoia; species Morinoia aosen. The sequence goes on along the minus strand of CM059572.1, from coordinate 5,022,589 downwards.
ATGCACTTATCCAGCTTTCATGTATTAGTTCAAATTCACCAGATAGCCAGAATTTGAATTAACTTCCATGTTCAAACTTTAAGTACTTCATTTAACATCTGCTTGGATGACCATGTTGATATTAGAGTCTCGATGAGACTTATGCATGCATTATTAAGCATCAGCAATAAACATTACTTCTAGGCGCACTTACTCTTCTCATCCTCATTTTCCACGCCAAGCAACAGATAGTATTTTTTACAGTTTTACTCGAAAAATACGATTGTTCCAGACGGTATGACCGTTTATTTTTGATGAATCATAGACGCTTCGTTAGTTACTTGAATTTGAAAATTTACCAGATCATTTGCTAATCGGGTGAACAGATAAGATGTGTGCAGCGAATAAAACAATATTTTACAACGCATTCCAGAAGGATACTTGAAACAGAGGCTGCCCAAATTTCTTCCGATCTTTGCATCACTTTTTTCGCCGAATTTGACTGTCAACATTATACGGTTGATCAGAATCGAATAATTTGGCGGCGACTGCTGAAGTTCTCGCAATTTATAAGTTGTGATCATTAGAAGAGACGACCGGCCCGTGATCATTGATGTCTCAAAAGCTCAAAACCAAACGACTTAAAAATTATAAAATTGCGTTGATGTCCCAATTGGAAATCGGAGCAGTGTCATTGCAGTGTCGGTGGAGTTTACTGCAGGCGTCAGTAGCGCGGGGCGAGTGGGGCTGCGCAGCACGGCAGCCGAGACGTCTGCTTCTGGCGTAACTCTCTACTGCGGTGACCTGGTGCGCCGTTGCAGTACTGCGGCGATCTGCGCAGTCCGAACTACGCCTCCGCGATAGCAGCCGCCACTCAATTATCGTTAAAAAATACGCGCTAAGTCGAGGTATACTGCAGTGAACTGCTCATGCGAGAGTAGTGCAGTTCACGACAGCAGTCTCGACTGCCCTCGGATTTCAATTTTTCAGCTTAGTGAAAAACATTCTGCTCTCAAAAATATCGATATATTTATTCTCTCTTACACTTTTATAATAATAAAAATCACAGTCCGTTATTTAAGTATTGTATGATACTACACAATCAACCTACAATTTTGGGCTAACTCTATGCTGATTATAACTTTCGTTAGTTTTAAATTAAATTCGCTACATGCATGAGACCTTTCTTTGCGCTAGAAATGAGACCAACATTTAAGATAACAAAATATAGGTAAGGAAAAACAAACCAAGTAAAATAGGATAAAAATGGTAGGACGTAAAAAAAATTTCCAGCATGCTGAAATTCATAAGTAATGAAGTAATGACTTATGAATTTCTGTGATCATTTCTTCATAAGTAATGACTGTGATCACAGTTCAATAGATTTTCCGTGCACACTTCAATGTTCCGTGAAATGGTTCAATATTTGATCGCAGGACAGTATTGCGTTGGGTTGCCTCTTTCCGCACAAGTGTACCAGTGATGAAGCAAAAATCGCCTAGTCGTCCTCGCACGGCGCGAACTCAGGAAAATGTCGACAGAGTAAGAGCGTCTGTTCTTTAAGCTCCAACTCGGGGCTTGTCTCGTCGTTCGATGCAGTGCATCTTGAAGGATGAGTTACAATTTCATCTTTAAAAACTTATGATCATGCAAAATATTCACGAACGTGAGTGTGATGAACGGAGACTGTTTCGTGAGAGAATCCTGGATGTTCTTGCGACTGAGGATATTTTGTTGATAAAAGAGGAAACGCACTTTCACATAGAGGGTATTGTAAACAAACAAAACTGTCGCTATTGGGCAGTATACAACCCACAAGAATTGCATCAAAAAATTACTGCACTGAGTAAAGTGACAGTGTGGTATGAAGTGTCCTACGTGGGAATCGTTAGGCCTCATTTTTTTAAGAAGGCAATGTTAGTGCATCGGGAATGTTGCACGTTATGTTGCTATGCTACGCAATTTCGTGCTGCCTCAACTAGACACTTAAGGGACGAACATGACAGACATGTTATTCAAACAAGATGAAGCCTCATCCTACAAAGCTTATATTATGATTGGATGGCAGTTGCTCGAGAAATGTTTCCCTAACCCGTGATCTCACCTTTCGGCGACCCCCACTGGCCTGTACGTTCGTCAGATTCGTCCGTTATTGATTTTTTCGTAAAAAGTAAAGTGCACTTCAGCAAATCTCGTACACTCAATGTTCTCGATACGTGTAGAAGTTGTTGGTATTTCACGTGATACGTTGACGAAAGTGATGACGAACTTCGAAGAAAGAGTTTTAATGCATATTGACGAAGAAGGACGCCAACTATCTGACGTTATCTTAAAATGTGCCAATTATAAATTGGTTACATTACCAATGGTAGCGATGTGAATACATTTTATATGTGATTAAAATAAAGAGAATTATACTATTTTGAAATCCATGAATTTTTTTGCGCCGTACATCCAAAATGAAACTTTTATCTAACAGAAATACATTTGTCAGCCGTATACTATAGTACACTCCTTTGTAGAAGTAGTATCTTCCTTCTTAATTTCTTTATTGCTGATTCGTAGGTGTCTGCAAAATGAATAAAAAGAGACCATGAAAAGTGACCAACACAGATATTTACGTCGATAAAGCACAGTGAAATTCCTCCAGATATTCAACTTAATTATGGACAAACGTGTTTTAAGCATTATCAAAATATGATGACCTAGGGATGGAAACAAATGTAACTTTCCTTGTGTTGCCTTTCATTTATGGAATTTGAATCTGAATTGCATCTAAATGCTCCTGATTCGACAGGCAATCAATTATATCACTCTAAAAAGTACAAAATATCTCTGGCCATCTGTGAAAGAAAAATGACATGGGAAAGCCATTTTTTGCATTCTTTTTCTTCAATAAGGCAAGGTTTTTGCAGAATTGTCACTTGAAGGAATTTGAGCAAAACGAAGGTCGTAACGGATTTCCTATGTCATTTTACATACTCGTATATAAATGGCCTCAAGTCTTTTGTATGTTTTTCAAAGAGTGGCCTAAATTTATCATTGCGTGCTTATATTATATTGAATTTCTCACTTAATACTTTATGCTACATAGCTTGTGTTCAATAATGTTTTTTTCAGTTTTCAACAATGAGAGTGGGACTGCAGAAATACTGGAAAGAGATACTGCTTTATGTGCAGGAGACTAAAATTTGCTAGCGAAAATAGCAGTATTACACGCTATGTAAAAAAAATTGTCTAAGGCGTACTCTGATTGTGACGTACGAGACCAGGACAAGTCATGGGCTCCTCACGTGTGTTGCCTCACATGTTCGAAGACATTGAGCGCCTGGTGTGCAGGATTGAATGTTCACATGAAGTTTGGTGGGCTAATGATTTGGTGTGACCAGAACTATCACTCTTCGGACTGCTATTTCTATTAGTAAACTTTACAGGCTGTACTAAAGTAAAAATGGAAAATAGAAACACGTTGCTAACCCAAATTTGCCATTAGTAGAGCCCGGATTTCTAGTCCTAAAAAGGAGTAAAAATAACGCCAAAAATATGGTCAAATAAGCGCTAAAATAAAGTTGAAATACCAAGTATAATAGAAAATAGTTTTCATTTCTAGCAAAATAGTTTTCATTTCGAGAAAAATAACTTGTTTTTCTAGCAAAATAGTTCATGTTTGTTGCATAATAGCGCGTACAACTTAACACGTTCAGGCTACAATTTAGCAGTTTTCTTTCATGAGCAACTATAGAAAACAGGTAATATTTTTCAATAGCAGAATTTGCGAATGTAAGTGCCAAGATAACGAAAGGGGAAGCGCATCGGATACACACTGCAAAGGATCAGCATAAATTGAGGCCATTTTTAATACATTGAAAAGTTTCCATTGTTATAAAGTATCCTCTTTTTGCGAAAAAAACAAAACCTCAATGTCCATTACAGTGTCCAGTAAATAAATTTATTGCACTGGCCAAATGATTCAAAAATAGATATATTACTACCACAGAGGGCGTAATTTCTGTAAATAGAAAAATGAAAAATACAAATAGACAAATGAAATAAAGTTCTATTTGAGTATGGGAATCGCAAAAAAATTATCTTACTGTCCGAATGTTGAAGAAGCTACGAGTTTCATTTTTCGTGTATGTTTGTTCACGCGTTTCTAGATGTGCTTGTTGTGTTGCGCGATGTTTTTTATAAATTACTTTCTGAAAAAACTTTTCCCACTATTTGATAATCATTTACGAGGGTGTTCCGATCTGCTTCGGTAAAGCGTTTTTTGTCTTTTCCTTCTTCGTTTCAACTAATAATTTAAAAATTTCGAAGAACTCTCCTGAAGTATTTATATTATTTATAAGTTTTCAGTCATCTCTTGGAGTATGTGATATCCAAGCGATGATATTTTTTATTTAATTAGCCCTTAACAGGGTTAATCTATTAGCACGCCTCGTATGGTTTATCTATCAGTAGGCATCGTATGGTAGGTTTAAGGACGTATTTATTATGAAAATTTTGAAACCCAATATGTTGTCATGCATCTCATGTATCAACTTATTTAGTTGTAAACTGTTTTTATTTTCTTTTTCTTTTTCGTCTTCTACTAGTTTGAACAGGTTTTATAGTCGTTTATTGCATAATGACTACTTTTTGCCTTTGTGCCTGGTCAAAATAGCGTTTATTGTAAAATAACATTTATGCTACAAATGCAATATTTTATTTGCATTTATATTCGTTGAGCATAAATGGAAAACATTCTAGAAATCTGAGCTCTGGCAATCAGCAATGTGCCCAATAAGGCACTCGAAAGATTTCCCTGAGCTCAAACCTCCGGGTCAAAAGAAATGCGGAGTTCCAGCAGCGCAGATGAACTTTCCAGTGATGAATATGCGATCCCAATTGTTATGGCGGCCTCTATTTGCGGTTCCCATCGATGCAACACCAGATGTTATGGGACTATTTTCGGAGCGTGATTATGGTGAGGTCAGAGATTTAAACTACTGAAATATGCTCAAATCCCATCATCACTGTCATATTATAGTCATGACATTTTTCTGATCACTGTCTTATACCCAAGTCGGATGGAACTTTTCAATATCCTCATCATAATATTAGTTCTAATAAAGCATTAACTAATTAATTAATATTTACACTGCCACCTCCCTCGAATGAGAGATTACATAAAAGAATATTCTTCTTTTTCTTTCTTTCTTTCTTTCAACGTAAGTCGCGCGTGAGCTCCTTCGCACAAATCAATGGAAATCGACATGAGGCATTATCGTTTGGTAGCGTTCAATTGTATAACAATATCGATAACTTACCTCATCCTTACGGGAAATTGAGAAACCTGAACCACGTTATTAATTTATTACCTAAGCGAAAGTTACAGAATCTCTTTAGATCAAAAGAGAAATTGGTAAATACATCAACATGAATCTAACGCCCGTAAATAATTAATATAATTATAATCATTTGGCTAGCCTACGCATAAAGACAATACCACACACGCTGAAAGCGAGCGTCAATTAATCCTACGCGTGGATTGTTAGACTTAAAAAGGAAAGGAAAGCCTTTAAAGCGTAGAACCGATTTTATTAAACTTCGGCCACCTCCTGATGTGCCGGTATAAGGTTGAAATCCCACAAACATCCGCGGGACCTACAATTGGCAGTCCAACACAACTGGAAGAAGAGAATATGTGGTAAGGCGTATCGTTACCAACGCATTTATATAAGTTTATTCGAGAAGAAATTTATTAAATATTCGATATTTCAAATAATATTTCAAATCCCTCCGCAACACACCTATGAAGCGCGCTGGCGTGCCTCGAACCACTACGACGGTTAGTTTTATTAAATCATTTACAATTCCTCTTTTCAAATAGAGATGAAGGAAAGCTTGTCTTCTCTGTATTTCTTGACTTTCGAAAAGCATTCGATTGTGTGGACCATAAAATACTACTCTCCAAACTACACTGTTATGGCATTCGAGGGATTGCCCATGATTGGTTCAGATCATACCTAACAAATCGGAAGCAATACGTTGTCATTGACGACGCAAAATCAGACCCACAGACAATTAACCATGGAGTTCCACAAGAATCTGTTCTTGGGCCTCTTCTGTTTCTGATTTTTATCAATGATATTGTAAAATCTACATAATTCTTCAAATTCATACTTTTTGCCGATGACAGTACGCTTTCTGCGGTCCTTCCGAACCAAAATCCCGCTATGATTGTGGAGAGTATAAATAATGAACTTCATAAGATTTCATTTTGGCTCAAAGCTAATAAAATAAGCCTTATTATTGATAAAACATATTATATTACATTCTCATACAAGAAAAATGTATCTCTCACATGCATTAAAATTGGCGAAGGTGAAATCGAAGAAATCAACTCATGTAAGTTTCTGGGCATCATAATAGATAAACATCTGACCTTCAAAGAGCAAATCACTCATATTAGTTCTAAATTATCAAAATCCATCGGAATCCTAAATAAAGTTAAAAATTTTCTGCCTGAAACAGCTTTACAAATGCTCTACCGAACGCTCATTTCTCCATACTTGCAATACGGAATAGAAGCATGGCACGGAACTGATAAAAATAAAACCAACAAAATTTTTACTCTGCAGAAAAGAGCAATCAGAGCGGTAAAGAACCTAGAATATAATGCTCACACAAATGATTCTTTCAAAAATTTACAAATACTTAAACTTTCGGATCTCTACAAAATCTCCATTTGTAATTTCATTAACAAAACATTAAGAAATGATGGCGACAATAGCCTAAGACAATTATTAACTGCGCAAACTGGTCATCACGACCATTTAACCCGAAATAGAAGTAAATTCATGCTTCCTTATTATGCAAAGGCCCGGTCGCAACACAGTATCCTCTTCGTTGGAACCAAAACTTGGAACTCTATACCTGCGGAGATCCGTGAATGTAATTCGTACAATGTATTCAAAAGACATCTTGAGTCTCACTTCGTATCAGAATACTAGTCGTGTAAGATCACCATGTCAAATCTTGCCTCCTACATGTAACTAATGATAATGTAATAATGTAACTTGCCTTGGGTAACATAACCGATCTCCAGTCTGCTCTTGAATCGTTTTATCGAAAATACTGTTAAATATAGCCGATTTGACCTATATGGTAAAATCAGCATAAAATATCGAGTTAATTGTCTCAATGATCAGTCTAATGCGAAACTAGGTTAAGTGAACTAGGTTAAACATTTTTCTACACCCTAGAATAAAGAGATGGTAGGATGCCCTAGAAGTCGCTGAACTTGTTCGGGCCCACAGGTAGCTATACTCAAATTTAACCATTGTACTAGACTTAAGAAACATTCTACCTCTGTATCACCTGTGGTAAATAAATTGTTTAAATTGTTAAAAAAAATTTTGAAAGTGGCGGCATTTCAAAAACATGAATGCAATTGCTTATTTCAGAGAAAGCTTCATTCGGCGCTACAATAATAACGTTCCATTTCCTCTTATATTGCAAAATCATTGTAGTTCCTAAAGCGAACGAAGCAATCAAATTCTCTTGCTCATGCCTTTCTTGCCTCTCAACGTCAGAGTTAGGACAGAGAAGTCAACTGTTAAGACATCAGTTGGAAAGAATTGCTCTCATCACGGGAGCTTGCATTCAGCGTAGACCATTTTGTCATACTCGGTGTGAAGTTAAGCAGCCTTCAGTGTCTCATAATATTGTCATGAAACTTGAACTTCGTTCTGTTCAATGAAATTGAACGCTTTCGAATACATAAATGGAAAAAAGCGTAAAAGTAGGGACACTTAATAACGGTATGTTAGATAGCTGAAGATTACCATAACTCGAGCTTTGGTCATACACCTGGTAACGAAGTACGCGAGGGTTCCTGCTTAGCTGATGTGAACGAGCCAGCAACGATTTTGAATTCACATGAACTATGCTGCTGCACCAACGTATAATGAGGTCACCCAGATACTACTTTTTACCACACGACAGCCTGAATACTAAACAATGAGTCTCTAAATGTTTCATTTAAATTATGGTGTTTTTGCCAAATCACTCGTTTTCAGAATACCTTTGGAAACAAACCAACTGGCATCACAGCGGCAGCAACTAGAATACATTACTAACGGTAGTTGCATGCGAATTGACAACTGGATTGCAGAGCTACATCACTCCCCGGTTTCCCTTTTCCATAACAAGCTTATGCAAAGATTAGTCATGAATTCTAAAAGCAGGAATATCATTGGATTTTTGGTGTATTTATAGATCATTTCATTAGGATGAAATATCCTGGTACAAATTTTGGACAGATTAGGGAGAAAGGAATTATATTCTTAACTGTGATACGTACAAGACGAATTTAGGAAATTTGTATTATTCCTTTCGGAAGAATTGATTTTCACGTACGCACCATAATCCCAATCCAATCGGAATATACTTAACCTAATTATTTATAAATTAAAAGAATTTAACGTACAGCACCTGTGTTTCTTAAAAAATTATGATGACTCAAATTTATTTGAAGGTAACCTTCGTATATGTCGTTCCGTAAATTAACTCTGATTTTTTCTCATTGTTTGATACATGGATTATTAAATGGATAAGGAACAAAAATACTTTTAGGGGTTTCGTTCACATAACTTCCTGTTTGAAAAACGCGGCGTTTTTATTCTATAGTTGAACTTGTGTACAAATTACTCAACAGAATTGTGATGGAGTGCAAAACTGAGCCAAAGACATTAAAAAAACATATTTTAATTGGTTTTGGAGATATTTCTCCGTTATCGTGTATAAAACAGAAAATGCTGCGGATAATAAGAGCTGCCATCTCAGTCTGTGCAAGAACATAATTGTGGTTCATTACGTCACCCAACCAGGTAGCTGCGTTGGGCAGTGTCTGCTGCGGGAGCGGGCGTGGAGTTTTCACAGCGCTGTTTTGCATACGATTGGCCAATAACGGTTCGCTGTAACAAATAATGCCTACGCAATGTACTGCGTCGAACCAGTGCGAGCGAGAGATCGGAAATCTGGATTGAATGGATTGGCAAAACAAAGTTTCACTCGAGCTCATAGCGAAATTAAATTGAACGATTTGTGCACAAGCATTGTAACTTTTCATCTTTGTCATCAAAAAAATAATGTCAAACGTAGCATCGCAATTTTCGTTTAAACTGGGTGAAACCATCCAAGAGAAAAGTATTTGAGTTGAGAAACTCATGCAATTCTGTAACCCAACGATAATGTACGATCACACACTTCGGATGCTCTTGCGCGAATGGGATGGCCCGTGGCCTCGACTCCCATCAAAGGCAGCTATAGGACTTCGTTGGTACAGATGATACAGAAGGTGCTCTCTGAAATTGGACTAGGAAGTGCCCAAGAGTGGTCTGCAAAATGGATTCGACAAGTGTGTTTCAATAAGGTGAACACATGTTTGTTCTTTGGACTATTTTGAATGAATTCGTGTTTGAAGTGAATAGAATTTTAATTTGAAAGTGCAAATTTGCAGCATAGAAACAAAAAATTCTCACGTTGTGCGCTCCTCTTTTTTTGATATTATTAACTCTTGTGTCACACAATGTTTATTCAGCACACTGCAGTTCACTGTCTCATTTTAGCTTTAAAACTCATCTTTCTGCTTATAATGAATTTTCAAATCTGTTGCTCAGAACAAACAGAAATTTACCCTTTATCACTGGTGTTTACATATTCACACTTCTTTTCGTCGGCAAAAGTTACAACGCTTAGTGTTTTAATTTGCTTCCCATAGAATGAAATAGTGAGGAAGCTCCAGGAGACGCTTCAATTGCAACAAAAGAGCATTTCGCTTGAATTGTATGAAAACAATTACTCGCATACAGGATAGTTCAATATTTAATTATTCCTGCTATACATTGCTAAAATATGGTCGTGCGACGACAATTGTCTATTACATGATTGTGTAATGACAGTCTTATTCATGAATTTAATTGATTTCGTGAATTCAGTTTAAGTCATAGATTATTTTTAAATTCATCGAAGATGAAAGTATGTTGGATCTCTCCAGCATGTTTGCCATAAAAAGTAAGTAACTCGATACTATGCGTTAAAGTAAGCTAAATCAGGCTTTCATTGCCCCGAAATTGTAACGATCAGTGGTGATCGATATAGCATCTCCTGCAAGGCTTCCTTTCAACAAACTCAAACCCCTTGCATGGATCAAAATATAAAAGTGTATGTTTCGTAGTTGAATTGAAAGATTTTCAAATTTCTAGAATGAAAAAGGCGGTTTCGGCTTCGGAAAATTCGAAATAATTTAATGTGAGGAAAGAATGTCTCTTTGCCCCAAAGAGAGTTTTGTACAATGGAATTCTTACGGATGCCGAACCAATGAATTTTTCTGTTATTAAACCGCGGGAACACAAACTTAAAAAAATGTGCTTTCTTTGCGCATTCATCTTCATCGGAAAAAAGAGTGTTTTTTCCTAATCAATCATAATTCATCACCCGGGAGTCTACGATTTTTGCTGTACGAGACACAGCTTTCGTTTTTTCTGTATGATTTTGATTTTTTCGAGCATGATGCTATCAAGAAATTATGCGATATTTATAAATTGAATGATTCTCACAAACGAGGTTGAAATGCAAGCAACTTTTCCTTTAAATGGATTTTCTTCAACAAATTTAAATTACTGAATGTTCAGTGCAATAAATGTGTACGAATCTTTAATCCGATAATATCAACAGGCTAATAAACTGAGAGCTTGTCGATTGAAAGAGTTTTATTTCATTTCAGTCATTAGTATATTATAATTTACGGTATGAGGCCTCGCCTATAAAATGGAAGGGAAATCCCACAAGACAGCGCGAAAGAAGAACCGATCCTCGGGAGCAAGAGACGAGCAGGGCAGGCGAAAAGCAGTAGCTATTGTCAAAATGAGAATATTAGAAAAAGGGTATAAAGCAGAGGCAAAATAAAACCTAGTGAATATCAGCTCAAATTACAAACCAAGTTTCAAATAACTATATTAAGGCTGCGATGCAGGAGAAATTGTGGTGACAACGACGTTAATTAAAGCAAAAACTCGATGATGCGATGAGCAAAATGCTATGCAAAAACACAGTTAGGTCCTAACCTTTATTTCCTCTGCAAATAATGAACAAACTATGAATCAAACACCTGAAAATAATAACGAATAACAAATGTGAGCCTAGAATGTCACTCAGCTTAGGTTAACATCGGCATCTTTGGGATGCTTTATTTCCAATCAAGCCTGATACGTATGATCTTAGCATTGGTTTTTCAAATGTCTTATAACTAACCCTATATATAGGACACCATGACGGTTCTCCCGTAAAGCCGGTACCCATTTCCGACACCTGGGTTGAGTGGGGTATTGTGCTTGAGCTTTCCCTTATACCCAACGGGGAAAATCTCCGCGCCAGCGCCGGGATACGAACCCGCGACTTCCAGCATACAAGTCCGACCCCTTAACCGCTGTGCCACGGAGAGCTCACTCAGTGTTAAACGTCTTGGCAAAAATATAAGTTGAAAGGAGAGTTAGAACATTAATAGGAAAGTATTAAAAGTATTACCTCAAATTGCTTAAGAAAGGAAATAAATTCTGTAAATGATACTACGTTCATAAGTAGGCTGCGGCAACGCCTGTTGACCAGGGACCGGATTTGGGAACAATTTACGTTGCCGTAGCGGTGGATGGCACATGTCGGCTGGGCAGCAGCACTTGCCGGTTTTTCTGGCCAGAATCCCAATTTTCAGTTCTGGCAATCCTGAAGCGTTCCTAATGCCGTGTTTTTGTAAGTTGCCATGAAAAACCTCCAGGTTTGTTCGAGAAAATTATCATGTTGTTGTAGAGTAGTCAATTCAAGTGAGATTTAGGTGCCGCTGTACCGCTACGAAAACGTAAGCAGTATGAAAAAATAAAGCACTGGGCAAGTACGACTCCACAATTAAATCAGTCTAAGAAAGTTTATTCTTAAGTTGAGAATCAATTAATTATATTATTCAGAAACATCGAAGCACTTCGCCAGCAAAAAAAAACAGCATAGTACGTAGTATAAATGAATAACAGATGGCCAACCTTATAACATTGGGAATTAATTCAAGGAAGCTAGAGAATTCCGTCAAATTCACATTTTCGGTTAAATCAATTTCTCATGTCCTGAGTGCCATAAAGAATAGCTACCTAAAAATGGGCTTGAAAGTAAAATTTAAAGAATTCATTATAACTCCTGTGACTGGAACACAGTTGCAGTGGGATACACAGGTTAGTAAAAAATTGGTGTTAAGCCAAAATAATTTATTCTTTATTTTGAACGATTATCTTCTTAAAACTGCGTAAGTTCACAACGCATTATCACATTTTATTCAGTTGACTTTGAAATGATATTGTTACACACGAAAATTATAGCTAAGTTTCCTATTGGACACCTTTATGTTTTCTGATATTAAAGAGTCATCCCAATCTTAATTCTCACCCATTAGAGCGCTGACATTTATTTATGCCTTTTCCTATTTCTTCCCGAATTTCACGTTTATCAAGCATTCATAAATTGACTTGTTCTGATCTGGAATTAGAAGCCATTATTAATACGGATGCATTTATATCATATACATAATATATCATAATTTTAAACGTTTTCTGTGAGGTAAAGAAAATTGTGTAATTAATGAACGAGATATGTTGAAGCATTTGTAATTTATAGTATTTCAATACAATGAATCTTTAGAAAACTTAAATTATAATTTCTGTTAAAATGTTTCTGCTTAAGAGGAAGCTGTTCACAACTAAGGATGATCTGTTGCAAGATGTCCCTGTTAAAGAATGTTCTAGTTTCAGGAGTTCTTCCAGTTCCCGAACCGATGCTAAAGCTGCTACTATAACATGCTAACTTAGTTACAAATATCGCCCTCTCAGTATGCATGGGTTCCTTGACTAACGAAGAGATCCCTTCTCACGATGAGTTGTAAGAAAATTCGTTTGAAATTTGGATCACGCCTTAATTCTGTTCGTACGTATGTAAGCACAGTAATCGCTCATCTATGCATGTGCAGTACTTATGTGTGAGCCATGGTCGATGAAAAAACCTTCAAAATTTAATCACGTCAGTTACTTGAAAACATTACTTGGGCTAGAGAAAGACGCAAGAGACAATCCGTAAATTCACCATAATATGTGCAGCCACTGACGCATGGAGCAATACTCTAATTTATTCCGCCACAAAATAACGTATTTTTACATCACCGAGACGAAATAGCCACTTCCGATCCTCGTACGTACGACGTAACGGTCGTAGATCGAAAAAAATTTGTAACTTTTTATCAGACAGCTATCATATATTATCCCTCAATGAGTTTAGTTCCACTAATGCACTCAGTTTCCGCTGGTGTCATTTTTGTATCGAGCTGTAAGAAATGCATCTAACAATGCGATATTAGTGATGTGAATTCAAGTGAGGTTATCAAACATTATATTATACTTCTCAATTACGCCTGCTTAGGGCTGAAAGTTTCCGATCGACGTAACACGTGATTCTATCTGGTTTCTACCATGTATGTGTTCTTCCCTCCGAAAGCGTGCACACAAATTTGCCAGAGACTAGTTATAACATCATACCTAGGCAGCTAATCCTTTTAATGATGAGTATAGTAATAAACATGAGGAGAAAGCAAAGTTGATTTGTTTTACGCCAGTGTAGTCAGGTTAGTTAAAGTTAAAGTTTAGGTAAGTTAAGTTAAATCCTCTGTGATGAAAATATGCAAATATTTAGTTACAAGTTCCAGAATTATATAAGCTTTTATTTTCAGCATAATCATTTTTGGGAAGGAAGTTCGGTGAATGATGTAATTGCATTTTGTTAAGATATAAATCAACATCAGATCCCAAAATTTCGAGAGGCTAAGTGATTGTTTTGTGATTGGTTAACATGACAAAGGAATGTTAAAAATGCTTGTTACAGTTGCTAATCAGCGGGATCCCCCATGTAATTTTTGCATGAACAAATTTACCGAACAATGTTTTTTCCATAAATTAAAGGTCTAGAAGGACTTAAGTTGCAACAAAGTCGTTACGAAGAGGCAACACACTCAACTACTTTTTTCTTTCTGACACACCTTTATATAGGTAATAATCTGAATACGCAGCACCTGGTAGCATCGTTGTAATTGTATTTACAGTTCACCTTACCTTACATTTAAGGCATATCGATCAGAAATACGAAATAAACATGAACCTGTTTCAGAATGCAGTACAGAAATTAAAGCGTCACAGTATTTTCGTTTTCAGCATGAAAAATGTTAAACAGACCAAGTACGAGAAAACCCAAGTATTTGGTTCAAATCGATTCAAGTTGTAGGACAAGTGCTCATTACTCATAAGATCGCTAGGGGTGCAAATCATAAACATGGTGACACAAAAAGTCGGTTGGTACAAAAGGCTCTTACAATAACATAATCTGCTCTAACAGCGTGATATCAACAGGCGTTCACCAGCAACGGCTTATATTTAAGCCAAGAATGCCCTTCCATCAGTGGTCTTATAGTCCCGGAAACACACGCTTTTTGCCGCTGTATGACATATTGTGGGGAAAAAATTATGACACATTTTAACTAAGCTGAAACTTGTTTTAATTTTATTTTGAAATTATTTTCGATCTCATTGATGTTTTATTTGTCTCTGCAGATCCAATAGAAGAATTCATCACAAGACTGTGACAAACCCAATACGATGATATTCATCAATATAATCGCCTGCTATCAGAATAATGTTGAGGCTTGAAATGAGTGAGGAGGAATAATAGGATAACAGTGGATGTGCCGGTGAAATGTGGGTGAACATGACACTGAACAGCATGAGCCAGTGATAAAGTGTTTTGTTTTCCATTGACGTGAAGTGAGCAAACATTATATTTTGTAGCACATTATTAGGAGTGAAATTGTTTAGCCATTGGTCGTGTTGGAAATTTTTGACCTATGTTAGCCTCAGCCAACACTGCAGGAAGGAATCGGATGTGGTCCAGTCGTTGAACAAGTGAGAACTGGAAGATTTGAAGATGCACACCATGTCTGCAGTTCCCGGAACCGCTTCTTTCTCTAAAGGTAGGTGCATTTTACTTGCTTCAGTTCCACTATTCTCTGATTTTTTTGCAACACTGATCACAGAACATTGAAAATCCAAATTGGCAGAAGAGAAAAAACAATTTCAGCGACAATTGTCCGGAATTTGATGCGTGAATTTCACAATAACATAAAATGAAAACTGCGCGAATGGATTTTTGGCCTGAAATAATGTGCTATGGGATATCTATAAATATATATATATATTTATCTGTATATATATATATATATGTATATACAAATATATACGCGCGCAAGTTCGACTTTCTACATCAGAGAATGGAGGTCGGAAATAAAACATTGTAGCAAGAGTTTAGCAGGCATTTTATACCATATAGAGAATTATAATCAGGGTTGCGGAGTCGGAGGAAGAAATTGGCGACTCCGAATCCGGTTCCGACTCCACCTTTCCAGAATTTGGCGACCCCAACAACACCGACTCCTCATATTCACAATTTTTGAAAGGAATATTTTATATCCTAATAATTACAGGTATGGCGATCTGTATGTATATTTTATATTTTTTTACGAATAACATTTAAAATGATAACGGAATATAAAAAATCAAGTTTTATTATATATATTACAGACACGTACGTGCTCTCTGAGTAAGCAAGGTGTGCAGTGCCTACCCTGAAAAGCATATGTAGATCAACATCAACAATTTCTCTCTGTGGCAAAGTATCAAAGTATATGTATGCACCATATCCGACGAAATTATAACCGTTGATCTAATTATTATGCTCAAAATACTAAAAAGTTTTGATATGTTTGTAGCTAAGGTAGGCACGATTTGCACTGCCATTTACCCTATATCTTCACAACGAGAGTAGCAATGCAGTACAGGTGCCACATCATTGCTCAGCACCATATAATATTTCAGCTACAGTAGGCAAATTTTGTTCTGCTTATGTCTTAGCGAGCTGACGTATTCTTGATGTAATTTGGAAGTTTTTCAGCAAGAAATTCTGCACCATCGCATAAATTCAACAACCATTACAGCTGAGGCAGTGCATCGCGCTCAGTTACAACATATGTGTGACTAAGTCAGGTTTTTGCCAGTGTTGTGTGATTTCTATTACTGAAGCTCGTTTGCAGTGTATTGAAATTTTTCAGACATCCCAATATCTATATTGATTTTATTAAAACGTATTCAAATCTTCTTTATGAAGTAGTAATTGATTGATAATACAGAAAATCAGATGCTATTTCGTTTTTTAAAGTTATAAAAAAACATAATTATAAAAATCTCCACATGCCACCTAAAAACTAAGAAGTGATCATAAAATGAAAATAAAACATGATAATGACATGGTGAAAGGTAATATTGCTCTGAATTAATCAAACAACATTTCAGGTATAATGTCATATATCTGCAGAAATTTCCATTACTGTTACATATTAACTTGACCTGAAGACCAGGAAGTAAACAAACCAGACAGATCAATATGAAGTACATAAGTACTACGTATTGCCGAAAAAAATAAGTATTCCAGTAATTAACATTAGAATAAGAAACAAAATTTTAATTCTCCATTGTCAAAAGTGGTAACATAACCGGAAGACTAGAAGTCTTTAGGTATCAGAACAGAGCTTTAGAGCTTTATCATCAACAAATCACGACCTATAAAGACTAGACCTCTTTATGATTGCAACATAACTTTAGGTTTCTGAAAAGACGAGTCATTATCAATAAATACATCATAGCATAACCTAAAGACTAGAAAAATTGGGAATCACTGATATAAAGGATAGACAAATTAAGTTACAGAGTCACCACTCTGTGTGTAAATTGTATTGCAGCATCTGAGCTGCATGCTCACACGTTAAGGAACTTGTGACGCATTTATTACTAGTTTCTACTTTCTATATGTATATATACAACTGGTTTAATTTGACAGTTTTATCAGGCAAAAGAAAAAGCGCTTGATATCCATAAAATTTAATTGATTTCCAAGAAATTCAATAGGAAAGAAAATACGAATATTGTCGAAGAGTTTTACTCAAAATGACCGCCCTTAGCGTGTATTGCAACCTCAATCAGGGCCCGGAACCTGCATGGAGCAAGTTGATTTTACACTTTCCCTTATTGGAACACCTTCAAAAACCACTTTCATTCTATCGATTAACTGGTCTCTTGTAGTACTGGCATTATGATTGGAATCTTTCTCGACAGCGTCCCATACACAATAATCCAACGGATTAAAGATCAGGAAGGTTTGGAGGCCAAATATTGGGATTTGTTTGCATTACATCACCCTCTGAGGATACGCATCCGAAAAGCATGACAGTTTGGGGAAATTTGGTCTCTCCGTAGCCCCGTAGTCTCCATTGAAATTCTCTAGTTCATGCCGGATTGTTTTTACAGCGTTCAGGGAGCATCTGAGCAGCGACCATAATCTCCTTATTTTGATGGCCGGCGCGAATCATCGTGATACAAGTTGTTCTCTTCCACGATTCAGGTCATCGCACTCAGTCATTCATTCTTGCTGTCATCGTGTATATGAATGAAGGAGGGCTTAAACTTCAAACTCAAGCATAGTTGGTATGAATAAATTTAAAAAATTTGGAAAAAATTAAGTAATATTCCGTCAAATTTATTTATCCCAATTGATTAGTGATACTGGCAATGACTAATTTCTGCGTTTTAACAGTAAAATTTGCCATATCATTCGTGTATGAAAATAAAAATTTTTACTCGTATGTGTCAAGTACATATATGTATACAAACCCACCATGTCTGGATATAAATGACAGTTTAGGTTATATGCATATAAAGGGTTGGAAAAAATAATGGAAATACTATAACAAATTATCAAAATATATTTTAATCTGGTATAGGTCCACCTTTTGAGGTAATTGCAACCTCTATTCTCCGAGGTATTGATTCATACAAGTTGTGAATTGTTTTCAAAAGAATTTTAGCCCATTATTCAGTTTAACCATCCTTCAGTTCTTCGCAGCCATAGTCTCTACTATGGCGGCAGAAATTGACTTCTTACATGAATATCAATAATAGGTAATAAATGCTCAATAATATTAATTTTTGGGGACTGTGGTGGCCAGATGAGATGCTCAACTTCATTAGAATGTTCTTCGAACCATTCTTTAACAATTCTAACTATTTGGATTGGCGCATTATCACATTGAAAGATGGCGTTCCTTTGGAAACAGTTCCCGAACCATAGGATCAACATGGTTTCCCAAAATTCCAAAATTGTCTCAACTGTTATTTTTTTATGAGAGGAAACTATTAGATTCCCAAGAAATAGCACCTGAGATCATCATAGAACTCCCGCAATGTTTCTTGGTTAGAAGAAGGCAGTCTGGATTAAATGCATCTTTCGGCAGTCTGGCAAGCGTACATACGGCCAGAGGTTGGAAATAAGGAAAACGATGATTCGTCTTAGAAAATCACATTGTTCCACTCTTCAACTCACCTGTATTGAAGATTTTTACACCACTCTAAAGGCTTTGGAACGCTTGTTTTTCAGAGCAGGGGTTTTCTAGTTACAGCTCTTCCTTAGAATCAAGACTTGTGTAGCTCTCGATGAACAGTTTTTTGTGAAAACTGGATTCTGTCGGTGTTCATTGAGCTCGCCAGTGATTTTAAGAGCCAAGGTCTTACGATTCTCTTTAACATTTCGATTTAGAGTCCGAAGGTCTTTCTCAGACAACTTCACCTTTCGATCAGACTTACTCTTTGCTGAGGACGTTTTTCCTTCTCTTCCATTTCAAAGGCAGTCATTACTTTTGAGACAGTACCTTTTGACAGTACCATGGCGTTATGCATTCGGACAGTTTTTGTTACACTACCGCCAACCATTTGAGCACTAAAAATTTGGCTTCCTTGAAAGTCAAAGAGGTCTTCCATTTTTATAAATTATAACCAGCATTTCTTCAAATATCTGTAAAAGACAGTCATTTTAAATAAACATATCAAATAACGAAAATAATAAAAATCATCAAAATTTGTCACTTTTGATTGCTTAACGCATGTTCAAAGTTTATGATGCTAAAATGTTAGGTATTTCTGTTATTTTGTGCAGCCTTGGAAGAAACGCTGTTTCGTACTTTGAACAAAATAATAAATAAAAACATTGAAGATTTTTCATCTTTTTAGTAAATTATTTCAACTCTGTCGTGTTTACACTCGTTTTTAAACAATCATAAGTTGATTTTAGCAAAATTAGAGTCGAAATCACAAAAAATAGCTACTACGACTCCTACTCCGACTCCTCCACATTCGAATGAACGACTCCGATTCCGACTCCACCACATCCGAATGAACGACTCCGACCTCGACTCCACCACATTCGAGTGAACGACTCCGACTCCACCGCATTCGGAAAAACGACTCCGACTCCACCCTAAAACTTGTGACTCCGGCGTCTCCAACTACGTAACCTTAATTCTAATCAGCTGTTCTCGTAACTGATCAAACTTGCCGAGATTTATAGTAAGCGAGAACTCTCATTCACTCAAAGAGTGAATCTTAACAGCGATTGCTATAATCAATGTAGGAAGGCGACATGCTGGGCTCTAGAATGTGTTGGCTTCTCATATCAAGGTCGTCGCGTGAATTACGAACTTTTGTTGAGCTATCAGCACGAGATTTTTTCGTCTTTCCTTAATACTCCCTGGTAGTTCTGCTATTCATCCATGAAGCATCTTCCAGAGCACACAAATTAAAACTTTCTTAAATACTACTTGAACTGTGTGGACAATTGATTGAATTCATCTGTCCCCTATAGTTAATGAATCAATATTAATTGATTATTAATTAATTTAGTCCCCTATAGTTAATGAATTTCTTCATAAAATGTAGGCAGATTAATAATTTACGGTCCAATGATCAAATCCCAACAGAGATGGTGTTCGTAACCCACTGCTATAAATAATTTTTTTTTTGGGGCTTGATATTGTGAAATTTCATACAAATTTATCATTTTATAAGTTGTAAGTAGTTCAAAATACAGTACCTAATGGTTTCTGAGAATAAAATACTGGCGAAATCCAACTCTCTCAATTTGACGTAGAAACAATTTCCGAAAGAATGTTTTTCACCAACCTCTACGAATAGTACCAACATTGGCAAAGAAAGTAGGAAATATCATGGCGAATTGTTGAATCCGTTTTTCAAGTTGAGGGATCAATAAAATCTGAAACTTGAGGATATACACACGAGATTTACTCCAACATTCATTGCAAGACGCATTCGCTTTGGTGAATAATGTATTGTTTTTAAGGTGGCCTAGCGTACTAAATGAATCTTTTCAAAAATGCAAGATGCTCTGTATGCGTCTTAACTGAAACAAAAATATTTTCTGAATTACAAAATGAATTTCATTCCTCAAAACATTCCGTAATTTAAGTCAACAGATGGTTAATTCCAAGTATGGCTAAGTATGTTAGTATTATGCATTAACTTTAGTAGCAATACTATTTAAATATTCTCCTGTGAAAATTCAGCAAATGATAGTAGTCTCATTGAATAGAGGTTTCATCGAAGAAAAGCTTCGTGCTGGTTCAACAGTTTGTTACCAGCTTTATAATCGAAGCACCTTCTCTCATCCTGAATTTTAGTATACGTATAAGAAGTTTCTGCGAAATATCACCGGGGCAATTGCTTATTTTCAACACGCCATGGCCTACTTGAAAGTCATGAATGGGCATAGCAGGATTTAAACTTGTATTTTAGACACACTGACGTACACCTAAGCGACATACACGAATTAACAAGACGTACAAATTTTGTTAATACTAGACTTTGCGCTATGTTAAGCACAAGACGCTGCGTCATAGTGAGCCGTGAAATTTGTTTCTAAATCAGAGAACCAGTCAATCTACTCAATTGGTCGAGGTGCAGCCCCCGTCTGCACCTCAGCTCTTTCAACGCTCTTGGAGCGTGCTCAAGTGCATGAACTGTGCGTAATGGTTAGCTTCTGCATTTTATATGCCTATTCGTAAAATTTAGGCTTCAATTACTTATTGCAACACATACTCGTTGAAGTTATATTTTTGTTTCTTAGTACCAAGTGAACTTCTTGAATTTGTAATTAAATGCATATATTTATTAGTTCAACGTCTTCTTATTAGAGTCATGCTTCTAGAAGGACAAAGTTTACTTGTTGAATAAATGTTTCTATTCAGCAGTAAAAAACTTACTTTGTATATATATATATATATATGTATATATATATATATATATATATATATGATGTGTTTCATTAATGCAATCTTTTTCCGTAGAATTTATGATCAATTTTTCGATGCACAAGTGTATGACGCGAATTTTTATAAGCCTTTCGTGAAATGCGTGATTTGATTGCAAAAATTATGAAAATGGTTGAAAATTTTTTAAATTTTAAATAGTAGAGTAAAAAAATTAGAAACCGAGGTAGAAAGTTGCATGTTTAATTACAAGTACATTTCAACAATTTACAGCTTGTTTGAAAAACAGGCAAAACAATTTCATTTCATGAAAAATGAGTTTCGAAAGATTGTTTAGATAAAACATTACGTTTGGAACAGAGTGACTTCGGAGGAAATTTATTGATCCAGCGCCTTGGAAATGAAAAAAAAACGAAATCTACAGAATGCTTTATTGTAATTTATTCATGCAATCATTACAGGTTCATCATTAGATCGAACGCGAGACTGACCAGGAACAATGTAGGGAAGACGTGAGAGTTAACTGAAAAATCGATTCCTGTATTAACTGCCAGTATCATCAGTTGTTACTGAATTTGGGCTAATATATATATAACGTGTTCAGAAATATTTGTCAACAAAAACACGTGATCACTAACTTTATTACAATTAAGAGATATGTACAGCTTGCCAAAGACATTACAGATGTGGACGTAAATGAAGTAACTGGCTCCTGCTCCTAAATATCCCAGTCTGCTCGTGGAAATCGTGACTTCAAGCTAGTGTTCGGAGATTTCGTACCATTTCTGATGAATCGAAGGAGCGGAATGAAGTTAAGAAACATCTATCGTATATAGGTTGGAACGGAGCCATACAAGCTTTGGAAAATCTTAAAAGATTTGCACTGAAACTTTTTTGGTAAAGTTTGTGGAGAAAAATGCAATTTGTCAGAAACATTTATAACACAGCAGAAAATAAAATCGCAGCCAAACTTTTCGGTCACAACGTGTAACCTGCTTCATCAATTGAACAGTTTGAGAAAAGGGGATGCACTCACAAATTTTATTGCAATATAGGCAAGGAAGGACTCTATATTTTATCTCCAAACAGCGAAAGTTACGTGAAGTCTGGCTAATTTTTGAAATTTTACATATTATATTCAGCGTATATTGCATTAGATTATTATCAGTTGTCAATTGCAACAAAATTATTCCGGATACAAATGGAAAGACGTTCAAAACTGGACGTTATGATTTTCAAAACAGACTCCATAGCAATCATTTACTCTAAACACAACATAGCTTCATACACAGGCGCTGCGATTCACATGTTTGATTGCAAATAATTCAGGAAACCTAATCACTGAGCCCACAAAAATTATATTAAGAATTAAAATATTTGTCACATCTATTATGCAATTTTTGATAACTTTACAAATATGCCTGAAAGTTATACGGGAAAACGCATTTGCCGCGTTTAGGTTAGAGCCAAAACTACCACCATTTTTAGTCTACTAGTGTGATGTAATAGCTAAAATGCCCCATCTAGCAGCAGGCCTGGAGGTATTTAAGGCATTGATGAAGGTCGCTGCATTCCACTGATACTCAGTCCTCGCCTTAAGGAGAGCGTCCCCCATACGGACTTATTTCTTTATTATTGAACCTAGAACAATGAAATTTGGTATACTGATAGGAAATTAAATTTAGAACCGTTTTTGCTCAGAGCAAAAGTTCAATTTTCTTGAAAAGAAAATGAGAAATCAAAGAAAACGAAGTTCGAGGGGGGGGGGGGGGGGGTTTCAAAAATCTTCTCCTCCTACAGTTTTTGAGCTACAGTGATGATTTTGGTATCATTGGATGCGAAAAAACATGTCACGAGAAGGCTGTCTGCCTCGTCTCTCATTAATTTACACTAATGAGAAGACCGAATGCTCGCTTGAGGGGTTGGCATACCTCAATGAAATACACAGGAAACACAAGGAAAATTTATGGGCAAGCCCAAACAAATCAACACTACTACAAAATGTGTATACTAAAATTGGGCAGTACTCACCGATGCACGTTGAACTCGACTTACTCACTGCGCGTTTTTCAGAGCGCATCAGTTATGGTGAGGGGCTGCTTGCTACTAAATTTGGGGGACTTTATACACGTGAAAATTCACTTAATTTATAATTTACGGCAATACATCATACAGAACATCGATAAGCGCACGCAATGTATGGCATTAGAACTGGTGTAAATTGAGTAATGGTATTCTAGAATTTCATGTGTTAAACAGCTAGCATAACAGAACGACAATAAATGCTACCGCTGGCCAGCTTCCCCATATATTGCTCCTACATAAAATGCCACAAATGAGGCCTGCCAACATTTGCATTCCCGCAGCACAGAAGGTGGTCTCACTTCAAACCACAGAATTGTTCTTTTACAAACAGCTTCAGTTCAAATTTCTGTCTTGTGCACAGTACACAGAAAGTCTGTTGCGAAATGCGGATCCCGGCACTCCCGAGAATCTTCTTGCCTTGTAGTACGTTTAATCCAGTTAATCCAGTTAATCCAGTTTTACCTTCCCACCTGAAATTTGAATTATAACTTGTTACTCATTATAGCGTCAATCACGTTTCCTCAAATATATTCATCTTTCATTCAATAAAGGGGCATTAAATTTTGTATTACATCTACCTCACTCATATTCACAATATTTTCTTGCCATATTTAATTGAACGGCGCAGATTTATCATCATATGTATACATCCTTTTAACAGCATCTATCGCGAATGAGTAACATGAGTCTTACCCGGCCCATCGACGTTTAAACTTTCTTATAACTTTCTACATCTCATCCACAGTGGTCTTGTGTGAGATTTCTTCTCTGCAAAAATGGAAAGAGAAAATTTTGGATTAGCAAATTCCCCAAAAAAACGATTTTACCAAATTAACTACGTATTGCTCATTTTTTAAAATTATATTTCCAGTATTGCACTTGATAAAAGAAACGCACTTCTCACGACGCCCGTCGACGCAGACTGAATTCACTCCCTCAGTAATGACGCTGTGCTCAAGAGCGCGGTTCTCTCCTTTTCCGTACAGACCAATCGACTTTTGAAAGGGTATTCAGGGTCGTTTGTATTGGCTTAGAGCCTTTTGGCGTGAACTTCTGACTCCGCCCTTATGAGGTTTCACGGGATTCTCGCTGAGCGCCGTTGGCCCTTCTACATCTTTTCCCTGTATTTTTTTTTTTGACAACACCTCTCGTGGAAACTGTATCGCTCTAAGGGTTCTCATGCTCAAGTGTTAGGACCCTTAAATCTGTCGACCACTGTGTTTGTAGTTTCGAGGCTTGTGCAATTAACCCTCACAACAGGCGGTTCTGCCGAGGCGTAGAGGACTGCTTACACCGTCAAATTCTTGATAGCGTAATCTACCCACCTCGCCTGAAACAACACACATCTAATGGCCGCCTACCCCTAACATTTTTTAACCAAACATTTGGTGAAGAGACCCCTTCTGTGCCGCTGGGATTTGCAAAGACATTTTACCGAACAAAATTTTAGGTAAGCATTGAGTGAGCACCGAAATTTATAACACACAATTACAATTTCCCTAAATTCTAAAAAACGCAGCATGAAATCACAATTGCCATTTCCCTAAATTCTCATGTTTTAATTCGTTAAATCATTCGCTAAATTGATTATTCTCGACATGACCCCAAAACACAAGAGCACCAATCAGTTAGCACAAAAAAAAGGACATAAATTAGTTAAATTCCCAAAATTAAATCTTTCCCAACAAACACGGACTTCTATGGAAACTAAAATTCGTTCCGAAATTATTTATTGCTCATGAGTTATGACGTCATAAAATTGTACATTACCGAAAAAGTACATTTTTTTCCTATTTTTACACATTTTCATGTTGGAAATGGAAATTTGAGGAAACAAATTTCAGTTACCCTAAAAGCCCGTGTCTTCCCGCATCCAATGATACCAAAATCATTACTGTAGCTTAAAAACTGTAGGTGGAGAAGTTGTTTGAAACCTCAAAAACCATTGTTTACATTATAAGCAAAACAAAGAAACATAAACAATTCAAATCAAAAATTTTGTAAAATTTTTGATTCAAGTTAGACCCCTGAAATCATTATAGAGTAATCCAGAGCCATAGGAGATGACATAGCAACTTTGCGCCGTGAAGAAAATGCCATTGGAGAGGTGTAACATGATAAAATACCACTTCCCCCTCCCCTCCCCCCCATTCTTTAAACCCCCGTAGCGGGCGAACGAGTGAACGTAAGAGTCTCATTTTTTCACAGGATGTACCTGACCTCTTACACTTCTTCTAGCAGCAAAAATCCCAGTTTCTCATGAAATCTCAAAAGCATGGATTCATAAGGGGGACGCTCTCCTTAACTAGGGGCCTGCTGCACTGCTGCAAAACTCACAGCTTTGGATGCCTTTGGGAACAAGCACAACGATAGGGTTGAAAAACAAGCTGCTTCATGAAGATTGCCCTACGGCAAAAAAAAACATTATCGCCATTACACAACAAGTTCGAGTGGTGGAATAGGCCACAGTTTTTATCGGTTGATTGAAGCCACTTTTGTCTTCGAGGAGGTAGATACGAAGGTACAATGGATCTGCTCACCGTGGACAATATGATCCTTATTGTTTTGTGGTTAAGATTTTTTTATGAACATAAATATTATGGGTGCTTTAAATTTGACTGTTGAAGCAAGAACGTCATTCAACATTTGAAACATCATCGCAATCACTCCATTGCGCCTCCACCACTTATAAGTCCAGAATAACGCTTCACTTCAAATTATACAGTTAATGGTAGTTTCAGCGTCAAAGAAAGGGATTTATCATGCCTGTAGCTTCAATAAAGAGTGATAAAAACAATCCTAACGCATATTTCAATCCTGCAGAGTCTGTACAATACGTCTGTCACAATGCACATGCCACAAGATTTATCATAAAATCATTCTACTTATGAAATCTCATTAATTAGTAGTACTACATCTCCATTTGCTGTTTAACAGTTTAAAATCTGTTATTGAAATGCGAATAGGGTTGAAATATTTTCTGTTCTGCAATGCAGTATCATAACTAGGATATCCCGGAAAACTCTAGCGAGCGGAATGTGTCGCATAAAATCAGATCGGTCTTTCCCTTCTGCGTTTGATCCAAATAATTAATATTGAGCACGAGTCTCAAAGCCTCTGAAAAACTTCTACATGTTGTTTTCTTGTGATGCTTCACACATGGGGGAGAGTATGGTTATTAGAAACATTTTTAAGCAGTATTCAAACAGCAATGGATGTCAATGCTTTTCAGTACTCGGGTTCGAAATGGATTTTCACGAGGCATATTCCAATTTGGAAAAAATCAGTCATATTTTCAGCTGCACATTTGGAACGAAATGTTTTTATTAATATTTTTAGCAGAACGGTGCCTATGATTTGCAGAGAATATTCTGACGTTACCTGTGATTACTCAAATGTGGACGAGAAATTTCTTTGACCATTTCATTTGCGAGTGCACGTTTCCTGCGCCATAGAGAAACTAAGTTCCAATTAAGGATTGACAGTTGGACACCAAAATTGCAGCTCAGAATCATTTTTCAAAGTAGCTCAGCGGAAGTTCATTTTTTAATTCTGTGAATGCACTGGCGATGTCATATTGCTCTCTCACCTGTCCAAGCACGGGTAAAGTTTCGAATTCTATTTGATTGAAAAATGAGTGAAACCACCTCGACAGAACTGAATTTATTACGTCTTTTCATATCCCAGATTAAAGCAAATAACATGCTTTGCCAAGTATTTTCTCAAATTTGTTGTAAAATAGAAACTCTGTTTACGACCCTAAGTGAAGCGTGAACGTACCAGATATTAATTAAGGAATCCGTACGCTTGCTTATTTTCGTCTTAACTTTGGAAACATTAATTTTGATGAGACAAAAGTCTTCAGCGACGGTGAAGTATATATAACACTGTAAATGTTTATTTAAAGATATGTCTTTGACCATCCTAATTGTATGAATCAATGTTTAGTGTATTTATTGGACAAACATCATTGTAAACGTATCAAAAATTTGGAAAATAAACTTGTATGTTCATTTTCACAGAAAATCCAAAGTGTACGTAACGCGAAAGTCATTTCAGTGATTCTTTGTAAAATTAGAATGAGAAATTCATAAACAAGGCAGTTCACGAAAAATGTATACATTTTTGTCATGAGGCGCCAATTTCCACCGGAAGTAGATAGAAATAGAGTTGAATCTATCTTAAACCATCATGAGCCTACACGAGAGGAACTTATCCTCTATATAACTCTGTTGTCATAGCACCGTTGAAGAGACGCAGTGCAGAATCTGACTTCGAAAGCAGTTTCGTAGCGAACAAAGACAGAAGTAAAAGGAAGCAAGTAAATTTTGTCTCCTTCTGGAAATCATTTTGACGGTGTTGGTGCTAGCAACGAGCCAAAGACGTTTAGGTCGAGAGCATTGGCACGTAAATGCTTAATGCTCGTTTCTTGACTTCCCGTCATAGATGATGAGAAACTGAAAATCAAACCGCAAGCAGAAAAAGATGAGAACTTCATCTCAAACATCTATTTTTAAAAACGGAGGGGTCCACAAATGAAAAGATTTCTTAGTATTAGGAGCATTTGTAGGTAGTTTGCGACTACACTATATGTGAACGCTTTCATTTGATAAATGAAGTTCAGTTGAGAGCAATAATTTGTTGACATCGATTTTATCAAAATAAATCCATCGTCAACGCAAAAATGTCAGCTGCTACCATTCTATTGCATGTTGTCATTGATATAACAGCACTTTTACAGAAAAGAAACATGAAGCATGAAAATGAGGGTCAACAATAGTCAATTACTGCGCTGTCGAGTATGTTTACCTCTTAATGAAGAATTATGAACTCACAGTATAGGCAATGGAAAAATACTATGTGCTTCTCTGAGTCAATGAATTAAGGCAAGATATTTTGGCAAGATAATGCAGCGTTTAACCATCACCAGTTCAAAATATCTGACATTCTAATCAAAACTTTCAGCTTCACGCACTCGAGTAGTTTGTCTGTGTTCAAAAAAGCTATGGCTAAAGCACGAGATTTGAAAGTCAAAGTGAACACTGAATTATTGTAGAAACTTTTGGGTCACTGTCTTTCATTACACCTGCCTTTTTAATATACATGTAGTTATAAGCATATCTTATAAGCAACATAAGAGGCACGTTCAGTGGAAAAAGGTTTCACTTCGACAGTCCAATACGGCTCCTCTGCGAGTCACAACAATTTGTTTTTTAGTGGCGGTTGAATGGAAAGTATTAGGTGAGCATCTGCTCCTTAAACAACAGTTTTGCTCCTACCAAAACGTTATTCGTCCCGAGCTACCCGATATGAAAAGGGGCATGATCAATAGAGCCTTGTTGAAGAGCCACTGTCCAGGACACAGAACCATATGAGTGTTCAAGGACTGTTATATCTCTGGATATGATAGCCTACAAAACTTTGGGAAAGGTGTTTCCTGCGAAGTAAATCAATCGTGAAAGACGAGGGGAAGAGGTAGTCACTCGAAAGCGAAGTTTAGCGCTGCAGTAGAAAATCAAAATGCGTACACATCGCGAAAATCTCACGTCCACCAATGCTATTGAACGGGAGCTCCAGTTGGTTTTACTTTTTTTGTTTAAGCTTGGCCTCGGTAGATTGAGCTTGCGTTAAATAATGTGTGGTGTTTACTGACGCCCCGTGAGTTTCCCTGAAAGCCTTTGGAGTTGTGATGGTTTTTAGGTCGTAGCGCCGCATGAACAGGAGGGCGAGTGCAACGAGTAGGAAAATTTTCGGTTTTCGTCTGCTTTTGTGGAACTTTTGTTCGTAGTTGTAGAAAACTTTTAATTTTATCGCTTGCAAAATTTTCATCTCCAACTTATGCAAAGCTTTCCCCTCAATTGCTCTGAAGCTATCTCCTTTCTTTCGGATGCCACACTGTCATTACTTTTACTGTCTGATTTTCGTTATTTGGCTCAACGCTTGAGCAAATGACGAGCAGAAGTTCCAACTCGATCTACTACTTAAAGAACGTGACCTTAAGTAGAAGTGCTTCCGTTATTATAATTATTCGATCAAGCAGAAATGATGATAGAAGCAGTTTGTTTACCTTAAAGGATTCGTGTAAAAGAATTGTGTATCAGACGATTATTGAACTGCGATTGGAAGTGCAAATCAAATCTAACATCTCCCATTGCAGTGAGTTGAATTCACATATTTGGAAAGATCAACGTCAGTGAGATTGACGTTAAGTGCACAGTTTACGAATTGATATGTTATAATTAAGGATTGATGAAATACAGTTAGTAATTGGCATTTTACAGTCCACGAAATAATATTGAACAATTCAGGAATGGATACTACAACGGTATAGTTCAAGAATTAGTACTATCAGGTTTGAAAGTAGTATCAAATAGTTTATCAATTGAAAGCAATAGTTCAGAATTGTACATGTATTCTCCAAAATAGCTGAAGTTTTCGTAATAATGTAGTAGAAATGTTAAAGTATTCGATCACGCTAGCTGAGATATGAAGTGGTTTAAATTCAGAATAGCTTGTTCCTCTTGTTAGCTTACGGGGTGGAATGAAAACTAAAGCTAAAAAAAAATTAGAATATTTATTGATCCATAAGTTAGGGTATTATTAATTCGTTATTACACGTTTCATTAAATTTCACTATTTAACAATGGATTCTGACCACCGAAATGTATATCAGTGTTTATTTATTTTACTCTTTTAGCCTTATCCAGTTTTCTCAGGCCATAGTAGCGGGCACGGTTTTCCAACAGAGTTGCAGCAGAACGTATATGTGCACTGATGGAATTGGAATTTAGCTCAGCACTGCTTAACTTTTTCATTTCGTAATACTTACTAACATTGTTTCGATGGTGATAATAACGTGATGAGAATTATGGGTTAACTCAGTGCAAGGGCCGGTGTGCTCGGTGAAAAATAATCTCAGTTTAACTGTGACCCGTCTTTTCATACTCCTTTGAGTTACCAGTTATCTTAACAAGCTCAAACTACTCAACAGGCGAGAGAAAAGACATCGTACTATTCGTTCCTGGAAACGACTATTTCAAGTCATGGGTAATTTAGTCAAGCTCTGAGTTCCTAGATAATGTTATTGGTTTTTTATCTATAAATACAGTGGGGAAGTGGGATCGTTCGAATGATTTCTGTGGCAAGCAAGGTTGCAAGAAACGAAAATTAATCATTTTGAAAATAGTACTCTGGGCTTACACTGCTGGGGACATGAACATTTGTTGCTTGTTTTTGAAAAACGGGGTTATCAGAAGCAGGATGCAGGAAACAACCTATGGCATTGTCACCAAAGTATCCAGGCTCGCTTCTAGACGTGGGAACATAGCAATGACGTCACACTACTGGTCATAATAATGACGCATGTTTTAAGAGAATAAAATCCACGTAAATAAGCAGCTTTGTATAATTGTGATTGAAATTTTTGCTGTATTGAGGGTGAGTTATCAAAATAGGAATATGATTTGTAAAATGAAACTTCCTGATTAACAGAGTATTTGAGAAGGGAATCGTAATTATAATGAGCGAAAGGTCGGGTCTGTAGCTCGGACAGATTTCAGAAAAACGTCTAATATTGAGCATTTGTCGTTCGTGAACGTATTAAAGTGCGCTAAACTTTGGTTTTTACTATTTATGACGACCTCGTGTTATGACGAATTCACGTGAAAAGAAAAATGGTTCGAAGACCCCCTACATTATTGAACTCGCATAATCCATTGGCTAAATAAAGACCATAACTCAGCTGATATTGCAAAAAAAAAATACATTTGCCGAGGTAGGATTTGATTAAATTGTCTAGTTTACTGGCCACTGATTTTTTATACACTGGAAACAATAGAGGAAATGATAGAAGAAATTTTAACAGCATACCTCCGAAGATTTTTGATGCCTTGTCAGCTCCTTTGCATGGAAAATCAACGATATATTGGAGCTAATTTAATTTCACCTCTTCGTAACCAAGGGATCAAAATCTTGGACCACTGTAGTTATGTCATGATTTTTACGAGCAAGCCTGGAGGTATAGGATACGTTGAAGCGACGGTGTCACACGTCTACGATAATTTTTCGTAGTTTTTAAACACCGGGCGTTACCTGGTGTGTCAAATATTAACATTATCGATACCATAGAGGAAACATTTTTTTGCATCATGACATTCTATGCATAGGAGTAGGGGTGGTCTGACTATTTTGTTAATTGTGAGAAAGTTTTTACTACACGCTTCTATACTATTAAAGGATTTACTTTCTTAAAGATAATCTGAAATATAAAAAAAAAGTTTCTATAACTACCATCCAAGCAAGGATTGCTTGGGCGGAAAATTGGAACCACTTACGCACGGAGCTGTTTCAGAGCGTGGCTTAATTTTTTGGGCCATGCACACGCAAATGTAAGCAGCGTAATAATCGATAGTTAGAACCGATCAGAAGCGACGTTCACAATGTTCTTCAATTATAGAAGCTGGCGGCTGAAAGTGAGAGAAAACATTGGTCTGGGCATCTTTGCTCATACCAATTGGGAGTGATTCCATTTTCAGGACTAATATCTGTGATTATTATTATTGGAAAAAAACCTTGATGGATAAAGCAACAACAATGAGCAGTAGAATAAGTGAAGCAAGGAGAAAACTATTTGATGCGATTTGACACCTAAAAGTAAGCCTTAGAGCACACAGTACGGCTATATAATTGTTACTCTTGCTAAATAACAGCTATAACACACCTTATATACACAACAGCTACAACGTACATGCGTTGCGTTGCAGCTTAACTCTATTTAGACGCTGTTCTTTCGGAAGTTGATTCCCGATAAGTATAGAGATTTTGGAAAATTAAAAGGGTCAGTATTGCCATGTTTCAAATTGCGGTACAAATACTAAATGCAGCAAAATCATTAATGCTCGGCCACAACCAATTTGCCAAGTCAAGCTCTGAGCAAGATATCACGAGTAGAGTGATAACGACGTGAGAATGTTTTTTTTTGTGATGACTCGGAATCTGAATGAATGAAAACACTCGACTGATGAAGTCAGGTACGTTCAGTATTTGTCTTGAACGTTTTCATTACATAAGCATTTCATGAAAAGTAACGTTCATTGGGTATTGAAAAAATAGAGTGGGGATTAAAGATGACGCAATTCTGTTAATGATTTTAATGTTTCAATGCATAACAATAATGAAACACACTTTAGGTCGCACAAAAAAAGTTTGATATTTTCTGAATAAATTTTTGACAGTAGCAGTATAAGGAAGTATTTTCTGAATAAGTAGTAGTATTTTCTGAATAAATGTTTGACAGTAGCAGTATCCTCTGAGACTCCATATGGTGAGGATGTGCGTTGCGCTCGCTCCGCTCGCTCCGAAACAAAGTGCCTATTGTTAGAAAGTGTGTACTTCTAGCCTGAATGGGTGCCCTCTCTCGCCATGAGGATTCAAATGTGATATTAACATATAAATCATCAAACTAAGAATATAATATTCCCTCATAAAGTGTGAAGGTGTTCAACCCTCGTTTATACAAGGAAGCCAACTCTCTCAACCTACAAGATGGGACCCAAGAAGCAACGCAACAACATCAGCAGCTGCAATAACAGCTGTGAGTATCAACCAAAGTTTGGTCAATATCCTGATGTGTCTAGCCTAACGCAAGACTGCAAGAAGTGGTATCTGTTCTAATAAAATATTTCGACTCAGTGATGACAAAATTTAATAGTGATATTGACGAAATGAAAAGTGAAATAAGCGACCTCAAAACACTATCTGAAACAATAGCAGGAAAAGAAGCAGAACACAAACAAATTATTGAAGAGCAGAATGAAAAAATACAAAGCTTGGAGTCACGTCTCGATCGCTTGGAAAAAAATTATCAGTGCCGAGACCTGGAAGATAGAAAATGTACTCTCGTCATTTCCGGGGGGAACTACCTCATTCACACAACAACGAAAATTGCAAAGAAACAGTCTGCAAAATTCTGAAGGACATCAACATCGACCTCAGTGATGCTGACATCACGTCAGCTAACAGAATGGGAAGAAAACCACTAAGTGGAAACGAGGATCAAAGAAACATCGCTTTCGAACTGAAACATTACAACAAAAAACGTGAAATTCTCTCTGCCTGCCGAGTAAATAAACCAACGTTCTATATAAATGAATATCTAATACCTTCACGAGCCAAGATAATGTACACCTTGAGAGTAGCCAAGAGAAATTTCCCGGAAAAAATCGGAACCCCGAGGACCCAGGATGGAAACATCTTCGCATTCATCCCTGGACAACCGGACTCGAGACGTCAGAATAACACGCCAGAAGAGCTCGACCAATACCTGATGCGGCAACTGGATAAATCATCGAATCAGGTCTTGGGTGTTCACCTCAATTAGGTATCAAACCATGTACCTGTGTCAAATTATATCCTCGTATGCCAATAACGCCTAGAATTCTAAAACTTTACACTAGATCTTCAAACTGCATAACTTCATGTCATGAAACAGTTCCAACCTCTAAAGATATATACGGCAGTTTTACCTCAATTTTGACAATCTTATGACAGATATATATGAACATTTATGACAACTGTATTGGAAATTGCAACAACACCATCAGCAATTTGTACCTACCAATGTTATGATGGAATATTGATATCCACCTTGTTCGCCTTTCCTCGTAAATTGTATGTAATTTTTAACCAACAAATTATTATTATGTGTAAAACATATTAGCTGATTAGATTATCATCGTCGCTAAATTTTTTCTATTTATTTTTATTTTTTTAAAACTTATTACCTGTTGTATGTGAACTTTGTAACAACGCCTTCAGCAATTTGTACGCATCAATTTTGTATATTGAACTCCAATATTAATCGCTCTTGGCTGAGTATTGAGTGTACTCACGAAATCACGCTAGATTTCTTACTCTTTTCTATATTTTCTAAGCTAGTTTTTAGATAGAAGTATCCTTATAATCTTGACTCTGTATTTCGTTTTAAGTTATACAATAGTACTTACTGCCTACTGTTTGCTAATTTTGAATGACTGATCACGCTGATATATTAGATGAAATCGACCCGGATCTCAATCATTTGAACAGAATATTTCCAAACCTAAACGACTCTGAAAACTGCAGATATACTAATATATCAAAATTCAACGAATCTATACGAATAACCCGGCAGGATTTTTCGCTACTGTGTTGGAACTGTACGTCACTCTATCCAAAATTGGAAGAGATACAATGCACTATTACTGAACTTAAGTATACCTTAGATGTGATTAGCTTCACCGAAAGCTGGCTAGATGACTCGACCAAAGACATGATTAAATTTGAAAATTATCATAGTTACCATTCGCTACGAAAAAACAAGCGAGGCGGGGGCATCAGTACATACATTTCTAAGCGCATGGATTCGAGAATCATAGCAAGTGCAACACTGAATCAGGATCACATAGAATCATTATTCGTAGAACTGTCTAGAGATGGCAAACGAATTGTGCTTGGAACGGTGCATAGGCCGCCTACAGCCTGTCCTATATCCTTCCTTAATCAGCCTAATCGAATTATTTCTCAGTTCAACAGGTCCTTCTACAATGACATAATAATATGCGGTGACTTCAACTATGATTTGCTGAAACATGAAAGCTATGAACCAATCTCTAATTTCTTAAATGCATTTCATTCTAAATCTTTCCTTCCGATCATCACAAAGCCAACACGAATAACCTCAGAATGTGCTACGCTGCTTGACAATATCTTTATGACAGACCCAAGTGATTTTCTTGCTGGAATAATTACTTCTGACTTATCAGATCATTTTCCAGTTTTTCTTATTAAGAAAAATGTCTATCTTGCGTGCACCAAAGCACGGGCTGAAACTTACTCATATCGTAAAGTAAACGAATCAAATTTAGAAGAAATGCGCACCGTTCTAGAAGATTTAATGCCAACATTGCACATCACCCAACAAAACAATAATGCAAGGAGCATTGATGAATCAGTAGTAAAGTTGACTGAAACTATAATGAACGCATACATTCAGTGTTGCCCAATTGTAACTCGTACAGTTACCCCGAAAAATAAACAAAAGCCCTGGATTACTAGAGACATCGTGATAAATATAAAGAAACGCCAAGCGTACCTAGCCCTCCTTTGCGAAGGGCGAATATCTAGAGAAACATATAACCGATTCAGAAACTATGTGACAAACCAGATAAGAACATCAAAAAAGAGCTACTCTACCCTCAAGTTTACTCAATTCAAAGCTGACGTTAAAAAGACTTGGCGCCTCCTTAACTCTTGTTATAAACCGAATAACGCCGATAAAAAGAAAATTGGATATATCACTCAAGATAATGTAAAATACCATGAGAAGAATGAAATTGCTAATCTCTTCAACAACTTCTTTGTAAACGTAGGGAAAACTATAGCCAATGGTATTCCAAGTGAACCTACTGATCACCTGGAATTTATGGATCATATTCGAGAACACAACTCCTATTTCTTTACGCCTACAAACTCCTCCGATGTAATTGCGTGCATAAACAACATGAAAAATAAATCGAGTGGGTTACAAACGTTTCCAACTAAAATACTTAAAATAATTGCTGATATTGTGGCCCCGCTGATATCCAATATTATTAACCAGTCTCTTTTACTAGGCACTTTCCCGAACTCCCTCAAAGTTGCTAGAGTAACCCCTATCTTTAAAAATGGTGAAAAAACCAGTGTAAACAATTATCGACCTATCTCCATGTTACCAATTATTAGCAAGGTATTCGAGAAAATTGTGTATGAAAAGTGTACTCTTATTTTAAACAAAAATCATTTCTCTATGATAAACAATACGGCTTTCGCTAAAAAAAATCAACAACACAGGCAATATTAAATCATTTACAATTCCTTTATTCTAATATAGATAACGGAAAGCCTGTCTTCTCTGTATTTCTTGACTTTCGAAAGGCATTCGATTGTGTGGACCGTAACATATTATTCTCGAAACTTCATTGTTATGGCATTCGTGGGGTTGCCCATGATTGGTTCAGATCATACCTAACAAATCGGAAGCAATACGTTGTCATTGACGACGCAAAATCGGACCCACAGAAAATTAGCCATGGAGTTCCACAAGGATCTGTTCTTGGGCCTCTCCTATTTCTGATTTTTATCAATGATATTATTAAATCTACATCATTTTTTAAATTCATACTTTCTGCCGATGACAGCACGCTTTCTGCGGTCCTTCCGAACGAAAATCCCACTACGATTGCGGAGAGTATAAATAATGAACTCCATAAGGTTTCACTGTGGCTTAAAGCTAATAAAATAAGCCTCAATATCGATAAAACAAAGTATATTACGTTCTCATACAAGAAAAATATATCTCTACCATCCATTAAAATTGGCGAAGGTGAAATCAAAGAAACCAACTCATTTTAATTTCTGGGCATCATAATAGATAAACATCTGACCTTCAAAGAGCACATCACTCATATTAGTTCTAAATTATCAAAATCCATCGGAATCCTGAATAAAGTTAAAAATTTCCTGCCTGAAACAGCCTTACTAATGCTTTATCGAACGCTCATTTCACCATACCGGCAATGCGGAATAGAAGCATGGCATGGAACTGATAAAAATAAAACCAATATAATTTTTACTCTGCAAAAAAGAGCCATCAGAGCGGTAAAGAACCTAGAATATAATGCTCACACAAATGATTCATTCAAAAATTTACAAATACTTAAACTCTCGGATCTCTACAAAATCTCCATCTGCAATTTCATCTACAAAACGTTAGCTAATGATGGCGACAATAGCCTTCAACAGTTATTAACTGCGTAAACTGGTCATCACGACCATTTAACACGAAATAAAAGTAAATTCATGCTTCCTTATTTTTCAAAGGCCCGCTCGCAACATAGTATACTATTCGTTGGAACTAAAACCTGGAACTCAATACCTGCGGAGATCCGTGAAAGTAATTCTTACAAGGTATTTAAAAGAAATCTTGAGTCTCACTTCTTATCAGAATACTAGTCGTGTAAGATCACCAAGTCAAATCCTGCCTCCTACATGTCTGGTCCTAATAATGCAATTTGCCATGAGTAATATCGCCGATTTTCAGTCTGCTCCCAAATCGTTATCGAATATACTGTTAAATATTGTCCATATGACCTATATTGTAAAATTAAACATCAATATCGAGTTCATTATCCCGTTGATCAGTCTAATGCGAAACTAGGCTAAGTGAATTAGGTTAAACATTATTGTACGTCCTAGAATAATGTAATGGTAGGATGCCCTAGAAGTCGCTGAACTTATTCGGGCCCACAGGTAGCTATACTCAACTCTGACCATTGTATTAGACTTAAGAAACATTCTACCTCTGTATCTCCTGTGGTAAATAAATTGTTTAAATTGTTTAAATTGTTTAAAAAGTATAAGGAAGTGATGAGTAGAGTAACGTGACTAGCAGGTAGTTAATCGAAAAAGGTATTAATAGCAGAAATGAAAGTCGTTGGTTCAGCAGTTTTGCATTAATTCCTGGAAAAAATATAGGGTGTTTTTTGTATGCGAACAAAATTCGAAGACAAGTAGAAAAACTCAAAATAATTTGATTTTCATAAATGTCAAAACACCCAAAACTCCGTAGTTTCCGAGTTATAAGGACTTGAAAAATATTACACCCTAGTTTAAATTTTGATAGTTCTGAATCCACTAAAGCAGTTTTTGTTATTTTTATAATAAAACCTGCAAGCATTTTAAAGTTGCGAAAAATATCTGCAATTGAATGTCCGTTAGGAAATTAACACCAAGCCATCAATGATGATCTTTAGTAGTTTTTTCATTAAATTAATAGAAGCCTCATTTTTACAATTTGTAAGAAACATTTACTTTAGACAATTAAGAAGTGAAATTACTGGAAAAAATAAAAAATAGGATTAATTACACGTTCAACCGCAGATGTCCCAGCGTCATATCCTCACAAGTCTGCAAGTAGCCACCAAATGAAACGTCACGAGCATGGTCCTTCACAGAATGAGGCATTGTCACCAACAAATACAATTGATGCATGCAGTAATAAAAGTGAGCTAAAATCAAGCGAGAATTCATGATTATTCTACACTGAAAATCAAGTGATGCACCTCTCGCACTCGAACTGATAGCGAGTTCAGAAATGAAGTAAATGAGAATTTAGGAAAAAGTACCACCGGTATTCAGTTAGGTGAAACAACGTGGTTAAAAAATATACGAGGCGTACTAAAAAATTTGGAATTTGCCAAATATTTGCTTCATTTCCTCCATTGGTTGTTTCCTATTTTGATAACCTATCGTTAATGGATCATAATAACTTGAAATGACCCACGGATATTAATAAAAAGCCATAAATTAATGCTTAACGCTGCATGTTCACAAAGCGCTGATTGTACAACATAAGCACTGCTCGAGGGGGATGTAAAGAGGAAAGTACGTATAGAGCTTTTTGAGGGAAGAATTTTACTTGGTTAGGGGACTAGCCAAGTTTATATAAGAGATGAATGGCATCATCACTCTTCTTGAATTTACTTTTGCTTCCATGCCACTTTAGTCGCGAAATTTATACATTTGCGAAATTATCTTTGGAGATATTGAGGTGCGTCTCCCCATAATGGTCTATAATAATCAAAATCCTGTTACGTTAAAGACTTAATTAATAGCTACTAATCCAACTTTTTCGTCGAACTTACTTTTTCTGCGATGAAAAAAACATTAAGGTGCCGTTAATTCTGTTGTAAGTATTCTTCACGCGAGATTTGAAAAACTTATTTGATAGGAGCCAAATGCATAAACATTTCACGTCTGCTAATGGTCTAATTTCATCACTTCCTATGCCACAGACTTTGTGAAATTTTTTATTTCATTTATGGTACGTCATGATTACATGAAATATTTTGTGAATTCTCGAAGATTTTTCGATACTATTTATAATTAAGAAATACACTAAAAAAAATTAAGTTAGAAAAACATTTTCTGTCAAACTGTCAACTCTTATGCTGTCAATTCCTTTGCTGTCAACTCGTATTGTCAACGGGTAGGTTTTTGTTGGAAAACGTCGACATTGCGAAAGGCAGACAGAAACATTATTACTCATCTGTATTAAGTACATTACGGCGACCGACCAACATTGTGTTTAGGTGATGAAAAGTTTATTGAGCTCTCCGGGAGATAGAAAGGCTACACTTGAGCAAGTTAACGGGGCAAGTTTGTAGGTGGAGCGGATCAAGAGTGAGCTGTTCGTATCAAGAGTAAGCTGATTTATAATATCCCCAGAACTTTGAATAGGGTAATCAGTGCAGAAGCAGTACAAA
Source organism: Morinoia aosen (assembly GCA_030386875.1). NCBI lineage: Eukaryota > Metazoa > Arthropoda > Malacostraca > Amphipoda > Talitridae > Morinoia > Morinoia aosen. The sequence continues at coordinate 4,982,899 of CM059572.1, read as the reverse complement.
CCACTAATGGACTAGCAGATCTAAGCCTCGTTATTGGCATCAAGGGGGAGATGAGCAGTAGGTGACTCTTCTCACGACAGAATCAGTGTCGAAATAGAGTACAGAGTTACAGGAGGAAAACAGTGCGGGAAAAATGTACGAAAAATCGCACGGCCCGCCTCGAATAATTCTACATGACGTAGAGATAGAATGCAAGGTGCATTTTTAATATGAAAAGTGACAATTAAAATCAATCATATTTCAACAATTATTATCAGGAGAATGTTCAAGAGAACCAGATCGAATATATGAATGGGTCAAAACAGTGCATTAAGAAGGGGCAAGACCTATTGAAGAAGTCAGTCAATTATACAAATACAACTGATGCATGCAGTAATAAAAGTGAGCTAAAATCAAGCGAGAATTCATGATTATTCTACATTGAAAATCAAGTGATGCACCTCTCGCACTCGAACTGATAGCGAGTACAGAAATGAAGTAAATGAGAATTTAGGAAAAAGTACCACCGGTATTCAGTTAGGTGAAACAACGGGGTTAAAAAATTATTTATTATATTTTTTTCTGAAAGTCACTCGTCATATTTACTCAAGGTAAATAAAATTTATTGTACATCATTTGCGTTGCAGGTTCAAAATGTATTTTTGTTCTTAGTCCTTCAACGACGCGATGGCTTCAAACGCGTAGGTTCATAAACATTTTTTCCTCATTTAATTTTGTTTGATTTAAGTACGTTGTGAAGTGAACAGTTCTTCTTGTATTTTATTTTGCAGTTGGGGCTTTTCACCAATATAATTTAGAGCTTATTGAATTATTCTGTCAGTAGACCCTGCATTTATTTACGCTTGTTCTTCTTTCAGTTGAATATATCTTCAAGTGTATGCAGATGGAAGGTATAGAGCTTAATTACCCCGAAGTGCAAAGATAATTTCCACAGATGAAATAAACAGGAAGGAAAAGTTAAAAAATAAAATGACCGCCGAGTCTAAGTGAAGGGTGTGCAGAATAAATCGGTGATTACCACATATAATTGTATTCACAGAAAAATTTGGTTCCGAACCGAAGTGGCTGCTGAGTGGCTTAAAGCTTAAATACGTTCGCAGAAATTCTGCCACATGATTTTTCTTTGCAATTTAAATATCATCTGCATACATAGAAATTTTCTGTTAGAAGGCATCGAGAGGAAATCGTTTTAACAAAAAGCCAACAGAGAACAGATATCTGAAGAACACCAAATTCGTTTTGAATGAACGGGGATAATTTGCTATCTAGGCGGACTGTCCTCATGACATCGATTTGATAAATGACTCAAACCTCGGTGCCCTTGTGCAAACTCCTAAGGTCAGCATTTTCTGTTAGAGTCGCAGCACGGGCTTAGGAATGTCCTCAATGACATATGGGATGTCCTCAATGACAACAATCTACATATATCCCCAAGATTTTCAAACATTTCAGGATCTGGTCCTGACAGACGAGAACCCTCGTGTACAGTTCTCACGTTCATGATCAGACAATGAAAATTTTTTGAAGCATGGTCTCTTCACCGCCGAAGAAAAGGAACATTCAACTCAAATTATTTGCATATTATTGGCAGGAGAATAACCCTAATGAAATGAATCGGTGTTTACCAACATCGGTTAATTAAGTGTCAAAGTGTGGGCTGGTATTGTCGTCGTTTATCTTATCGGGCGATGTCATGCCGTTCTCTGTAAATGGCCTGGTTTTTGTCACGTTTCTTAGGTACGTGCTGTCTGAACTAAAGTTGAAAGTGCCTCTTGGTCTTCGTCGTCGAATGAGTTTTCATCACAACGGAACTCCTCCGGCCCATTGCAACAGGGATGCTCACCCATATCTGAACGATATTCAGAAAACCGAAAAGGGGAATAGGGTGTGATGGACCAGTGGCTTGGCCTGCAAGATTTCTAGAATGAGTCGTTCAAATTTCTTTCTCTAAGGGCACATGAAGTCATTGATTTACGAAACACCGGTGAAGTTCCAGAAGGATCTTGTCGTATACGGTATAGCGGTTGCACCCAGTAATATTGGCCGAAAACAAGAGTTTTTGAATTGTGGAAGAATACAGCAGACATTTCTCACAACGGAAATGTTATCAACGGGACATCAAGGTTAAACTTTACCGGTCAGTGTCTCGTAAACGGAAGTTTGGTGTTCTATATGCGTGATAAAGGCACTAATTTTGCGTTCTTCGTTCAACTGTTGAAGTTCATATTTTTCTCTTTTTTAACAACCTGTATAACATTGGTATAGGGGAGCAAAAATTTTGAATTTGCCAAATATTTGCTTCATTTCCTTCATTGGTTGTTTCCTATTTTGATAACCTATCGTTAATGGATCATAATAACTTGAAATGAAAAGATTGGTAGTTAGTGCAGAAATGCACGATTTATGGTATCAAACCGAGACGAGAGATCTTTCCACAGTAATGTATTAACGTATACTCGATACTTGGAATGTAGTGAATATATATTCATGATTGTATGAAATTGTAAGAAAAGAAAGAAAAAAATAAAAAGAAAAAATGTTTATTTCCAAGTTGCCACATGTGATACATGCCAACATATTGGCTTTTAAAAGTTTCTTAATATAGGACATCCTAAAACAAATGTTCCATACGAGGAGTACTAATTGACAAACCATCCGAGGTGTACAAGTAGATAAGCCATACAAGGCATAATAATAGACAAACTATACGAGGTGTACTAATAGACTAACTATCAGAGGTGTACAAATAGATAGACCATACGAGGCATATTAATTGACAAAATTTACGAGGCGTACTAAATAGACAAACCATTCGTGGTGTGCTAATAGTCTAACAAAAGTTCTATACTAGGAGTACTAATTGACAAACCATCCGAGGTGTACAAATAGATAAGCCATACGAGGCATAATAATAGGCAAACTATACGAGGTGTACTAATAGACAAGCTATCAGAGGTGTACAAATAGATAGACCGTACGAGGCATATTAATAGACAAAATATACGAGGCGTACTAATAGACAAACCATACGTGGCGTGCCAATAGTATATCTCTCAAGGGTAGTTGAATAAGAAATGAAAAATATACCCTAAAAATATGCAAAGCCCTATCACCACCAAAAACATATTTCATATCTTCTCGATATTCACCACAACATCATCCGGACATGTGTACATAGGATAAAATAGAGATACAGTGTAAGCCGGTTACCACTCATGATTGACAAATATCTACAAAATATTGGCCGAAATGGGTAAACAAACATACACTCAACATCAAAATTCATAGCTTGTACAACATACGGACAGAAAGATAATTTTACCACGGTTCATATGCTCAAATTGCACTTTATTTCATTAATTATATTTGTCATTAATCCGATTCACAGAAACGCCCTCTGGGGAAGTGATAGATCTATCTTTAAATCATTTCGCTAGTGCAATAAAATTTATTAACCGGAGGGTTTTTGCGTAAAGAAATGAAATATAAACATGTATATCTATTTATGTAGATACTTATATATACCTACACACGTACACACACATATTAATATATATACTTATTGGAAATGAAATTTAAGAAAAAAATACATATATAAAATAAAAAGATAAAAACAACTTGCCATCTACTACACAGAAAATGACAGTTGAGCTCACTGTAGTCCTAAGAAATTTGTCGCAAAAAAAATAATAATAAAAAAATAACTAGAAGGAAAAGAAAACTTCGAAAAACATAAAAATGAACTAATTTTTAATTTCTTCATAGAAATTTTTAAGAAACCTCAGTTTACAATCAAGAAACAGCACAACTCTTCAGCTTTATAAGGATATCTGTACATGGGATAAAATGGAGTAACATTGTAGCCGGATATCACATCTGAGTGGAGAATATTCACAAAATTTGGCGCATATAGGTAGATTAGGCAATGATCCAAAGTGATAATTTTAATTACAGAAATTTAGAGTTTTTCCCGATTTGAAAGTTCAGTGCTAGTGTGCGCTGAACGCACGAAAAAAAAAATAAAAAAGGCTAAAAGAAATGCCTAAATTACCCCCTCCCCCCAGCTCAGCCGAAAATCGATTGTAAACATCTTCGAGAATGATTTTGAAATAGCGAGACAACGTTAGCCAAAATTTAATTCATTAAAAACTTTACACGCCTCACATCTATAAACCTGTTTATTGGTGTACACACAAAATGTATTTCATGGTATATTTGTTATACGGACGTTAAATATTAATACAGAAAAGAGAAAGCAATAACAAAATAAAGAAGAGGAAATACTCCTAATTATGGAAAGAACGTTCGTTCTGCTGCATTAAACAGACGGCTGTGGTGCTCATTGTTGTCGACAGAAATAAGTAAGATGAATATACGAATGGCTTAGCAAACGTAAAATGAAATAGTTTCTAATTTTCTAACAGAAATTTCAGGAAAATAAAAATTTCTGATAGACGGGAAGTTCACACCGAAATCTGCAGGCCCTATGACAGAGGTGAAAAATGACGTGACACATTTACTTTAAATTCTTTTACAGTTTTAGAGTTTTTGATATGCTGGGGAAGCTTGTTCCACAAAAAACCTCCAGAAACTGAGAGGGCTTTTTGTCCCACGTTAGATGAACGGTAACTGACTAAAACATCGTTCCTCCGATTTGGTCTTTTGTTTGGGATATTAGATGGAAAAAATTTTACCACCTCTGCATTACTTTGGGGGAGGTACAGAGAGGAAAATACTCGAGCTTTTTGGATCATGAATCTGTGCGGTATTGGGATCCAGACGAGTTTTCTTAAAAGATGGGTGACATGATCGTAGGCCTATTTATTGAAATTTCCTTTGCATACCACTTTTTCGGCGAAGTTTATACATTTTTGCAACTCTTCCTGACGACATTGAGGTAAATCTCCCCACACAAGACTGCAGTAGTCCAGACACGATAAAACTAAAGACTGAATCACTAATATTCTAGATTTTTCGTCAAGTTTGTACTTATTGCGATGAAAGAACATTAAGGTTCCGTTAATTTTGTTGCACATTGTTTCGACGTGTGAATTGAAAGTCATATTTTTGTCAAACCAAACACCCCGATTTTTAACCTTATCTACTGGTTCAATTGTATCGTCTCCAAATGTTAGCTTGAATGGTGGTAAATTTTCAGTCGCATTCTGTGATCCAAAAATAATGCATTGCGTTTTACTTGCGTTCAGTTTGAGGCCATTGTGGTCATACCACAATTTCAGATTTCTCAGGTTTTCAGCGTTGGCTTGTGTTTCTTTTAAATCCGCTGTTGAGCTTGCTCTGTCTTATTTGAATACGAATACAATTTAGAACAACGCATCAAATTACTAGTATAACTGCTGCGTTGAACCGGGGTCGCATGTGCGATGTCAGCTTCAGCAGAATTCCTAAAAGCGTTTTCGGCCATTTCTGAACAAACGCCTGCGATTTAATTATTCTCGTCTGAAACACCAACGGCTCAGCACTTTGTTGCCGATAACTACATCTACTGCAGTTTGTTTTCATGCAACGAAGTTTCAGCAAATCCTTATTGTCAATAAAGCTCATCGTCAGAATTGAACAATCTACTCAACGAGTCGTATTCAGTAAAAAATCCATCTGACATAATAATGATGAAGAACATGTTGCTTAAGAAAAATGAGAGGTGTAGAAAGTAAAAATTAATTAAAGTTTTAGACCATCTGCCTAGAATTGGGTAGTCATATTCTCACGCGTATTACGGAGGTGTTAGTTTTCGTGGAACTGAATATCAGTGTTTTCATATTGTCTTCTCGCCTCACTAATCATCGCCTTGTCAAATCATTGTTGGATTCTAATGCCCCATTTAGAAGACCATTTACACGAAGTTGTTCTCATGTGTGATAATCGTCATGTGCGTCTTAAAATAGTCTTTCAGCTATTGGAGGAACCAAACTGTTTGTATTGTAAATAGCTCAACGTTTTCCGAAAATTAAATTATAATCAAATTTTAACTCTTTATTTCATTTCACCTGACATGTTCTCAACTATTCTTCGGGAGCGATATATTTTGTTAAAGATAACTTGTCAATTGAAACGTTTTATTATCACAATCATTTTCTTAAAATATTCAACCAAGAAATTTTTATTGAATGCAGTGTTGAGTACTGTATTTATTACCGGATAATTTTACTATTATAACCGAGGTCAGTGTGATGTAATACTAACGACAACATCCTATTGATGAGCTCTCCAGTTCTCCATCATCAAGCGGAAAATAAATATTTCACGTCCAATTTGACCATGCAGACAGACTGCCGGCCTAAAGGAATCTCCGTTAAAAGCTCTACAAGTTATGCGCTGGAGTTTCTTGACTTCCTAGAAATATGGCAGGAAGTTCAGATCTAATATCTTTTGGGCTAAATTTATACCTGGAGATAATCCAGAAATTGAATACGAATGCGGCATTTGTTTGACTGCTTCTGTGAACTTATAAAAGGTCTGTAGCATTTTACCGCGGCTTAAAAGCTCTTCCGAGTTTAAATGAAAACTTTGCATCACATCTCTCACAATTTTTTTATTTGTTTGCGCACTCACATTATTATTTTGAACCTCATTAAGCTTAGCAGCTGAGGAGTGTCCAAATAAATTGGATTTGTAAGAATAAACACGTAGCCCAGCGCTTGTTTCGAAATATATGAAAAATTCTTTTGAAATGAAAGCGCTGAGTATCTGGCCAGTCGTTGCTCACCAGTGTTTCTTGATCCAATCACCGCTATTAACTACGGTAATTTCAAATGAGATTATGAGGTGATTATTTTCTGAGTTCTCTATTCAAATTTTTTACTCCATCGACGTTTTACGCACCTGACCAAATAAACATGAAGCAGACATTCAGCTAATTTATCAAATATCTGCCCTCTACATCTCTACTTATATTTTTTCGAACTATCTCAGTTTTACAATCTCACCAGTCAAGTAAACTAACTTACTTAACTAAGCAGGCTACGTATTGAATATTGAGGCTACTTATAAAAATGATTCTTAGGTACCACGGTATAATCTTTAAGGCAAACGAACATGTTTTTTCTCATGAAATTTCAAAACCGAATAAAAATACTTCAGGAGAGAAATAAGCTCGGAGGGATTCACAACATGTTTAGAACATTAGAATGGACGTTCAGTGCCCTAAAATTTTTAAAATTTGCCCATCTACCCCCCCCCCCCCAACCCCTCAAAGGGAAATTTATAAAAAATCTAATTTCTCAGTCAATATTGTATACAGAGATGATTAGTTTTTTTTTTGTTCGATTCACAATGAACTGGTCTACAAATCTGAGATTCAGTTTTTGATATCGCTTCAGAAATTTTTTTTTAAAGTTTGAATTTAAAACAGAAAACCAAGTTTAATTTTTTCTCTACATGGTAATAAAAAAATTCTGTTCAACTTATGAAAAAACGACCTCTCAGATTAATAGTACTCACCTTGATCTTTACGATGCTGAAAAGATCTCCTTCATTAATGAAAAACTGTATTGAGCTGCACAGCCGAAAAAAAACTTGTTATGAGAAAAAGTGTTCCAGTTTTTCATCTATTTCTCCAACAGTTTTTTCCTTGTGGAAGAGATCTTTTCTGCACCGTAAAGATCAAAGTGTGTATTATAAATCTGCTTAGTAGTATTTTGATAAGTTGATTACAAAATTTTTTGTTGCCATTAACAGAAATCACCAAAAAATATATATATTATGTTTCAATAATTCAAACATTTTTTACATTTTTTTTTATGCGATATCAAAAAACTGGATCTTAACCTTGTAGATCAATTCATTGTGAACCAAACAAAAAACGAATCATCTCTATGTACAATATTGACTGAGAAATTAGGTTTTTTAAAAATTTTTTTTGAGGGGGGGTGAGGGAGGTGTGGGAAAATTTAAAAAATTTTAGGGCTCTGAACATCCATTCGAATGTTTTAAACATATTGTAGATCCCTCCGAGCTTATTTCGCTCCCGAAGGATTTTTTATTATTTTTTGAAGTTTTATTGGAAAAAAACCGTTGGCCCGCCTTAAGTATTAGACTATTATTTATTTTATGCTTCACTAACTACAACAGAGATTTTCCAAAGAGAGGAAGGCTGAAGTCACCATTTGGGATGGAGTTGAGGAAATGCAGAATTTCTCATCATGATGTGTTTCGACATTAGATCTCCTGCGCAAAGATATAGTAAATTTAGAATGAAGTTTATAAAATAAGAAAAAAGTCGATACAGAAAGTAATAGGGACTGAAAAACAGGACTATAGAGAACTGAATATCGATGGACCTTAACAAAAATAACCATTTCATGTCAATGAAACGAAAACCCACTAAACTCTAGAATAGAGACCTCATATTTTTCCCCAGGGAGTGCTAAATCTTATGGATAAAATAGCTGTATCCTCCTGAGAAGTATGATCACTACATTGCCAAAAAATAAAGACGTCGTAACTACCCTTGCACGAAATAAAATTAGTTGTAATCTTTATCGGAAAACTTTTATGAAAAGAACTGAAAGAACAGACACCACAAGGTTGATGTACAGCCGATTTGAATCTTGAGATCTGTGTCAAGTTTTACATACTTGGAGCCCGTTTTATATTGGTCTGTGTAATTAGGTAGGCATAATTTACAAGTCTAAAAAAGCCCGTACTCCCCAGAAGGCTTTCGTTGGGAGGGACGAAAGTAGACGAGGACTCGTAGTTTCTTCCGCCAACCTCCGTAGGCGTTGATGCTCCGAGCACGGAATTGGCACAAAATAAAAAGAAAGTGCAATGATCGCTTGTGCCAGCTATTCATATCTTTACTGAAATATCAGGTATCACATACTCGAAGATTATTGAAGTCGTACGAATTGAACAAGGTCAGAAACTAGTACCAACGTTATAAAACTGGCTTCGCTCCAAATGATTATTGTAATCTCGGGTGGAAGCATGACCGTGTTATATTATTTTTTTGCCCTACATCAGGAGATCCTGTCATTTTTCTCTAAAATCAAAACAGTAATTTTCGTCATGGAAGCTGTCTCGCGCAAATGTGTCCTCTCCAAGCCCGGGGTTCCGAGGCCAGGTGGCACAAGGAGACGGAGGAAGTTAACATCTGTTCAGCCTCCCACCCTAGAGGCTGCGTTCTCTAATGCGAGCCTTGATTAGAACCTTCCCATCGAGTAGCAAACAGTCACTGTCATCTCTTTTATTTCGTCCGTCAATAAAAAATAGACTTTTGTTCATTTCCAAATACGGATCACAATAATTTTTCATTGTGATGTATTTTCATTATTTTGAATCCCATCTACTCCTCAGTGAAAGCAGAATTTTAAGAGGGAAATGATTCATTCAAGGTATTCCTCAGTGCCCTTTTTCCTGTCGTAAATAATTACAAATCTGATATCATACCGTTCGAAACCACTCATAGTCTACTGAAGCATTTATATTTTTGATTTAATAAGAGTTTTAAGATATCGCTTAATTTGAAATGAATGTCGAAATACTTCTATCAATTTGAATCAGGGATTCAGCATAGATTATTACAATTTCCCATCTCCGGCTTACCTACAGACCAAAATTGATAATTCCCGCGGTTCTTAACTATGTTAATTAATATAATTTTTTTTATATCCTATAAAAGACATCCGCTATGATGAAATTTTTGTGGTAACACTAGCACCCGCTTACTTTCGGCACTCGCGCGGAACCGACCTCTAGCCTAATGCGAAAATTAATAGAAAACTCTCTACACGTGTGCTACAAAACATAATCTGAGATTTTTTGCATTTGTGTCATGGATAAAATACGTCAAATTGTTCTAGGTTAAATTAGCACATGATGGGTTTGGTTTGACAATCTAAGACATAATAATGAATATGATCACAAAATCTCCAAGCGAGAATGAGGATGATTGTTCTTAAAAGCAAATGCTTGGGTGTCCTCGGACCTACAGTAAAACTCGCAGCTCGGGCCCTGACACATTTCTACCCTGGGAGCGCTAATTCCAATAGATACAATAGTTGTATCCCGTGAGGGGATACCGCTGATAAATTTAGCATTGTTGAATACTTAGTAAAAGCACAAAGACAAGTAAAACTCTTCATATGGAGCAAGTTAATTATATTATCCTGGTCACACAACCGACCAGATAAGCTAACGAAAAGGACTAGTAGACGGAGGTGAATGGCAACAGATGAAGCTCAAACAGGGAAACAATACTCCAACAGATGCATCAAGAATGCATGGAAGCGCATTGCTTGCACCAAAAATCGCATTTACCTTTCGCAGGAGCCCTGCCTTAGCTGGAACTCATGAGGCCTAGACCTTAAAAAACGTGTCAAATGTAAGCTTCCAACACCAAGTATATTCGGTAAGCTGGACCTCTGCAGTTCCGAGTCCACCTATCTTCAAAGGTAGAGATGCTGTAGTAGAGGCGTCCGAGACCGACTGAAAATGATACATTTCTCATTGCCTGTGTTTATGAGCTATTCTACGCAAAGTATCATGCATTAATCCAAGTCACGCCTTCATTCAAGGGCTGGTAACTGGATCGCACGTAATTGGAGAACGAACCACCGATGTTAGACTGAAATTATCTGCACACTTTAATGTAGAGTTCTCCGACGAAGAGAAAGAAAGTCCCTAGTGAACAGCACAAACAGTAAGGGCTAATGACGCTCAGCTAGGGTAGGGAACGAAATCATCTTGATTTATACTCTCAAACATCCGTCCACGGAAACGCTGTGCGAACGCTCACAAACAAAGTCACGAATGATTGACATAAATCTAGCCACCTAAATCAAATGACAAGTTGAACATTAGCCAAGGACGTTAACCCAATCAAAACGCAGCTTTCAATCAAGTTAAAGAAGGAGGTCCCATAGCGACCACTGACGTCGAATGCGCATTGTGCGACGCGGACACCAGAACGTCGTAAAGCAGGCACTAGACGATCAAACTGATTGATCAAGCTTTGCGGTCAATCGATTGACGCAAGCGTTAGCGATCTTCAATCAAACCTTGAATCAGTTTCATCAGAACCCGTTCTTAGTTGAATTTCTGAAGAGGAAAGTCTATCGTGAAGTGTTCCGGAACGGTTTCTTAAACGGATTTGGCTTTTCTCACTTCGGCTATAGTTGCCCTCAGGCGGAAGAAACAAGAGGAAACGACAACGATGCTGGTCCAAGGACTATTACAAAATGGGAAACCGCTTCACTTTTCACTCATGAGCATTTACTCAACCTTCTGCGCGAGAAGGAACCAGAAGACTATTAATAACTATTAGAATGGACCAAGAGTGTTTTGAAGATTGACGCAGTGTTTGATCAAATTTGGCCTTGACGGTCAAGCATCAGTGCTTGAGCTAGAGTCATTCAAACTTTCTATCGATCACCGTCAACGCTTGATTCAATCGCCAAAACAGCTTCTAGACGGGCAATCATACTTTATTCAAGCGATGGCGTAAAATTTTGTATCATATGATTGATCGTCTAGGGCCTACTGAACAGCTCAAGTTTTTCCTGTATGTAAACTGCCCCAATGGTAGCACCCAAATCCCTTCAGAGAAGCAACTGAATTTGTCTACCCTGAATTTCTCGAACATCGATAAAATGAGCGTCGAAGTGATGTGTCAGTTACAGATACATTTAGCGAAACTCGACCCTCATAAATGTGTGTAATATTCCCATTTCGTCAAAAACAAGAACCTACTAAATCAAGAGCCTGGAAACTACCCAGGACTTGGGTACAATAATTACACTAACTACTACGAAATTAGGGAAACGTGACATTCGCGTCCAGTCCCTCTTTTGGGTCGAAAAGGGTTCAAGAGCCCCACACGGAAGCTGTTTGGAATGCCGATGATGGAAAGCAATGTAACACGTGACGTCGATGCGAAAAAAAATCGGTCTAGACCTGCTGGCTGCAGTAGAAAGGTAAAAGGGTTCCACCTCAGTCAGAGGGTGAACAATGATACCAATACCAACAAAGTGGGGCAAAGAAAGTTCAGCACCGAAGACTGAACTATTTAACTTTCTCCACCAACGGTGTGGATTCTTTATCCACGGCAGAAATCCTCAGAAAGCTGCCTCGGGTGAAGTTGGGCCGTCTTTAAATGGGCTTGGGCTCTGTCCTATACTAACCAGATTTTTGTCAAAAACTATAGTATTGTGAACGTCACCATGCCCTGGTAGCTGCTCATTTAGCTTCAAGATGATCAATAACTAGAGCTCGTTTCGTGACCTAATAAGAATGGTCTTTCTAGAAACAAACCTCCTAGAAACCAAAACAGTCAAATCATTCACTTCTAAGAACGGTTTAACAAACTGAAGGTACACGGCCGTGAAAATTGTCTGACAGTCGTAGGATAACTTTCAAGATAGCCCTCTTTACATGTACACCAGCCGGTTTATGTCATCAGACGGTATGAGTTGGTTCCAATTCCAAATTAACTGTAAGATATGAGATGACAAATGTGCCAGCTGGATAGCCAACTGATACCGTGGTATAATAAGGAATGTCGGTTATTAGGTGGTTAAGACAGTTTCAGGTTACATGTTTTGGCTCTTGAACAAAATGTGCATATGTACATGGACAAAAACTTGGTTCAAATCAAATGCATCGTGATCGTTAGTTAAAAAAACTGACCTTCGCCCAATGTTGCGCATTTTAAGTTTTCAGAAAAAATAAAAAACGACTATACGTCAAAACTGTGGATGGAAACAATGGTAGCTTGTTTACGACAGTATTTAAAAGTGTCCATTTCAGGATTTTTGTACAAAAAGAACGATTGAGATTTATTCCCGCGTTTATAAATTTTAACAACTAGAGTCTCGTGTCAAGTGCATTCATATCACGACTGTCTACTTGTACAAAAAACCATCTCTAATGTTCATGGCCATTGTACGGAAGCCAATTTCAGACCTAAGGCCACGTCCAGACAAACAGCAGTGGAGCAGAGTAGAGCAGAGCAGAGCAGTTTCGACCCTCTGGTAGCTGCTAGCTGATGTTAGTAAGTTAGGCGGCCAAACTAACAGCAGTGCCTGGTCCTGAGTCCGCAGCAGTTGCAATCTTGGCGTTAAGAAGAGCAGTGCTTTGTGACTGTAGTTACCTCAAATTTTGCATATCAAATAGCTGTAGAACTGGCAATATTTCATCTAATTATGTTAATTTATGTATATTGCTATGCTACGCATTATGTTGTTAGCATTACAAGTACATCCGTGCACTGTCATAATTTACTTTTGATTTCCCTACAATATTGTAACACACTATGAACTAAATGGCTTTAATACTGTTTTACAATTGCTCCAGAAAATTCCACAAGAAATTAATGGCATGACATGGAAGTTATGATTGCTGATAGAATAATCATGCAAATAATTCACTGACGAATGTCTTGACACCTTATAGATACGTCAATCAGAATTTTTTTGCAGTGTTTTACGTGTTGATACACTACAGAACAATGAACTTATTCGTTCAAGCGTATAATGGCATACATTTATGGATATAACAACCCGAATTTCGAATAAAAATACTAGTAAACAATTTCGAAGTGTATAAGGATCTTTTGTATTTGGCTTGCGTCATTAATTAAGTTTTAATTCAATTGTTATTTTCCATAGAACTCGAACATCACAAACGTTTTTTGGAGAAACCAATCGTTCTTCAGTTGCATGCTTTTAAAGTTATTTTTACCTATGTAACTGTTAAAACGCAAACTTAAAATATTTCTGCATCGGCCATGCTCAGCGCTTCACGCTGGCCCAGAAAAGTTAGTACATAAACAAGGTATGTTTGAACTTTTGAAGTCAATTTTAGTTCCGTTCGCCTAACACGAAAGACATGATATAAGAATGTTCTGCAGTGGTACGCTTTAAAGTGTAGGTGTTGACAAAGAAAATGCTTGGTATAGGTTTAGCTTTTCAATTTATGAGGTGGAAAATACCCACATGCGTATAATAACTATACGAGCCCACTTAACGCTAACTTCCATGCGTCTGCCATAAATGATCATTGTTCATTAACATAGTTATGATCGAAATGTTATGAGATGCAATCCCGTTCGCAGGAATAGCTTGCACCGAGGAGATCAGAAATTCGACGTACTCCTCATACGAACTCTAGGGTGCAACTGATTGCTAGCTTCCGAGCGGTGTTTTATCATCCATGATAAAACGCCGCTGGCGCTTGAGTCAGACAGCGCTGCCCTGCACTGCTCTGTACTACTTGTCTAGCCATCCTAATAGGAATACCACTAACATAAAACGCCGCGCCACCTCGGCTCTGCTCTGCCCTGCTTCACTGCTGTTTGTCTGGCCGCGGCCTAAATGGCTTACTGAGAAGGGAGCGAAATCTCGCCAGGGCAACCTCCTGAGTCTTTCCATTTATCTGATCTCAACATCGCACAAAGCTAAACCGAACTTTGTCAGATTTGCGCCTACTAGTCTAATATTATCATAAAGGAGACGACATCCCGAGCAGGAGCATAAGCCGACTTACTTTGAGCAACCCCACAAAAAAATTAGAAAGAAATGAAGGTAAAAGAAATGAAGAGAAGGATGTAAGTAAAACAATTGAAATAACCACGTGGGAAGAAAAGGCAAATGTGACGGTCCACTTGGCACAACTTCCAAGCCGAAAAAAGCCAGTACTCCCCAGATGGCCATCATTGTGGGTGAGGGGGGGGGACGAAAGTAGAGGAAGACGCTGAGTTGCTTCCGCCAACCTTCCAAGGCCTTGATGCTCAGAGCAAGGAATTGGCACAAAGTATAAAAGAAAGTGAAATGATCGCTTGTGCCAGCGAGAGATAGGGAGATGGGCTGGCTGAGGAATGCCGAGCACATGGCGATGACGACGGCAGCGTAATCTCCTCCCTGGATTCCTCTGGCTTGGTAAAGCTCATCAGCCTTCCACGCACATCTCCACTCGTGTGGGTTCTCACAACCTTACCTCTAAGCGACTCACTCGCCCGCAAAGGTACGGCTCTTGGCTCAGGGCTGCCACTTTTTTTTGACCAAAATAATCTAGTTTGACCTCAAAAAATATCTAGAAACATCTAGATTTGAAAATAAAACATCCAAAAATATATATAGAACTAAATTAATTATAAATAATAACAAGTTAGTTAAAAATACCCCATGAGAATATTTATACCATAAATTGTTTTATAATGGGCCATTTATCCTCGTTTAAATTATCTAGTATCCTGATATTTATCCTAATAAAGCTTAGTATCCAAATATTCTTCAATTTCACAAGTGTTGCGAGTTGGAATGAAAATAATAACAGATTATGTCGGCAGTGTATTAGTGGAGTGGAGGAAACAATTGAGCATTTTGTGCTGGAATGTAGTAAGTATGAGCAAGCGAGAGAAAGTTTTATGAATGTGGTGCTTGAGCAGTATGGAGAGAATGAGTGGTATGCCAGATGTGCTGAAGATGATTGCGGTATGAGCTGTCTTGCTGGATTGGATCAGGAGTGTAATTTGAGTATCATTGAAGCTATGAAAATGTTTCTTGTGCATGCCTGGAGTAAGAGACAGCGACTGGAATGAGCCAGTCATGTAGAATGGTCAGTTATGACCCAATATGCCTGGGGATGGTGTTTTTACACACTGGCTATCCCAGTGATGCCATCCAATGGCAGCTTGTGACAAGGATTGGTAGATCCTGAGTAGTTTAGTGGACAAGTCTGGTACCAGGCGCTGAACTCTTTATGTGAAAATTGTGGAGGGAATTGTAGGCCGTTACAAAGGCCCCGACGCTGTCGGCCCTCAATTTCAAGTTCAAGTTCAAGGAAAGACTAATAAGTAGTCCTTCCAAATAGTAGCAAGTAGTTATCAGCGTTGCAAGTAGGAAGGAGTAATTTAGTAAAAACTTATTTTAGGAACATTAGCATATCATCCAATAAATATGTCTTATCGACATTTTTATATTCAAATAACTTATTAGTTTTTTGCACCTCTGTTAAGATCAGTTGCAAAAAATGATAGTGCAAGATTTTTCTCATCAGAATATATTTCGAATAATACATCAGCAGGATAGCAAGTTTCCCTTTGCCTTGCAATTTCAAAATGTGTTCATAAATCCAGCCATTGAGCAACAATATTTTTTACTGCAGGCTGGATGGACAACCATCAAGTTTTGCAAGCTGAAGGAATTTTCAATGGATGTGAACCAATATTAATTGATTCATTAAATTATTTGAATTGGCATCGTCGAAAAATTTTTTGCAAACCAATTATGAGTTTCTGCAATAAAAAATTCCACATTCCTAGGTAAACATTTACCAGAAGCATAAGACATTGCAAGCTGGAATGAGGGGCATACACATCTCATCAATGTTAAATACAAATTTTCTTCTTTGAACTTGGCATAAACTCCATTATTGATGCCAACAATTAATGATACTTGCATTGTCAGTCTCTATTGCATTGCAATTATCAATGCTCAGATTCCTACTTATCAACAATTGTTTTAAGGCTGTCACAACGTTTATCTGCATAACTTTTAAAAAGTTTGCAATTACTAAGTAAGTTGATTCGACTTTATTAGATGCATGACTCTAGTATATCATTAATACACCAAATAGTTTCATGATTGAAATATTGCTTCCATCCAACAATAAACTGAACTCATTGTTGCCAATATCATTGGTCAGTCTTTCGTCAAAATGAGGCCACATTAAGTTTTTGATAATTTATGTGGATTTTATTCCATGGTTTTTGACATCATCACTAGTTTTGCAATTGGAGATAGTGTGCTTTAGATTATGAACCTGATGATCACAATTAGAAACTACACTATGGCAGCACAAAAACATTGAAATAGCCGTCTAGGTGGGGTTCATAATCTATACATAACATCATCAGAATGTGGTTGGTTTACCATTAGGCTATAGTGAATTCCTAATTCGAATTTAAAGAAATCTATCATATATATAGTTCAATTGTATTCTAGCTAGAAAATATCTAGCACGCTGAAAAAACTATCTAGAGTTTATAGCTAATATCTAGGCTCCAAATTTTACATCTAGGCTTAAGCAAAAATATCTAGATCTAGATATAAAATATCTAGAGTGGCAGCCCTGTCTTGGCTACGAGAAGGGTTGCAAGTTTAGCAGCTGGCAGTGGACTCTGCGCTAGTTGCTTTTTAAGGCACAAGCAGGAATCAGCAGAACTATAACGCCTAACTTCAGGGTCCTAACAATGGTGAAGTGTGTATGCGAGCAACAGTAATAACCAATGGGGACCCTTGTTTTTATTCCTAATCGGTACTCATTAAAATTTCAGTGTTAGGGTGAACATGAGAGCCTATGTATAGATGGACATATCAATAATTATTACAACGTTTCGAAATTTTCAAACTTCCATCTTCGTGAAGAAACACAAAAGAGTCAAACAAAAAATCTGATGTCGGTGTGATACTCGTGTCTCTAAAACCTAAGGAATCCCTAAGGAAAGGAACCTAAGGAACCTAAGGAAAATACTCGTGTCTCTAAAACCTAAGGAATCTGGTTTCCATACACATTCCCGAGCAAATTAGTAACTTAAAAAAACCTGGGTTCCTGCGTTGTTGTTTGGGACTAGTCTTTTGTCATCATGTAGCTCCTCCTTCAATGTTGTCAGCCCGTACGAGGGAAGGTCGACCCACCGCACAAGACGCAAGAAGTGCAGTTTACAATAACCCAGTCCCTCAGAAGGCAAGCTGCTGCAGGATACTATTGCCCTCAGCAACTAGGTAGTTGAGAGGTAGAGAGTTGTGATCAGGTTCACTCGCCAAGTAAACACCAGCATCATTTTAAATGTATCGAGACTTTCTCTGAATGCTCTCAGATCGACCAGCGCAATGTTGAACAACCGAGATCCTGTAACCCCAAAGAAGTCCTCATTCTTCGTCCTGACTCGCAGGAGCTCTGTGTTGAACAAAGAACAAGCATCTTTCTAAAACCAATGAGCTGCTACGTTCGCAGTTTCAACTCTGGATTAACGAAGTTTGGAATCAGCAAAAACATCACTGAGAGCTGCTTCAGCTTCGCACAGTAGTATAAAAAAATAATATGTAAGTGGTGGATCCTAGTAATAAACGCACGCTGCATCGCCTCCAGTTTTCTCATCTCCCCTATTGCGAGTGGACTCCACAGCTGGGAACAGTAGTCAATCAGTGAAAGTATCAAAGCCTCGTATAATATTAATGATGAAATTACATTTTTAGTTCTCAAGATTGCCCATTTACAACCCATCAGGCGTCAGTACTTCACCGCCATAACCTCAATGTGCTTGCTAAAACCACAGCCCCGTGGTCCACCTTTTCAAATGCCTTAGCAAAGTCAAGTTAGGTTACATGAACAACTCGTTTCCCGGCAAGAGATTCTGCAATCAGCATTTGATGTTCGGGCGGCTTAGAGAGACATGACTTTCCCTTCCGAATGCGATGTCGGTTGCGGTTACGCAGGGCAGCTTCTTGCAGAAATCTGACTAGAAATTTCACGGAAATTTTTCCATGGAAGCTTAATTGTATAGGATGTTTGTCTAATTTATCTCTAGTGTTAGTCGAGATGTTTGTCGTCACCTCTGCAAATGGGAGTGATATGAGGGATTGATAATCTTCGGTTTCAGAGCCGTCGGCGCAACCTCAGCATCGAGCGAACACTTCCAAAAGCACAAGAAGATTTCGATTCATCACAAAAGTTCCTCAACACGTCCACAAGAACACTATTCGGCCCAGATGCTGGTAGGGGAGACAGTTTAGCGAATACTTTGCGATGTGAATCTCCATGAATCATTCGCTGTTTTCAGAATGAGTATTTGATGTTAAAATACTTATTTATACTGCAACCTGGGTTGTGGTGTTTGGGTTGGCTAAAGATAGATTTGCATCGATATGAGTATTGTATTAGTATGAGTATGATTATGAGTATGAGCTCAACCCTCTTCCTTATAGCCCCACCAAATGGCTTATCACGACCTTGAATATTAGGATAAAAACGAAAACCAACGTTGCTAAAAATATCATGGTAGAAACAAGCGTTCCGGATTTTGAAAATCCATCTTCACTGCCCTGAAAAAGAGCAAATCAAGGTGTCAAAAATTTAAAAACTAACTGCTACTTCTGAATTAACCAAAAATAAATCATTGACTTTTAAAAGACAATAATAAAACCAAGAACAGACAATTTTAACCAACACTGAAAATTTTCCTCGCCGAATCACATTCCTTTATTGACGGACGGTTTTCTTGAATCGTGCGTCTCTTAAATGTGAAGATCAGACATATTTATGAGTGAATCCACAATTTTCATGTATGCTCTTTTAAAAATATTGACTTTATTTAATCAAGGCTTTCTCGTAGACGAGAGGGATGGCTTGGTCAGTTTATTGCCAGTGCGAATGGCGATTCCCCTGTGCTGTGCACACCTCATTAATAATTAGAGCGCAGTCCTTCCACTGTAAGGACGCTCGCAGTGGTCGGTCACACGCATATTGATATACCACTGAAATGTGCGACATCACATCCGGAGTTTGCTTTTGCTTAAGGTATGCCGTTTTTCCTATCATTTTTGAGCCCGCACTAGGGTGTATTTGAAGAAAATATCTCTTAGCTATTGACAATACTTCATATTTCCTCTTATTGCTACGGGCTCCTATTCTAGAGCATTTGAAATTGGATCGTCATACAAATTGTTCAATGTAGAAATCAATTATTTGCAGAATTATTTTATCTTCAAATAGTAACTCGAAGAAAAATTTTACTTAGAAATTGTATTTAAATTTGGGAAGCAAGTTCAGTGCGAAACAAAGAATTCTCACCGTACCGATGTTAAGCTTCTATTTTCAGTTTTCTTTCATAGGAGCCCATACCAATAAAATAAAAAATGGAATACTGTCAAAAGTTGAGAGATTTTTTCGTCAAATAAACCTTCGTGTTTGCATCAAAAGTGATGGGAAAATCAGTTCAAACCTTAGAGGGAAAACAGACTCCGGATGTGATGTTGCGCACCTCAGTGGTATATCAACATACACAACACAGCGAAGGCTCCTTTCACACTGGCAATGACCTGACCAAGCCATCCAACTCGTCTACAAGACTATAAGAGAACATTTTGTAAATAAAGACCATGTTTTTCAAAGCACCAATTTCAAAATTTTGGATTCAACTCCCAACTCATCTGATTTCTGTACTTTAGAGTCGATGCGCGTCTTAAAAGCAGCTCGTCAGTAAATGAATGTAACTCGGCGGTGAAACTTTCCTTTTTTTTATATTCTGCGTTTTTGTCTTATTTAGTCTTTTTTATGTTAGTGTTTTATTTTCAGTTAATTCAGGAGTAGTCAGTCTTGACATTTTTAACACCTTGATTTATTGTTTTTCTGAGCCCTGAAGATGG